>JAFIRS010000191.1:0-600000 GCA_018342105.1 Gonioctena quinquepunctata
TCTCGATTTCAATAGTGGCCTTATGACTTCTTGATATTTCTTTGATTTTTTATATCTTATTCCATTTTTCACTTCATACTTTTTGTACAATGATTTCGTAAATTCCAAAATTTCGATATATGTGTTTCGAATTTTTGCATCACCAACTCCAGGCGGTTTCTTGAGGAATATCAAGTTATATAAATCTGAAGTGCCAGGGTATTGACGTAATTGCATAGTACCATTCCAGAAGGAAATATTTCCATCATCAAAACGGACTTCTAGATTTCCCATTTTTAGTGTTTGTGTTGAAGGATCTACCCTCACACCATAATTCACATCATATGCACTATTGCCATTTCTAATATTTTGCAAATGTTGTTTCAGTCTCAAACCATTGCTGGAAGATTCCAAATCTCGTGAACTAGACATTGATGAAGTGGGTGTTTCGAATAGGGTAGTTGCAGCTATTTTCTCGCCATCCACATCTTTGATGGTTTCATTATCAATATCTGAAAATGACACGTCACTGCTGAAAGATTGTTTTTTCCCAATTGGAGTGCTGGTTCGAATGAATCGAGAAGGTGTAGACGGTTTCACAATAGCAGCAGAAGAAAGAGCATTGAGTGGTTTTGTGATAGGATCATAAAGTTTTTCAAGGGCAATCTTTTCTTCCACATTTCCACTTTTGATGGAATTGAATTTTTGTCGAACAGCTTCGGTCGCTTGAACTAGTTGACGTTTCAAATCCATTTTGGTTTCTACACATTCATCTCGCAAGAGATTCATTATTTCGATGACGAGTTTATTGTAGTGACCTTGACGGAGTTCGATGAATGATTAAGTCTTTTCGAATTGAGATATCAAGGATATATGAAACTATCAAATCCTTTGCGATATCGTCCATCACATACTTTTCGATCTTTTCAATGACAAAGAATCCATACTGATCATCCCAACAATTCACACACATCATTTGAAATTCTTTGAATGTGACATCGGGCGAGACGTGATCAGAGAAAATATGATGTAAGTTCATCTCGTCTTGCTTGAATATGACGATGAAGTTGGTATTGTCACGCACTAGCTGTTTGGGAACTCGTGAATAGGTCTGTGCAAGATAGAAGCAATCAACATCTTTATGGCGTCCCATACAAAAATATGATCGGATAATATCCTGTTTTCAAAATACTTCAAAATAAAACTAATTTGGTTTGGCTCGAGGGGCAATGATTATTCTGAATGTATTTCGGCTGATTCAACGACTTTGAATAGAGATAAACGTTTGCAAATCGCAATCCTTGTGGATGTGTCAGTAGAGATATCATGGCATTTGTCTTTCCGCAATTTGACGGACCGATGATTAGCGAGCGAACAGATGATGGAAGTAGTGGACCATGTCTCAATGAGTTCGCCCCATTTAATCCAGTCCCGATTTTCTCATCCAAATTATCTACTGCAAACTCTTCTTTTTGCTTGACAATGCGCATTGTTTGACGGTTCGGCACTTATTAATGCAAGATGTGTGAGATATGTTTCATTTAAATGTCTACCACCACACGGAGCAGACGTAAAAGCAACAGATCGAATAATAAAAAAAAGGTCGAGGATTTGTAAATTCTTTAATAAATAAATTGCCGTTTGAATTGCATTTACCTGGAGGATATCAATATTGTGGACCCGGAACTAAATTACAAAACGATTGGCTCGCAACGATCCAGGCATCAATAAATTAGATAGGGCCTGTAAAACACACGACATTCAATACTCGGAGAATCTCGACGATATTGAACTAGACATAAAGCAGACAAACAGCTTGAATACAGTGCTTGGGATAGGGGTCAAATCGAAGGACGCAAGCATTCGTGAAGAGCAGCCGCTCTACTCGTCACCAACATAATGAAGGCGAAAAGGCGTTTCGGTATGGGTTGTGATGTGAACAATGTCAAAACGAAGGAGAAAAATAAATCATCGAAGAAAAATGGGCGAAATAAAATCAGAAAAGTAGCATTCGGAGCAGGAATTGTACGAAAAGTTCGGGATGAATTACATAAAGCTGGAGGTAATCAATTCGTGACAAACAATAGAAAGATGGCCACAACAATGGCATTGAAGCACACGTAAATATTTGAAAGCAGCAGGCGGAAAGAAAAAATTCGCACACCTCGCATAATACCTATTCCGAAAGTTGGTGGAATTTTACCATTGATACCAATTTTTGCCGGATTATCTGCATTGGGTAGTTTGGCCGGTGCTGCTGCAGGCAAAATAAGCATAGCTTAGGAAAAAAGGGTGTGGAACGGTATAAGCAGAGCTATAAATTCAGCAAGTGCGAGCAGGAATGATCTGAAAGAGGTAAAACATCATAACAGAAAGATGGAGGCGATAGCTTTAGGAAAAAAGGGTAGTGGTATTTTCTTGAAACCATATCGCAAAGGTCTCGGTATCTACCTCAAACCATATACATCAAAAAACTAATTGATGCCCTACCTCTTAAACCTCTCACAGATATAGATCTTACATATTATGCCAAACAATTGAAAATTCCACACTTTCGTGGTGTGTTCATGCGTGATAATTTGCCAACCTCAGGACCACGTAATCATGAAACAGCCATCATCAATTTGGATGGATTCAGCGGTCGAGGAACACATTGGGTGGCATACAGGAAAATTGGAAGAGTTGCAACATATTTCGACAGTTTTGGAGATTTACCCCCACCAGTGGAGTTGGTCCATTACTTCCGGAAAGGTACACATGCAGTCGAAAAAATTATGTATAATTATGAACGTGAGCAGAAATACAATACAGTTGTGTGTGGACACTTATGCTTGAAGTTTCTCTCTCTTCCAATCACCCGAAAAAGCTAAAATGGATTTCACGCCAGAAATGGATCGAGAGGCTATTAAGAGAATGGGGCATTCCCTCATCGCATATTCAAGATTACGCAGCTTGAAAAAAATGAGTAAAGGTCAACTTGCAGATATGCCCAAAGGGTCATGATTTCTTGTGCAGCTAATGAAATTGCATCGGTTTGGGAAATACTTCCCAAACACCTTCAAGAGGATATTGATATTTTAAAATATAAATATTGCTATGAACATCATATGGACAATGCAAGTGTTGGAACATCAAATTCCAGTGATGTGAATGACGGACCCATACCTCGGAAACTATTTTGTTGTTATTGCACCATCGATGATTGTAATATTGGCGCCAATAACAATCAAGTTGAATTGGACACACAATGCCGCCGAGGAAACGAAGAAAATTATATCACATGTGTTGTGAACAACAATAAAATGATTTGTTATCATATGAATGCAATCAGTCATGTCACGAAAGTTCGAGCTACAAGCTGTTGGAACCAGTGTCTTGAGTGCAGACTTCTACCCACCCATTGAGCTGGATAAGAATAGCCGTTATGGATTGGGGCTTTTGGGATTCTATGGATGCAACACAATCCACAATGTCACGGAAACAAACAACTTGATCACTTTCTTCATTCCCGCAAATAAAGCCTCCACAGTCAGTTCTAAACGTGTTATAAAATACCAAGTGGCGCATATGAGATAGAAGAAATAAATGCTGTTATCCAACGAGAACTTGAATTCCACGTATTTCATGGCGTGAAACATGATGACACCACATTGGATGAATTGTTCAGCCTCCGAGCAAACAATAATACATTCAAATGTATGATGCAATCAAAGTATGTGGTGAACCTGAAACATGAAAACTCAATAGCATCCCTGTTGGGATTCGAGAAGAAAGAATTCAGTGCAAATCGCATGCATGAATCTACATCTCCTGTATATATTGTACCCGTGAGACTCATTCGATTGGATTGCAATATCATTTCAGGATCATACATAAATGAAGAAGAGAATCATATTCTTTTTTCATTTGATGTTGATGTTGAGCCGGGTTACAATATAACAAAAGAGCCAAACAACATTATTTATATGCCCATCAGCCCAGAAGGACGTCAGTTCATCGACAACATTACTCTGCGCATATTGGATCATCGAAATAATCTCATTGATTTCGGTAGTGTGGAAGAAATAGTTGTCATATTGGAATTGAAGAAATTACAATAACGAATGTAATGGGTTTTTGCTACAACAAACGACAAAACAGTGAATACGAAATATTTTCACCAAACAGAGATCGTCATTCATCAAATATCGTCAAAAAGAAAAGCTTTGCCAGGAAGAAGGTCATTCCACAAGTGTATGCTGAACGGCAAAGACATACATTGCCAGCGAGAGATCTTAATTTTCTAAAATCTATTGGACTCAGAATTCGACAATAAAATGGTACTCGAAGCAAACAGTGACAAGTTGAATATTTTCAATGAACCAGTAGTCGATCATTCTCTCATAAGTCTGCACGAGCATACCTATAAGCCGTACGGATCACCATTGTTCAAGAATTCAGATGAAATCCGAATTGCAATCAACAATCAAGATGTAATACTGGACATTGCCGACAGTTTCATTTACATTGAGGGAAAATTCATTCCAAAAGAAGTGAACAAAGTATGCTATCTTTCCAACAATGCTTTGGCATTCCTCTTCGATGAGATCCGCTATGAAATGGGTGGTGAGCAAGTTGCCGTTGTTCGAAAACCAGGTATAACATCCACAATGAAGAATATGGTTTCATTTGGGCAATCACACTCTCACATGCTTTTGACAACTGGATGGGGACTTTCCGACACAAAACAACACATCATTGATGCACCCAGTCATTTATTCAGTGGAAAACTTCCTCTCAAATATTTGATGGGTTTTGCCGAGGATTATAAAAAGAGCATTCTGAATGCAAAACAAGAACTGATTTTGATTATAGCTCGATCATTCAAGAATTCATATATTGGAGAAGTTGATGCCTCTTTGGAAATTACAAAGATTGAATGGAAAATAAAACATGTTGTACCCGATGACAAGCAGAAGCTCAAATTATTCAGTAGAATAAATAAGAGTGGCCTGAATTCAAAAATCAAGTTGGCTTATCGTATGTGGGATCTTTATGAATTACCCTCATTGCGCAGCACATCTTCAGACATATGGGCAATAAAAACAACCAACACTTTGGAAACACCTCGCTTCATAATTATTGGTTTTCAAAGTACTAACGCATCCGAAAACAGAACACTGGATATGACAAAATTCATAAATGCAGACATTAATAACATCCGAGTGTATTTGAATTCTGAAGTCTACCCATATGAGCGTTGGAACCTGACTTTGATAAAAGCTATTCTCTTCAGCTTACTATGCATATGAGGACTTTCAACGTAGTTATTATGACAAAGATATGAGTGAACTCTTATGGATCTTGAAGCATTTCAACAGAATCCCCTGTTCATCATTGATTGTTTACATCAACCGAATGCTACAAAATCATCTACAGTGGATATCAAGCTGGAGTTCGAAACAAGAAAAACTAAATTTCCAGCCAACACCAAAGTCTATGCACTCATTATACACGACACCTCCTTGACTTACAATGCATTGGATGGCTCTGTTCGTAATTCACTTTGAAATGATCAATATTTTCTTTTTGTATTGTATCTGAATATTTTCAAGTATATCAATAATGTTTATGTGTAATGGGAAAATGAATAAACAAGATTTTGTTAATATGTGCTTTATTTCATATCAAATATCTACATGATTATATTCATCATCATATTCATCATATAGTTGATATTTCTCGATGATGTCATCAGGCAGGAATGGTAAAAGGGTGTGGAGAAATCCTTCCAGATCCAATTTGATCATTTCTTCACAGAACTGTGGTATGCTCATGATGCCTTGACTGAATTCCTCACAAAGTACTGCACCCTTGACGTACTTCTCGGATAAATGTGCACATCTTTGGATTTCATCTTCATCGAAGCAAACATTCAGATCATAGACAGTGGCATGGAGGGTATCTTCCGCCAAAGCATTCAAGTAGGAGTTCAATCTCTCGATGGCTGTATTGATGTCCACGGCTTCCGTCCAACATTGACTCGAGTAATGCATCCACATATTGAAAACTGAAAAGAAAAAACGATTTGTTAATATATTCCATTGATATTCATAATTACTATATCCTAACTATTAACATATTAACAATATTATCATTTAATGTAGTTGAATTCTACTAGAGGTCGAGTTCTCAAACTCCCTGCTACTTGTGGACTCTGACCCAAATATGTTATTGTATATTTGAAATCTGAAGCATTTATGCATCTGACACTGTCCGCATCGAATTCATCTGAAATACTTTTTGACAACCATGATTTGAATAAAGTATCATTATCATCACGTAATGTCATCAGAATAGATCTTCCATATCGGGTTATACAAATCGTCATACCAATTATGTTGAGAGCTTTACCGATGGGTAATGATGATATTGGTCTTTGTTCAAAAGCTCCCACCCTCTTTTCAATTATTGAAGAATTGATTCTCTTTAAATCCACAACTTTTGGAAGAAAAGACATAGTAAGACTGTATGAAAAAATATAGATTATTTCACCTTATAAAAAATACACTCACTGAATTGAGAAACTTCTCGTACTCTGTATTCACTCTGATGATATTATCTAACATCTGATTTCTCATCAACGACTCCACACATTTTTATAAGAGAAATCCCCACCCCATTTCCAGTAGATGGGAGTGTGAAGGTCATTGCGCACTTGACCATCAACACACTCATCAATACTCCTAGTTCACTCTTAGCTCTCTCACAGGATAAATGTCCTCCTCGCTTGGAGTGTAAGGATTCATGAAGGTCATGACTACACAGAATATGTATGCCTACACCACAACTTTAATCAAGGTCAAACAAACATCGAGATCAAATCTTTAGGTTGCCGAAACAAATCCAACATCAAAACTCAAGGTCAAATCTCAAAGTCAAAACTTAATGTTATGAATCTCAAGGTCATATTCAGGTCAAAACTGTAGTCGAATCTCAAAGTCGACCAAACCCAATGTCAAAACTCAATGACAAATCTCAAAGTCAAATCTCAAGGTCAAACACACACACATTGCACACCTGCAATCATTCAAGGTCACACGTGACGTCGTAGTGGTGGGGGGACAGCCAGAACCGGCTTAAATCTCCTACTAATTATATTCAAACGTGCAAAGGTAATTGAATCTAACATATCATCAATATTTTCTTCGAGGAATAGAAAGCTTTCCATTAGTTTCTCGCAGATATTTATAAATTTCAGTTTCGTTTCAACGTGAGTAATTCTATCGCTCCATCGATTGATAGTATTTTCTATAATTTTAATATCGTCATTGAAAGTCTTCTAATCGACTTGCAATTTGCGAATGGTGGTATTGAAATTATGGATAACTGATGTGGTTACTGAAATTTGGTTCTTTAATAAGTTCTCCAATTGGTGTTCATCGTTATTCAACCTGTTAATACAGTTGGTATAGTATTCGCCGTCAGCGGCATCTAAATTGCCAGTGATTGTTTTGAATATACTTCCTATACCGTCGATCAGGCCTCTCTTATATCGTTTCGTATCTGAAATAGTTTCTCCCAATTTCTGTTGGGTTTTTACTTCGGATCGAAATTCGTTCATTCTATGTCCTGTGAATTGTATTGTGCTTATGAGAGTTTCTAGAATTCTGCGGTTATTTTCGTACGCATTTTTGAATACGGAAATGTCTTTATTTACAATCATAGTCCATTTATCGTTAGTGAGTACGATATTTCCATTCACCTGGTAATATACGCCAATTGTATTATTTATTGGTTTGATTTGGTATTGAGACTCTACTGATCCGACCAGCAGCAGCAACCTGAAAATAAATTAATCTTCAGTATACGGCTTCATGCGATCGAAGTTCACTTTTGATCTTTGATTGGTTCGAGGATTCAGGAGTATCGCGGAATTTAGGAGAATTTGTTCTATTATGAAAGGACCATTGAATTTGTTGTGTAATTTATTCTTTATTTGGGATTCCTTGACATATACTTTGTCCATGACTTTATATTCTGGGGTTTCCTTTTTTATGTTGCGATCAAAACGGACTTTGGCTTTTTCTTTTTGTTTTAGGGTACGTTCGCGGGTAATTTTATATAAGTGAGAAATTTTATTATTTAGGTCTCGTATATACTTGGTGATTAACTGTTCTTGATTATAGAGAGTTTTGGGTGGTCTACTGGCTGTATGACCAAAGACTAGTTCGTGGGGAGTAAACCCTTGTGTTTTATTCACAGAGTTATTATAGCAAATAACTGCGTATGGGAGGATAATGAATGGATGTTCGTTGGGATGTTCGGCCATATGTATCCGAATCATTTGGAGAAGGGTTGCGTGAAATCGTTCGACTGAACCGTTTGATTGTGGGTGATGCACACTGGAATATGTGAGTTTAATGTCATAGAGAACAAAAAGGTCTCTAAGGGTGGCATTGTCAAATTCTCTGCCGTAGTCGCAGTGAATTCTCAGAGGTGTTCCAAGATGTTGGAAGTATAAAAGTAGGGTATTGACTATACTTCGTGCGGTTTTGTCATCTAATCTGTAAACTTGCGTGAATTTCGTTAGTTCGTCTCGTATGCTCAGTGCGTAATTTTTTGTTGGAATTTCTACTATGTCTATGTTGATTCTTTCGAATGCTGTTCTAGGGGTTTCGGTTATAACAAGGGGGTTGTCGAGGATTTTTCTATATATTTTAGTTCGTTGAAAAATTTGGCATGTTTTTATATAATTCTCAATACTTTTCGTGAATCCGGGCCAATTATATTTTTCTTTAATTCTCAGAATGGTTTCATTGATTTCTCTATGGAGGTTGTTTTTTCCATTGTGGTATTGGTCGATTATTATTGGAATTTGGTCTGGGTTTGGATTAGTTATCAAATTTTGGCATACCTTGAATTCAATTTCTTTTTCTGAGAAAATGAAACAAAGTATCTCAAGAATCGGGAGTTCTAAGTTATTCTCAACGCAATAGGTGTTCGAGAGATCGATTTCGTTTTCATGTCTATACAGGGTCAGAAATAAATGTTCTACTACTGTATCAACGTCAAATGGTAGAGGGACAATATAGTATTTTCGATTTTTGATCGTTTCACTCGATACGATATTGATTTCTAAATTCCTAAAGTCATAATTCTGTTCGAATATATCGTCGAAGATTTTGTAATGAAAATCTTTGAGGTTCTTTTGTTGTGGGTATATTAAAATGTGTTTGTTTTCTTTGTCAAGTATTTGGCAGTTCGAGTATTGAACTTTCGAGTAGTCAAGGAGTGATTTCGTTAGATATAAATTTATGAAAGTTCGGAATTCTTGTTCGATATGTTCAGCAGAAAATGTTTCTTGTTGATTTTCCGGGGTTTCCTCTGTTTCAGAAATATTTTCTGTGTCAGGGAGTTCTTCTTTCAGTTTTGGTTTGGTTCGTGCTGTTCTTCTTCACTGTCGCTAATTATTTGTATGTCAGAGTCTTCGTTTGCGGGTAATATCAATGTACAGGGAGAGAAAATTTTTGAATTTAGAATGAAACATCTTTTCGGTGGGTCAATCTTGATCCTGGAAAGTGCATCGGCATTTTTGTTGATCTCGCCTGGTTTATAAATGATTTCGTAATCGTATTCCTCAAGTTTGAGGCGCCATCTGGCAAGTCTGCTACCAGGATCCTTGATAGAAAATAGCCACGTGAGGGGCCGATGATCAGTGATTAGCTTGAACTTTCTACCAAACAGGTATGGCCTGAAATGTTTGACAGCCCATACTAAGGCTAAAAGTTTCCGTTCTATTGTGGAATATTCAGATTCGGCAGAACAGAGCGTCCTTGAGGTATATGCGATTGGTAAGTCTTTACCAATCGGGCCTTGGGAGAGCACCGCACCAATGGCAAATGCACTCGCATCTGTCGTGAGCAGAAATGTCTCTTCGAAATTAGGGTATATGAGAATGAGTGTCGAAATGAGTGTCGAAATGAGTGTTTGTTTCAATTCGTGGAAGGAATTTTGGCATTCGTTTCCAAAAATGCATGGGGTATCCTTTTGGAGTAATTTCGTGAGTGCTTTTGAAATCTTAGCGATATTTGGGATAAAGCGTCTATACCAGCCAATCCAAGAGAGGATTCAATCTCTTTCTGATTTTTTGGTTCGGGGAAATTCATTATACAGTCGACTTTGCTCGGATTTGGTTTCACTCCATCTTTGGTAATGAGATGACCAAGATAGGCTACTTCCTTCCTGAGGAATTCACACTTGTCCGGCTGTATCTTTAGATTTGCTTGTCTGAGTCTTTTGAAGACTTCGTTCAAACGAAATATATGTTCATGAATCGTGGGGGAATAAATGATGATGTCGTCCATGTAGACTAGACATCGCTCATTCTGGATTCCGAGTAAGATATTATCCATTACTCTTTGGAAGGTAAATGGAGCGTTCTTCAGTCCGAATGGTATACGAATAAATTCATAGTGACCATTCTCGACTGTGAAAGCAGTTTTCGAAATGTCTTTGGTATCTATTTCTATCTGGTGAAAACCAGAGGCTAGATCCAAAGTCGTGAAATATTGGCATTTGCCAAGTTGGTCAAGGAGGTCAGCTATCATCGGTAGTGGGTATTTGTCGTCTATGGTAAGTTCATTCAACTTCCGGTAATCGACAACAACTCGCCATTTCTGTTTACCAGAAGCGTCGATTTTTTTTGGGGACGACCCACACAGGGGACGACCATGGGGAGATAGAAGGGCGTATGATGCCATCTTCTAGCATTTTGCTCATCTGTCTTTTCACCTCCTCTTTATGAATCTGAGGATAGCGATACGATTTCGTGAACACGGGTTTTGCGTCTTTAGTATCAATAGAATGTTTTATTTCATTGGTGAACGTCAATCGATCACCTTCTAAATAAAATATATCCGAATATTCAAGGCAAACGTTTGTTATGAGTTCAGTTTCTTCTTCGTTCAGATGTTCCAAACGAAGTTGATTTTGAATTTCAAAATTTCTGTCTGTCTGTGTGTCAGAATTTTCATTTTCGTTGAAATTATTAATAGAGTAATTTTGAATTGGTTCGATTTTTATATCGGAAAAATTGATAGTTTTTGACATTGCATTAGCATTAATCACAGAGGTGAGGAATTCTCCTTTATGATTGATTTTCACTAACGCATTGGGTAATCTAACATTTTCTTTCACTTGGGCTAACAGTTTAGCTTCGGTGTTCAGTAGGTTTCATTTCAGTTTGAAAATCTGTTCCATACGGGGTTCAATAGAAATTGTATTCGGTATGTTGTTCATGGACGTTTCAACTACATTTTCAGAGGGGTTCTCAGAGTCCGTTACTTTGATCAGGGGAATCGTTTTGTAGTCGGTTATAAGTTGCTTATTTTTCAAATCAACAATACAATGATAGTGTTCCAAGAAATCGGATCCTAGAAGACCATCGAAATCTATATCTAAATTGTAAATGAATACTTTATGAGGATTACCTATACGAAAGGGTATCATTACTGATTCAGAAATGATGATTTTTTGATCTGTGATACCTTGTATCACCACATTTTCATGGGATCTATTAGAATAATTTTGAACTGTTTTTGGCTTGAAGATTGATAGACCAGCACCGGTATCGATAAGTATTTTATAGGTATTAGTTGCGTCCATGATATAATACAAGTTTTTGGATTTGATTGTGAGTGATTGAGTTATAGGAACATTTGTTCGGGGAAGTTCAAGTTTGGGTTTAGATTGTCTGATATATTCAGGGCTCGCACTTGGGCTTGGAGCTCTGAAGTGGGATCTATCGATTGATTGATCGGTGGATCGAAAGATATTGGGCCTATTGGAAAATCCTGAAAATTTTCGTATTGATTCGGTTGGGTTTCCGAATATCCAAAATCATACTGATCATTAGTATGATCGGAAATATTTGACTGGTGTTCCTGATAATTATCGGTATAACTTTCAGCACCAAAATTTTGGGAATCTTGATAATCATCATGTAATCATCGTTTGTGGAATATTGGTATTCTTGATAACTATCGGTATAATTATCAGCACTGGGATTTCGTGTATTCAGGTGGTGAGTTCGCTGGATCGGTTTTGTAGATTGTTGTTTTTTGTGGGGAAGTTTTGGGTTTTTTGGTTGATTTGATTGATTTGGTTGATTTGATTGATGTGGTTGATTAGGTCTGAAGTTTTGATAGAATCTGGGATTTTGTTGGAAGTTCGTATTTTGCTGGGGTAAATTTGGCTTTTGGAAATTTTGTTGCGGTTGTTGAGATTGTCTTGTACGACATTGATTTAAAACATGGCCTTGACGTTTACAGTAAGAGCAAAATTTCTGTTGATTGGGATTTGAATTCATTTTTCTCGGTTGGTTAGAATGCGTATTTGGGTTTCTATTCAATGCAGATTCTTGCTGTTGAAAATAATTCAATTGCATTTCCCTTCGTACTCTCTGTGTTGCAGTAAGTATGTCCGTAGGGTCACCTGCTCTAATAAGTTGTCCAATTTGAGGTTCTGAACCAGCCAAAAGGCTATTCAATGTCATGGTTTCAATGAGTGAACTTTGAGATGTTTTTTGATCGGGAGTAAGATTTTGTTTCTGAATTGTAGCGTGCATTTTTGCATTATGTGTTTGTAATCTATTTATGAAAGTCAGAGGTGATTCGCCAGGTAGTTGGTGAATTCTTTGGAGATCTTGTATCAATGAGGTTAAATCACGAGTATCACCAAAGTATTGATTTAAGAGTAACTTAATTTAATCCCAGGTTTCGGGATTTCGAGAACTTATTAATTCTGCCGCTTTCCCTTTTAAATTATTTTTGATGTGCAAGATTACCAATGTTCTTTGATCTTGTATGGCCATACGGTAAGCGGGGACCTTACCTTTTATAGTGGGATCCGAAACCACTCTTGGGACCTTGAAAACATTTTTCACCAACTGCGGGATTCGAACCCGAGCCGGGTGGAAACAGTCGACACAAGACCGACGCTGTTGCCACCGAGCCACAAGCCCCGGTTCAAATTGAAATCAATTGAATATTGAAAATAAACGAGATGATTCTTATATTTCCTTACCACAGAATGTCCATGCTGAGGATGCAATCCGGCTTTACAAGCGTTGCTCCGAAGGAAGTTAGCGTTCGCGTGTTCTTCTTTCGTTGAAGAGACCGTCCTTCCGTGGTCCTTTCGTGTTGTTTGTTGCTTGGAGTGTCCAATGAGCTTCGTGCAGGTTTCTTTTCCTTTAAAGGATTGGGATCCACCTCCATCGGTAAGGTTTTCCGTGTTCCGCAGGAGTTGAAGGATCCTACCGACTGCGCCAATTGTTATATCTCACTTTTCACTAGAGACTTTGTAAAAACAATTACTACTTCAAAAAGGAGTATAGTAGACTCCTTTGGACTTCATTTGGGAAATATAATAATACAACTAAAACTACTCGACTGAGTGTCTGAAAACAAATAGTAACTAATGATGCCTCGCAGGGCTATTTATAATATTAGAACAATGGTGACGCTGCTTAGATCAGCGGAATATTATCCTGTAGTCAGTCTCTGAGAGCGGACGTGATGACCCTGGGATGATAGCAGGTCAGCAGTTTCCTGGAAGGTAACCTGATACTCCTGGGATGGCCACTGGTTATCTTGCATATAACATATATATATATATATATATATATATATATATATATATATATATATATATATATATATATATATACATATATATATATATATATGTTATATATATATATATATATATATAAATATATATATAAATATATATACAGAGTGACCCATTTGAAAGCGGGCCACCCCTCTAAAACTGTTATTTATTATCCGATTCAGAAGTTTTTTTTTCAGTAGATAGAGCATCAATAGTTTTAGTTGAATGACATTAATTCGAAATAAATTTTTTTTTCAATGTCAAAAATCCAAAAAACATACTAGCGATTTTAAGAAATAAATGACGATGTACTTTAATGTAAATTTATGAAATTATTTTTTTAACAGAAATACAGCATAAGTAAAATATTCATATCAATATCGAAATAATTCAAATAGTAGTCATATAAATCACAATTTTGTAAATAATATGATTTAAAATACTCCTTCAGAACATAACAACTCTATGTGGGATATGTTATGTCTCTTAGAACACTGCAGTTTGTTGTCAAGGAATAGAAATGCACATCTTTACATCCCAAAATATAATTACCAATATTAATAACATAAATGAACCACTACAAAAGAATGTATTGACATGACAGTGCCTACATATTGAATTTCGGACTGTTCAACCAAATCTCCATTTAATTCGATACATTCATCGTATCGTTTTCTAATGTTGACCATAACATTCGATAATTGGTTTGGGGTGATATCTCTGCAAGCCTGTCCTATTCTTTCACGCAGTTCCTCTTTGCTCGTTGGGCGGGTTTTGTGAACTTTTTCTTCAGGGAAGCCGCCCCATAGAAAAAAAATCCAATGGAGTCAAGTCCGGGGATCTGGGGGGAAACTCGATCAATGTACTATTTCGCGCTATCCACCGAATAGAAAAATTTTCTTCCAAGCAATCTCTCACAATCCTGCTATTGTGGATGGAACAATCCTGCTATTGTGGATTGAAATAGAAGATGAGCCTCTTCTGCCAGTGGAAGTTAATCCATAGCGTTGGAAAATTCGTTTTTCAAAAAATTCATAAAATTCTGACCATTCAAATTGCTTTTGAAAAAAAGAGGTCAATTATTTTGGTATGTAATATTCCACACCAAACATTTATTTTTTTGAGTACTGTCTTCTGCAGATTATTATCCAATGTGGATTTGCTTCCGTCCAGAACCTTGTATTTTGAGAATTAACAGTTCCACAGGCTTTCTCATTTAGATGACAAATGACTAACTTTGTTTACCTGTCAGACCCAACGGCATTGACGGCGAATTTTTTCTTCTTAAAGAAAATATAATATTTCCGAGTTTTCCTATGGATAGTTGACTTGAATTTACATGGAGAAGAAAACTCACCATTGGATAATATTCGTGTATATTATTTTATCTACGAATGAAAGGTTTTTGGCGGTACAAAATAGATAATAAGTACTTAACCTACAAAGAAAGATACGAACGCCAATGTATGCAGATGCATTTGTCATGAAGTTGACTGTTGACATAATGTGAAAATACCGCTAATTTTGAACTGAGCCAATCCCAAATTGTTATTTCAAAACTAACCAACCAATGACTCTTCACTTTCCCAATAGCCAATCAGACTTCGGGTCTGAAAACGAGCGCATGCGCCTCAAAAAATCATCTTAATAGAAAGGCCTATTCGTTGTGAATGTTGCCTCGTCAGTGAACACAAAATTCCTGTTATCCAGATATTCTACTTGAGCCCATAAACTATACTCCATCCCCGTTTCATAATCGCCTTCTTCTGAGGTGTGAAGAAACTTTGGTTTAAAGGGCTTCATCTTATTATATTTCCTAAGATTTATCCTTATTGTTTCACGCGGTAAGTCCAAACTTGCAATTCTTACGCTTGTTTTCGGATAATTATTGGAATAATTTCGAATTCGTTCAGAATTATTTCGTCTCTGTCTTTGTACAATATTACTATTCTTCAGAATATGTTCACAAACAGCTCCATACTGATTGAAAATTTGGTTTATTCGGCCAACTGTAGCTTTGCTAATATTTCGACGCTCCGGATGCATGTTATTGAAAATTCCACATACTTCCCTTTCGGATCTTCGTTGTTACCACGAAGTCTTACTATTTCAATTTTCTCCGGCAAAGTCAAATTATCAGCCATACTCCTTTATCAGTGTAGGTACTTGAGGAGTTATAAAGTTCACTATTAACACTGACAAATTTGTGTCTTTCCGTCTATTGTTCTGATGACTTGTCATCTCTATAGCAACTAAAGTTACAAAGCCTCCTAATGAAAATAATTTTTTTTATATGTGGTATCCCAAGCATGTAGAATGAAACCAAGATTGATATTCGGAATCACTGTCAACTACCAAAGAGGAACTGCGTGAAAGAATAAGACAGGCTTGCACAGATATTACCCCAAACCAATGATCGAATGTTGATCGAATCTTATGGTTAATTAGCTTTAGAAAATGGTAGAATAAATGTATCGAATTAAATCGGGATTTCGTTGAAAAGTACGAAAATTAATGTGAAGGCACTCTCATTTCAATCCATTCTTTCGTTGTAGTTCATTTATGTTATCAATATTGGTTATAGTTGATTATTGAATATTGATTACTATTTGATGTAAAGATGTACATTTAATTTCGTTGGCAAAAAAACTGCATTGTTCTGATGGACCTATCTTCTATACTATGGAGTTACGTTCGGAAGAAACATAAATTTGACGCCATTTTGAATAACTGCTGTTTACAAACTCGACTGCTAATGACCTGAAAGAGCATTTTAAACGATATTTTCAACAAGATTGTGATTTATATGACGACTATTCGAAATATTTTGATAAAGTGATATGAATTTTACTTATGCCATATTTCTGTTGAAAAAATAATTTCATCGTGAAATTTTGGTCACACCCATTTGAAAGCATCACAAATCCAGTGGCGTCGTCAAATTTTATTAAAAAAATCGCTAGTATGTTTTTGGATTTTGACCTTGAAAAAAGTTCGAAGTAGGCCGTGAAACTTTTATTTGTATTCCGAATTTATGGCATTCAACTGGAACTATTGATGCTCTATCTACTGGAAAATTCCGAATCGGATAATAAATAACAGTTTTAGAGAGGTGGCTCGCTTTCAAATGAGTCACTCTGTATATATATATATATATATATATATATATATATATATATATATTTGAAGTGTGGTTTTTCTTGAATCCTGGTATATTCATTTTTGGTTGGAGGTTCTTAGGTTTGGGATTCTTGTGTAAAAATAAAACTATCTTTTTCTGCCACACCCTTCCCCCAGACTTAACATTTATCCCTTGCACATGTCAACAACTATTATTTTCATTTTAATCATAACACGAAATGTTCCACTTTTCAGATGTCATTGTTAATTACCAGAACAAAAAATTAAAAATTAATTATTAAAAAAAAAACCCTACTGAAAATGCCTCCGGCCAGGGGCGAAACGTCTAGCATGATATAAGATAGTTTTATTTTTACACAAGAATCCCAAACGCAAGAACCTCCAACCAAAAGTATATATATATATATATATATATATATATATACTAGCCTTCCATGACTATTACTTCGAAACCTCCAAACAAATTTTCTCTACCCATTTCACCCCTTCAGGGGTAGAGTTTCCAAAAACTCCAAAACAAATATTGCTTTATTTGTAACAATGACCCTAACTTCAAAACTAACGGTATTGACGGTAGGTACCTATCCTTTATGATTTAATTTTTGAAAACTCTGAAATATATTTTTGTTTATTCAGATAGAAGAGCCCAGATCCAATTTCCTTGACTAACGAAATTTCCATATAAATTTTCACCCCCCCTTTCAACCCTTTGGGCCTTTTATTTACAAAAACACCAATTACCAATTTTCAGACCCTAACTTCTTAACTAACTAACTACTCCTATATTAACTTTCAACCCTCATTTTACCCTCTTTAAGGTTGAATTTTCGAAAACCCTGAAATACATTTTGAGAAAAATAGCCCATATACCAATTTCCATGACTCTAACTTCGAAACTAACTTTCCCCCCCTCTTCACTTCTTTAGGAGTTGAATTTCCAAAATCACGGAAACAAGTATAATATTTCTTTATATAACAGATACTTTAAATACCAATTTTTATGACCCTAACTCAAAATCTAACGGTACTCCTATACAAACTTTCAACCCCAATTTGCCCTCCCCCCCTTAGGAGCTGGAGTATCAAAAAACTTATTACTTATATCGACATAGGAATGCGCTGTCAAAATTTCAGCTCTTCAGGTCCAGCGTTTTGGTATGGGCGTTGATCGTGAATCAGTCAGTCAGTCAGGACATCTAGTTATTATACAAATCTCTATTATAATTTTGGAATGTCTCCCAGATTATGTTCTGAGTGTTCTTGTGTAAATAATCAATGATTCTCCAGAACATTGAACTTTTGCTGACTTTTTGGAGGTTGCTGTAATAATTTCCATTCATAGAGAAGGTGATGGGAAAGATTCATCAAATTACAGACCTTTATCACATATCCCAACATTGGCGAAAATTATGGATTTCCTCATCACAAATAACATCTCTAGTGCTTTCCAGAATAATAGGAGCAGGAATGATGCAATTTTTTTAAAACACTTTTTCCTCTAGGGATTCAGTTAGAAGCCTGTCCTCGGCATCTGTTGGCAAGTCTGTTGGCCATCCTGGCTGATACGCAAATTGGCGTTCGTAGAGAGCATATGTTTGTGATAGCTTTCCTTTCATGATATAATGATATGTGTTTTGGTTTTTCTAGCGTTTCAGACAAGAAAAACATTTATTTATTCATTCATTTAGTACACCATTCTGTTCGCTGAATTGGAAATATACATTCAAGAAAGGTTAAACATAGTTAATCGTAATGTACAGACATATACAGAGATAATCCTAATGTACATGAAATACTCATTGAGAAAGAAGTTTATACACATCACCACAAAAATGAGTCTATATTACAGAGCGGTCCATAGGTATGGAATAAATTCATTTGTTTGACAAAACATGAAACAAGTCGATTTCTATTGACAATTTACAGTATGAAAATATTACCCCCTTTCTGCAACCCCTCTGAATAATGAGCAACCCCTCAAAAAATTCAAATGAGAAGTGGGGTCGTGTGGCACTTTCGTGTGGTTCGAAAGGGATTTGCCTTCTCTGTTCAGCAATATTAAGTTTATCAAATTTGGTGTAATCATAAATAAAAAAATTATTTTGAAAATGTAAAATTTTGATACTTGACATAGAATGGGGGAAATAATGTCACATAATGTTTAGAAGTATTTTTCAATTTATTTTACAATTAAATTGAATGTTCAAAATGACCACAATTTACTTCTTGACAATATGCAAGTCGATCTTGGAATTCTCGTACAATATTATGTAGGATTTCAGGGGTTATGTTGTTAATTTCTTTCGTTATCCTAACTTTTGAATCTTCAATATTGTCTGGTCTACTGAAATATACTTTTGATTTTGAATAAGAAGTAATCGGGGGATGTAGGCGGCCATTCAATAGTTCCACGTCTTTGAATCCACCTATTGGGAAAACTTGGTTCAAATAATCTCTAACAATACGTTTGTAATGCGGTGGAGCTCCGTCTTGTTGATACCAAATTGATCTATTACATTTGGATCATTAACATCAGTAAAAAGTATTTTTGATGTAGGCTGTTGAAAGTTCATCAAACATTCTAGATAAGCTTCACCATTAACTGTGCCTTCAAAGAAATAAGAGCCAATAATTTTGTCGTTAATGATACCAGCCCAAACGTTAACTTGTTTAGGATATTGTTTGTGAGCCTCACACATCCAATGAAGATTTTCTTTGCTCCAATATCTACAGTTTTGTCTATTAACCGTTACATTTGAATGAAAAGTAGCTTCATCAGAAAAAACATTTTTGGTTATGAACTGCAGATCTGCTTTCATTCTGTTCATCATCAGTTCACAGAATTGTTGCCTTCAGGATCATCTTCATTTAACTCCTGAACCAACTGAACTTTATAAGGATGGTATTTTTCTTCATGTATAGCTCTCAATATCGATGATTTACACACATCATTGTCGGCGGCAAGTTGTCTACTTGTCATATGCGGATGTTCCTCAATCGCTAACAGTACATCAAACTTTCTTTCCTCATCCAATTTAAAATTTCGACCTGGTTTTTGAATAGTTTTTACATGTCCAGTTTCACGAAATTTTGTTTCTATTTTGCTAACTCTAGAGTGTGAGACGTGTTGACCAGGGTATTTATTATTGAACATTTCACAAACTGTCTTTTGAGTTCTTGTTCCATTACCGCATCCAATCATAATTGAAAATGTCTATTCTTTGAGTTTCGGATAAATGAGCCATAGTAAAATGAAATACACCTACAAATATTTTTCAATACACTGACGTGCGTCAGCAACTTATAAATATCAAAATAACAGTAGTCTACTAGATTGACATTACTTTATTTATGTAGGTTTTGTGAAAAAAATTTCTGGTGTCTTGAACGACTTTTTTCTGACATATAGCAAAACAGATAAGAAAATTCTCATGGGGTTATTAAAAATCAGAAGTATATTTCAATAGACCAGACAACATTGCAGATTTAAAAATTCGGATAACGAAAGAAATTAACAACATAACCCCTGAGGTCCTATCAAATGTTGTACGAGAATTTCAAGATCGACTTGCTTATTGTCAAGAAGAGAATGGTCATATCGAACATTTAATTTGATTGTAAAATAAATTCAAGAATACTTCCTAAACATTATGTGACATTATTGCCTTCATTCTACATGAAGTATCAAAATTTTACATTTTCAAAATGAATTTTTTTATTTATGATTACACCAAATTCGAAAAAATTTAATATTGCTGAACAGAAAATGAAAATCCCTTCCGAATAAGGTGCCTCACGACTTCCGTTCTCAATCAAATTTTTTGAAGGGGTGCTCATGATTCAGACGCAAGAAGGGGGTAATATGTTCATACAGTAAATTGTCAAATTGACAATTGGAATCGACATGTTTCAGGTTTTTTTGAACAAATACATAATAACGCTAATAATTAATTTATTCCTATGGACCGCACTGTATGTTCAGTAAAATAAGTATGATTGCAAAATAGCCATTTTGATGTCAGTTGGCTTCAGTTGGAAATATCTACGTTATTCTGGATTGACAAGTAATCAAAACATATTTTATACAGAGGAGAGCGCGTAGGTACATTTGTTTGGGAAAAGGGGAGGTAAAATATATTACTATTACGTAATAGAGAAGCCTGGAAACATGCTAATTTATATGTGCAAGAAAGTATGGACGATAAATTATAGATAATTCAACTTTATGCAAAAATAATAAACCTAGGTATTTACGATGATTGTCTATGGAGTGAACCTGAAGATTCGTCTCTGAATATTCAGTAAATTTATGACGTGTATGTTGTAACAAGGGTTCCACACGACACAGCAATACTCAAACCTTAATCTCCCAAGCGCCTTGAAAAAGAGTAAGTGAGTGCTAATATCAGAAAAACATTTGGAATTTCCAATGATTATACCGAGGATTTTGAAGCCATTTGAAACAATGGTATTCACGTGATGAGTGAATGTGAATTTTTCGTCAAAGATGTTTCCATGTATTGTATAAGGATATTCAGTGGATTAGGATGACATGAGGCTGATTGGATGGTATGACTTGTGCTTTATGTCATTTAAGTATCATCAACACGACTTGTTGAAGGAAGAGAGAAGTTATGTCGAATAATCAACTGTTCGAAAAAGTGATCCATTAGTCTCTTGCTATGCCTCATATTCAGGAGTCAGTGACATGTGCTCGAGTTGGTCTATATTGAATAAGTAAGTACAGTTTTTGGAATTTCTGTTATCCATAACTTGACAGTATTAACTCGTATCAACATATATTTCCTACTAACTTCTATCAAAATCAAAATAACGTGAATTTTTTTTTTGAAAAAACAAATAATCATTGTCCATGTGTTATTCCTTATTGGTGTGATTGAGAGCAGTACAAATTTCGAAGTTTGGTCCTTCTTCAGTAGTACTCGTGAATATAAGTGATCCAGAAAGCTTGCAGCATTTTATTCATATCCTTCACATATGTGATGCAGAAATCATGATTTGTGTCTGCACCATCGCCATTGGGATTTTCCAATTCAAAAAATGACTCCGAGTGTAATATCGATGGAATGAGTGTCAAGAGTGAGTAACGCATGAGTTATACAATGATGTGTAATTTTGCTCATATATCGCCATCAATGAATTATTGAGTGGCGCCTAAAAGTATTTTTATCTCATCCAGGGGCGCCGACCTGAGATATGTCATTGCATCATTTCCTATAACTGAAATATTTTGCTTATCGTTCAGTGATCATACGAGTTTATCAACCTGTGAATCATAAACGAAATATCAGATATGAATTTCACTCAGGTCATATCGAGCAATCAATCGATCCCATCACTTCTGATGAATCTTCGATGTGACTCTGAGCTGCAAATTATTTATTTACTGATATTTTTTATCTGCTATTTGAAGGTTCGTTATTCCAGTTTCGCTCTTTTACTACAGATCGTCACTTCAAGTCATAGTGCATTTAATAAAATATTACCGAAACGATACGTCAAATTTTATTCTGATACTTGTCTGATAGGCGTTTCTTATAATACTATTCCATTAGCTGTACAAATAAATCATAAGCAATCGAAAGAAGAAATTTGTATGGAACATTACTTTTCGATCAGACCCTGTGAATAATTGGAACTCTGGAATTTGTAAATCAACGAGAGTATGTCCTGTTTTTGAATAGAACAAAGTGACACGCCTTTTTTATAAAATATTGGAACTTGTTATAAATTATATTCGTATTGGTTTGTCGAAGCTAGAATTTGGAAGATCTCAAGTGGATCTAATTTACAAGTTTTTCGGTGAATTTTTTATCGTTTATAACACAGCTATCGGAGTTGTTAATATTTTTCATATCTTATGATATTTTCTTGCTACTCCAATCTTTTTTGGCTGGCCGTGATCTCTATGCTGAGGCATTGAAATCGAGTATGTTTTTCTCCCAGAATTGTCCGGAGTCCTACAAGGATCCAATCTTAGGCCGTTATCATTCGTAATCGTTGTTAATGACACCTCTAAAAATATTCCAGCTTTCTTTCAGAATTATAGCCGAAACTTAGGCAATAAGATGGCGAGAGACCGTCCACTCGATCGTGGTCACAATAAGTAATAAAAACATTTCTAGAATTTATTTATTTTCAGTTAGAAGTAGTTTTTCCCATATGCAATAAATTGCTGCTGAACATAATAGCCACGATGAATGTATGAACTATTAATTCTTTAAAAAGTTATCAAACTGGCACGTCAATCCTTCTATCAAACATTATGTTTAGTATTCCAAGCATTCCATCGCGCACTTGCGATACATTTCATACACTGCACCACTTCGAAACGCCTATATCAACAATGTCGGGAAGAGTAAATGTTCTTTCTAATTTTGATATTTCCTTTTCCTCATTCCAAACATGTTGTACTCAACTTTGACTACTAAATTCATTGCATTCAAAGCTCCAATTATTCAATGAACTACAGAAGGGATACAGTTCACATCACTATATTTCGAAAGTTACTAGAAGGAAAACAACATGGATACCTAACAAATATACAAAACAATAATCAATTTATCATAAAGAGATCAAAACACAAATGAAAAAATTGTGTGCAAAGGGGCTACTAAACTTTGTTGATGCTCCAATTCTAGAAATGGTCACAGGCATAGAGACAACAGCTCAAAATTCGCAACTTGAAGTTGCTGCAGAAACACACTACTTTATAACCTTTGAAGTAATTTGAGTAAATACGAGAGAAATCCAATTAAATCTCCCCGATCAGATGATTAAATCAAAATACTTCCAGCTGATGAACGTAATGCCACAGTCATCATGAACACATTCGAATCTGGAGACGAATTGATCTCAAACACTACTTACGAAATACAAAATTCAGATTCCACCGCAGCATAGAAAATAATTAACAAAAAATTTACAGTAAACCCATTGAAATCAATGAAACAAAATGTATACATGGCTATGAGATCCCCATTTTGAGTAATTTTTTTGAGGAACACTCTGAGGAATTTTACTTTGAAACCTATCAAAGTAGACAACAACTCGCTACGGTGGAGATATGTTGATGATGTTTTCCATCTGGAACCAGAACACAGATTAATTCAATTCATCCTTCAATCATATAATCAAAAAAGAAACAAAGATTGAATCTACATTGGAAACAGAGGAAAATAATTATTTCTCCATTTCAGATATCATAATAAAAATCATATCAAATCAACACAACATAATATTATAAAATTATAAAACTACTTACCAAATGTACTGAGAAGTGGGGCGGATATCAAAACCTTCAAACATCAAACAAAAAAACTACTACTGCAGCACTTGTTATACTCGTTGGACGAATATTCCGATATTAATCTTCAATATAATTATATTC
Source organism: Gonioctena quinquepunctata (assembly GCA_018342105.1). Classification (NCBI taxonomy): domain Eukaryota; kingdom Metazoa; phylum Arthropoda; class Insecta; order Coleoptera; family Chrysomelidae; genus Gonioctena; species Gonioctena quinquepunctata. The sequence continues at coordinate 24,185 of JAFIRS010000191.1, forward strand.
AAATCGTTGTCCACCATATATACCATATATACTGCGTGACTGTATATGTAATTGTTCTCTATTTTGAATGTTAGTGAATGCTAGTATGTCTCAGGATTAGTGACTTGTCCACATGTGATGTAAATGACCATTTTGGAATGAATAAGTGAATAAATAAATAAAGAAACTGTTGTCCGAAAGAAAACATACACTGAACTGCAACCCAAACCATTACGCGTGAATGCCTCTACAATAGAGCTGAAATGATATGCCATTCAACAGGAAACCTTGGAGAAGAAATTATTTTTAAGACCTGTACGTCGGTATAAAGACCGTTTCTAATTTTTTTATAATAATGAACTTCCATAAAAATATTTCTCCGTTGTCACCATTTGTAATAAATAGGCCTAAGAACTGTTAATTTTCTCATTGAAAAAAAAAATTATATATAATCTTCCTTCATATTTTTCTACCAAATATATCTATCGCAAAATATATGAAATGGAAATCAAGTCGTACGCCCGATTAGTTAACATATGAAATTTTCCATACTTACTCATACCTATTAACTCAACTCCTCTGGTGGAGTATAGTCACACTATCTTTTCCGAAAAATTATTAATTCCACATATAATATTCACATATTACCCTGTTATCAGGGTATATGAAGAAAAATTCGATTTTTGGACACAGCACCAATTTTGATAGAGTGTTCCTCTACTTGACAAATGAAAGGCACTATTTCTTTAGTCACCATTAGTCTTCTAGGACATAGATTCGGCCTTCGGCTGAATGTGTGAGGTCTCTTTGAATAACGTTTCTTCTCAACTAGTAAAATAATAACTTTTTTCTACTAGTTTTGAATGAATTTTTCTTCAAGTAAAATTTCTCTTCTGGGATATATTTATAAAAAACGAACTAAATAAACTTTGCCGCTCAATTGAAATGATTTACTCTTATTGAACTCGATTTCTCTTTTTTTCAACTATAGTTGAGAAAATATCACACAAAATAAAAGACCAATAAATAATTTCGAACAGAAAATAGAATTGTGAAAATCAAATGACTCATACTTTGAGAATGAGAGAAAACTAACAAATTTGAAATACTAATAACCAACGTTCAAATCTATTCCAATGAAAGAGCTCATATTTCCGTTTTATATAACATCTTTCAATCATTGAAATATCGAATCTGTTCTCCCCGTAGAACTCATGATTTATTATTACCAGTGTAACTAACATGTGCTTTTCTTGTCATAGTTGAGGCCGTCCGAAACTATTCTCAACTTTATTGAACAAATATCCTATGCGTGTATATGAATACCCCGTATTGTGCATAGGTTCGCCCCATAATCTAGTAATCAAAAGCTATGCACCAAGTTAGTTTTTCAAATTACAAGCCAGCGACTTACCCTACGTATATGGCTTTCCTTCCATTTCTCTCAATTCCAAATAATGTTCCCATTTCCTACGTACAAACTTTCCTGTCAACACTCGGAACAAATGACGGATCAACACATAGATTTCAAGACCTTGTCTTCCGATTGAATTACACGATCTTCGCGTTGGCCCAACTGATCATGTAGAACATTTGCGAAATCATCACGTCGGCCAATAATTCGAATAACAAATATGTATTCGATCACCAACTAGGTGATCACGCCACCTAGCCCCGCACAGGATGCAATTAACTACAAACAATTCAACTCCGTCGATAGACTCTTCTGTTCCACTCCTCACGAATCACTCCCCAATCTACCAATAGATAGATGCCTGTCAAGCTGTACCGACGCTGAACTCTGCTTCTTGATTGGTCAAAAATTCCCCTCATGGTGAGGAATACAAGTCAAAGTTCATTCTGGCTTTCCAGGGTCCACGTAGTTATCAAAATTTACCTACGAACGCCCACACAAGAAGTCGTCAACGGTTCCATGTTGATGTCCCCAGACGATAACATTCTAGATAAAGTTGCAACATTAATCTGTAAATGGCAATGACTTTGGAATAAATACAATATTTGTTCCTGTAGAAATGTATGATTCAATCCGAGAAGTAACTCCAAATTTCTGTAAAAGTCTTTTTATCGTTTCATTTTCATTCAAAAAATTGAAATTTATAAAATACGAAAAAAATAAAATAAATAGCTTACTCTGAAACCAATCTAAGAGAACCTGCAGGGTGTTACAGTTCCATATTGAACAACAACCGAGTAATAAATTCAATACAACTACCAATACATCTTGAAAATAACATATTTTTCTATATCACCGAATTATCTGAAAGCATGAAACGGATTGGCAGAAAGTATGGTACCAGAATAACTTTCAGAACAACAATACATTAAAATTGATTTTGAAACCCAATGGCGACCATATAGTGAAATGGGATGAAACGACAAGTCCAGCCAAAGAACCCCATAACAAGAGGAGAAAACTGAAAGAATCCACCTTCATCCTACTAAGTATCTGTAGAAAACTGTATATCAACAAATTCTTCTGATATGGATCAGAAGTGGAGACCCTACTGGAAAAAGATCTTGGCTTTGACAGAACGATAAAGGATTCAATTCATTATCCAGACAACACTCCATGAAATGATTCACCTTCCTTTTGACAGAACTTTTTTGCCATCAGTCGAAGAAGATAACGTTCGAAAAATATTGCAAAAAATACAGCGCTGAGGAATTTTTCATCCAAATTCTAGAGATTTTTGAAAAGGGAAATGGAGACAGTTCCCGAAACGTGAAGAGTATCTTTCAATTCGATAACTTTTCTGATAGGCAAAACGTAGAATTCGACAAATAACGGACTAATATAATTATTTTCCGTTCGTGAAAAATTATTTGGTGTACGAAGTAACTCATTGAGGCAAAGTTATTTATTATCCTCTCACACTTGTCTAGATTCGCTGACCCATTTGATTTTTGTTTTCAGTTTGAGGAGGGTTATATAAAATCCCAAAAAGTGTCAAGAATGATTATCCTCCACAAAAAATAAGCTTCAGGCAACACCTTCCTCACATCACATCCCCATCTGCACCTGTAAATGGGCTCTTGAGCCTACTGCATGTGAGTATAATGAATAAATGAACTGGTGAATGAATCTCAGTAAACAAAGAATGAGCCATACTAATTCAAAACATAAATAAAAAATCTACCCATCAATTCTTTACAAAAATAATAGTGCTGGTCAACACTCGTAACACCAAAGGTTTAGCGTTATCTTTTCAGAATTATGCCTACTACTTTGGCTTGAAAAATCCTTCAAATAAAGGAGATAGTACTTACGGACACTACTACTAATAAAAAAAAAACAAATGAGAATTTTCTCATATACAATGAAAATATGGCTCTATAGGAGGTTTCATATATTGCAACTATACTGAAGCCTCAAAACGAGATTTTTTGTAACATGGTTCATTGAATTATCTACATCGAGATCTCACAGTGGCTCAAAACAAAGAGATATGCTTGCCAGCATAAGACCTAACGTCATCAACACACTAATGATGGAAGGTTTTTACAGGAAACTTGAAGGTTACATATACTCATATAATTATGTTCTATCCACTATTGTGATTGTTCGTTTTGGTCATGATTTCACTTTGTTATATTCACATAATCGATACTCTATGGTAGAAATGGCAACACCACGGTTGATATTCGACAGAATAATATTAAATAATTGCTTTGAAGGTTGACGCATGTTCATTCTGTTTCATTTGTACTTACTGGTGGTGTGGTTTCAAGTTGGTGCAATATAAGGTGGCACTACAACTATAGCTCAGCAGATCTGTGATGAATTTTGACGATATAGGCTATCGCGTAAAATCAATATTACTCTTCATATGTGTGTAAACACCTATTTTTGAAGTGAAAAATTGGCATTGTTATAAAAAAACAATCTCATCTCTTCTTCTATTCACATCCACTCTATTTCCATAAAGAAATTTTCACCCTTCAGCTACCGAACTTGTACGCCACTGCTTGATCTTTGTCAACAATACGACTTCGAAATTCCGATATTGAAATGGAATGTGGGACACTTTGTCGCATGATTAATGCAGGTGTTTACTCATGAAAAACGTTATTCAAATGATGGTAAAAGTTAAACGTAGGTGGTAGAGCTGAAAGTCTAAGCCCGGAGCAACGGTATTTCCTTGAAAATCAGAGGAGTTCATGAGAAAGACTGATTTTTTATGGAGGATGAATCAATTGCAATGTTGCCTGTTTTAACAGATATCGGAGATTCAGTCTTAATATAATATCACAACATATACATGGGATTTTTGAGACGAATCGAAGTCAAATAATAAAAACTTCAACCCCGATGGGGCAGCCATGGATTTGAGGTGTATTCCAAAGATTTATACTTCATCAGCAATTCGATGAGTATTGATATGGTAGGACTTTACATTTTTGATCCAATGATTTGACATAGGTATGGAGGCCATCAAGATTGTAGATTGTATACTGTATGGGGGGGTTGATATGGCTGTTCAGCCTCTCTGTCCCACGACCTATAAGATCTTCTGTTCATTACCCTTCATCTATTCCGAGACTCCTTACGAAGTTTATCAGTTTTCAGGTTTTTGATGTCTGAGGGCGTTATCGAAACCCCTCCGAGGAACTCAAGCCTTGTTTGTAGTGCCAAGTCAGTCTAGTCTCACAAGTATATGACTTCAGAGCTTTCAATGCTGCTTGGCTATCTAATAGAATATAGATCTTTGGCGCAAATTTCTGAAGCATGGATTTTTGCTTGAAAAATTGTTGGAGCTCTGCCTAGGAATTTTGAGAGCCTAAAACTAGTACCCGTTAGCCCCAATCCAGCCCATCCGTCCATCTTGGAACCATATTGTACCATACTGATGCATTCCTTCTAATGGAGTCCCGTTCGTTGTGAATATATGGTGATTGTTTATAACCACTTCATAGTTCACTCCAAAGTTGTGCCTAGCTGACATTATATCTGATGGCCTGTACCCGGTTTCTGGGGGAATATTTTCCAGAATCTCCAGATGTCCAATCAGATTTTCAGCCTTTGAATTTGGTGAGGTATCAAGGCACTCACTGCCGCTTCCTTCATTACACACAAGTGCAGTGGCGGCAGGTTCAGCGTTACTCCTAGTGCTGGAGTGGGGCACGTGAATGTTGCCCCTGTGATTCTCAGACTAATCGCTGCACTTTCAGCAGCTTGATTTGCGCCGAGAACTGTTGGGATTTTGGCCACCATACTAATGATGCATAGGTGACCATTGGTTTGAAGCATAAGTGATTTTTGTCTTCTTATAAAATACTCTGCGGCACGTTCAGGTTGCCGCTATAGCTTAGAATAGAATGAGATTGATGTGACTGTTCCATGTTAGTTTTTGGTCGATTATAACGCCCAGGTACCTGACTCCCTTGGAAAAAGTTAGCTGAGTTCCAATCAAGGTTGGGGCTTTCAGTTCATACTTACGCCTCTTTGTGAATGGAATCAGCACTGTTCTGCTAGGATTTACATTCAGTGCCTTCTTTGCGCACCAGCTTCTGATTAGATTTAGGCTGTCTGCAGGCGATTGGGTATTATTTCGTCATGTTTGCCCCTATTAGTGACGACCAGGTCATCAGCGTAACCTTGAGTCGTGATTCCAGAGTCACGTCGCTTCACTATCAGATTATCCACAGTCAGTGACCACAACAAAGGCGATAGGGGAAACATTTTTCCGCTGTCATTCTGACCGATTCCTCCCCATGATTTCGTTTTTCAGCATTGCAAGTATCTATCTGATCAGTGAGGTGATCATATTGCTTTCCTTTAGTGATCTAATGATGGAGTCATGTAAGGTGTTATCGAAGGCACCCTTTATATCTATGATTGCACATAGTGCCATTTCTTTGCCCAGGTAAGTCTTTTCAATGCTTTCAACTGAGCATTGTAGAGCATTATTCGTTGATTTCACTGCTTGATAGGCGACCTGTTTTTTGTGAAGTGGTCTGTCCAAGAGGATTTCGCTTCTTATATAACAATCCATAATTTTCTCCATTGTTTTCAGGAGACAGGAGGGGAGACTGGTGGGGCGATAAGACTTTGGTTCGTCGGCCAGACGTCTCCCAGTCTTTCGAGTCAATTCATCCACACCCTCCAGGCTTTCGGTATGTGACCGAAAATAAAACTGGCCTCAAACAGCATTTTCAGGAAGGGCTTTTTCATCTGAAAGCCATTTTATAGTAAGGTGGAAAATATTCCGTCCTTTCTGGCCGATTGAAGAGATTTGAAGCATTCAGCTGTCCATTTGATCTTTTGCTTGGTGAAGATTTTCCCCTGGTGGATCTATTGGGGTTTGTGACCCTTCCAGCCGAGCACTTTGCATTTCTTCTTCAACAACCTTGGACCAAGGGAAGTGTGTCTGGATGAGACCAATTATGCTTCCCTTCTGGTTTCCTGCATATTGGAGGCCATCAAAGTTATGAAAATTAAATAAGTAATCATCCTGTAGATGAAACTTTCGAACTCATGAAGTTATGTTTTTGGGAAACAATCATTTGAAATACACTATTTCAACGATATCAACCGATATTTTCTGAACTAGAAATACGAATCTGGAACTGAAGATGAATTCACCAATCCAAGAATATTATAATTTAGAGTATGAGCCTTGAGTATGTTAAGGCGGATTGGTTAGTCTCCTACCATTCAACATTATAATGAACGAAGTAATGAAGAAAGTACGTTTGGGAAGGTAATATAAAACGGGCAATGAAGACGTTAATATGATGTGCTACACTCACCATGCGATTGTTTTCACCGAGAACGAAAATGACCTCCAGAGACTGTTTCATATTCTCAACGAGAGGTGAACAATATAACAGGATAATATCAACAGAGGAGACTAAATGCGTCACTACAGCAAAATAACCCCTCAGATATAAGTTGGAAATGGATGGCCAAGTAATCAAACAAGAATATAAATTCCTTGGTATACATATCTCCAGGTATGGAAACGCAGAGAAGGAAGTCCGACAACAGGTGGAAAACAATCATGGACATGGAACGTAATGGAAATATCAGAAGAACGTATAGCATACCCGGAATCAGCGAATCAGCAGTTAAATTGGGTGGTGTAATGACATAAGCAGAATTCACGAGCATAAACTGATTAAAATGACCAGAGATGAAACACCTGAAGCATAGACTGCCATGTAAAAAGATGGAGCGACAAATAATGTAGTCGAAGCCTCAGGTATATGATAAAAGGAAGAAGAAGAAGTGTTCATCATTATAATCATAATTGACATAATTATTGGACAAACGAGGTGGTGCTCCTCGTAGAGGAATTATATTGAATTTGGAGAAACCAATTCAATACGTGCCATTTGTTGGCTGGGTCTGAGAAACATTCGACAGAAATACCAATTATCTAGCAATACTCCAAATTCTCCCAGAATATATTGGAATTTCTGACATTCCGAGCCCAATTTCAATACAACCATATAATTTGGGAATCAACTTCATTGCGTCTGTGGATCAAATGAGGTGAAGTCAGTTGGAAACGATACTATGATCTGGATATAATCAAGCAGGAACAGTTTGCGGAGAGAAGCGAATTGTACTACTTTTACTTTTACTACTACCTAGTTTTTTTATGTTGTTATGGCAACACTGCCTTCGGCCAATGAACACAAATCGAACATATCTAGTAAGCCATGGCATTGACATTGGCGGGCCCACTTCATTGGATTGATAACTCGACTCAGACCTGATTTTGTTAGTATAATGGAACACGTTTATTCTCTTAGATAATGACATTAATTATGTTTTTTGGTTTTTGTGTGCGAAAATGTTCCTTTGATTGAAAGTTGAGGATAAAAATGAATATCATGAAAGAAATATGACCTGAAAAGATTAGAGATGGGATGAATATTCAAAAAATAAGTTGATGACTCTCGACGAATAGAGTAATAGAGTTTTGAAATATTTCCTTTCTTATATCTGGGAAAATTATATAATTTCGATGAATCCCAGTACACTCCATGATTGAAAAAATGCCCTCTAGTTTCCGTCTTCGGGTGAATATTACTATAGGGACTCTTTCCCAACCGTGGTGTCGAAAATCCTCTGTTGTCCTAGAAGACAACTATGTCGTCAGCGTACCCAGTAGCTCGTCAATGACCAGATTCAACAGGACTGGAGAAAGGACTTTCCCCTGCAGATATCCTCTGGCCGCTCGGTCCACCACAGTCTCCTCCATTGGGGTTGTATGTTTCAACCCGTTTCTCAGCATTGAGTCTATTGAGGCCAAGCAGAGTTCATCGATTCCTCTCCGTCCATGATACTCGATGATTGCGTATATAGGGGTATTATTGAAGGCTCAGTCTATGTTTTGGAAAACAGCTGTTAGCACCTCTTTGTTTTCCAGCCCGATCTCCATTCTCTCTACCAGTTTGTGGATTGCTGTTTCTGTTAAGCAGCCGTTCCTGTGTGCATGTTGTTCTCTATGCCTTTATCAGTGCTTCGTTCCTCATATACCTACCCACCAGCCACTCCAGAGTCTTCAGTCTAAAGGACATGAGATTCATTGGTCTTAGGGGCTTCTCTGTTTCCTGTCCAAGTTTTCCAGGTTTTAATATGAAGATTACCCTAATATAATATGTCCAAGAGCCATGCTACGTCTGAGTATTTCACAGAGCCTACTATGCAGTAGTTCCATTCCTTCCGCTATAGTACTGGGTAAACCCCGTCCAGCCTTGGTGATTGGAATAGTTCAAATGAGCTCATTGCCTATTGTATTTTGTCATTTTTCGCTAATGTCGAACTTCCCCTGGAGCCATCTGTCCATTCTCATCAGCAGGTGTATGACTATTTTAGCCCGAAGATAGTGAAGTTCCTTTATTGTTTCTTCCACTTTTGTAGAGGTGTTCCTTGTTCACTTTTGAGGGAGCTTTTTGCTTGATGTTTGTCCTTAGAGATGATTTTCTGGAGACTAGCACACTCTTGATTACTTTCTTTCTCCTCACAGTACCCCCTCTAAGAGTCGTTTTGGCTTTGTTTAGTGCATTTTTATAATTACCAATGGTTGACCAATTAAGAGCTTCTTTCAAAAAAACTAGTTATAGATACTAAAATATAATTTTTTATGAAAACCACAAATATATACAAGAAGAGCCAAGACTTGGGATTCTTATCAATATCATGTACAATTTTGAAAATGACTGTAGAATTTATTTAAAAGGATGTATGAGTAAAAGTAATCATAAATCACCAGTGATTGACCAGCAAGAACTAGCACTTGATCTCAATTTTACCCAGTGGTAAAATCAAATTGAACAAGTTTCTAAGCAAAACTGTAGTTTTATTGATATATAAAAAACAAGTTTTGATTTCCAAACAGAATCTTAAAACAATCATAATTCTTTAACTCGAACATTTTCCATAAATACTTGTTTTTTAACGAGTTGAAACTTCTTCACACGGGTTTGGATTACAATTTCCTTCAATTTCCGTTTCATTTTTATATTCGTCTTCTGCAGACTCAATATTGAATTTTTGTTTTTCGGTTCCATTGTTATTTTCTTGTGTTTCAGTATTTCTCTCAGTTTTCTCTTAGAACAGTTTCATTATCATTATTAGTTTCATTTCCGAATTATATAACAATGTGTATTCCTTCATTGGGTTCTTCTTGGCATCATCATGTTATTCTTCTGCTGATTCATGGCCAACCCATTCCTCCATTTCAACTTTTCCTAATAACTCTCATTTTTCCTTGGAAAAAAGTGAAACGAAATATAGAAACGGTATTTGGCTTGATAAGTTCTATTCCGTCTTGATCTCCTAAGTTCATTTCTTGAAATCTACTGCCTCGACTTCAAAATTAATTCTGCATGCTTCTTTTTTCTAATAAAAATGGAAAAGTGGCTTTATTCAATCAATTTCAATCAGAAACAAATTTTTCACCATTCACTCCTCAAATTATTTATTAAAGTAGCATGAGGTTCGATTGTCTAATATGGCTAACATCTCTCACAGCCTGTTGCAATCGCACCTTCGTATATTCAAAAAATCTCCTGTTAGTTTCAGTTATATTTTCTGGAAAATACAATGGTTTTACTAAACCTTCATTTGAAAATAAAAGAACCTAATATAGATTAAAATATATGTACCAGTTGTTGACCTTGACAAAAAAACAATAGTTGACCACTACAAAACTGTGGTCAATTACTAGATCCGCTTTTAATAACGATATTGTTTCAACAAAAATAAATCTTTTACTCATACCCAAAGCTCTGAAACAGACAAAGACGTACAACCAATAATTCCTTTGAAACACCAGTAGTTGACCAAAGTGGTCAATTACTGGAGCTTCAACAAATATTTTGTTCCAGTAGTTAACCACATGAATTGAAATAGTACAAACACACATTCCAACAATGAAGACAATGAAAATACTTAACGATATGCATCTAACAACTAGTACATCGAATATGTTTTCAATAAAACTCTCAACATAAACGGATGATTCAAGATTGCCACCTCACCTGTTTTCTACCATGAATGACGAAATATGTGTTAACATGACAGTAATCTACTTATTGCGAAATTTATTCAGGTTAGTTGTGGCATCTACTGGATCAAAGTCCCATTCAATTTTCAAAAACATATGCAATCAACAAAACAATATAGTATCCTTATTTCTGGGCATTAAGGGAAAAATGGTAAATTACCGGGTGCTGGTCAACTACCGGTGCCACAACCCTAGTTAGGGTATTTTTGTAATCATCTCAACTTTCAGTTTTATTGGCGCTGTTTTTTTTTTTTTTTCGTTTGCCCCCTTATTGTTCTATGTGGCATTCCAACAGGGCACGTTCCTGGTGGAGTACTTTTTGATGAGGGGACCTCTTTCATTGAACGCAGAGATGATTGTGTCGTTGAATTACTCCTCTCCATCTCTAGGTACCTGTTTGTTCTGTCTTTGTAATCCGGAAAGATTGTTTGCCAGCCTGACAACCCTTTTATCAAGTAATGAGTTTTTGCGGGACAGGAAAACCAGTGGATTAGTTAGTCGGTGTTGGGTGTCCAAAAGAGACACTGAAGACACCTCCTTGCTTGACTCTCCTACCCAGGCCTTGAGATAGACATGTTTGCTCTGTGAGTTTTCATATTTGTTATCTCACCTTGAATACATTTTGGCATTATTGAATGAATGTGGTTTTTTGTGGAGGAACACCGTTTCTTGACATGTTTTTTGGGTAACCTTCCACAGTCTGAAAATGAAAATATAATCAGGAAAATCTATACAAGTGTTTATATGATCCAAGAAAATGTTTAATTCTCCTTCACTTCGATTCCAGATAGCGAAAACATCATCCACGTATCTCCACCATATTTTTGGACCATTGTGGAATGTTTCAACAAAGGATTCTTCGAAGTATTCGATGAATATGTTACTTAAAATGGGCGACAAAGGAGAACCCATCGCCATACCAAACTCTTGTTGATAAAATTCGTTGTTGAATTGGAAATATGTTTTTTCTGTGCATAGTTTGAGTAATTCTATGATGGCACCGACATCCAGTTTTGTTCTTGTCTTCAGTGATGTGTCATTTACTAATCTTTCTTCAACGATTTCCAGAGTTTTATCAATAGGTACATTAGTAAACAAACTTTCGACATCAAAACTTACTAGGAGATCTCCATCTTGAATTTGTAATTCATTCAATTTCTTCAGAAAATGAAGGTTATTCCTTATAAAACTATTTCCATCTCCAGATAGTGGTTTCAGAATGTTGAGTATATATCTAGCGAGTTTTTGTGAAGGATCCAATAGAACTTACAATAGGGCGTAGAGGATGAGATGGTTTGTGTATTTTTGGTAATCCATAAAAATGTAGGGATTTGTTGTGGTGTGATACTAGGTCTCTGCGTTCTGTTTTCGTGAGTATGTTTTTGTGTTTAGCTAAAGTTTGGTATACTTTGCTTTCTATCGATGGGGTTGGATTTTTGTTAAGTTTTTTTTTTGTACTTTGTTTACTGATATGGTAGTGTCTTGATTGAGTGTGTGATATGTGGTGTTTGAGATCATTTGTGTTAGTTTGTCCTCATAATCAGTAGTGTTCATGATGACTGTGGCGTTACATTCATCAGCTGGAAGTATTTTGATCTGATTGTCTGATCGGAGAGATCTCAATGCACCTCTTTCGTATTCACTTAAATCACTTCTAGGATAATAAGACTGTGTTAGTGCGTTTTTGCAGTCAGATTACAGTTTTTTCAGAATTTTCTTTATTATTTGATATGTGTTGTGGGTGTATTCGTTTATCTTCCAATAATTTGTGATTTTTTTTATATGTATTGTGTTTCTCTTTCGATTGTATGAGTTGAAGGAATTGTGAATACAGTGGTGCAAGTATTCATAGTCATTTCGAATCAGATTTTGTTTCATGAACTGTTCCAGGTTATTGATGAAAAAATTTAAATTTACCTTGTTTTTCCTGTGAAACTATATTCGTTCTCTCGCCATTGCGTGGCCCGCTCTTTCGATTATTCTTTTGCATTGTTGGCTATGATATGGCGTTTCCAATCTCAAACCCTTCAGGATGATCCTATTATCTCGACATTTGCATGGAAAAGTAAAACGACTGTGGGAGCTTGAAAATTTCTTCTAAAGATTTTCCATATTCTTGAAATCCCTCACACATTGCGGCCCATACCGTACTTGTTAGTATTGAATGAATGTGGTTTTTTGTGGAGGAACAACGTTTCTTGAAATGTTTTTTGGGTAACCTTCCCGAATCTAAAAATATAATCAGGAAAATCTATACAAGTGTAGAAAGGGCAAACTAATTAGTTCACCCCGATAAGTTACTGCGTTCACCAAATTATATTTCCCATAGAAAAATGATTCAATTTGTCAGACTTATCGTTCCCTGAATATGCCTAGGAAAAAATAGTAAAAATTCAAAAGATACTTCTCTATATAGTTTTTGATTGACGTTTCGGGAACTATATCTGCCCCCGTTCTCGAAATCTTCTAAATCTGCTTTGATTGTTTCAATAATTTGGATTTTTCTTGCAGAGTCTATTTTGCTTTTTCAAATGACGGATGTCATTGCCCTTTCTACACTTTAGATTTTCCTAATTATATTTGCATTTTCAGACTGTGGAACGTTACCCAAAAAACATGTCAAGGGATTTTTGCATTGTTTTTCATCAGAATATTTCAATTTTGGGGGTTTAACTGGGAGTTAACCCTCATTTTGCAATGTCTGTTTTGCCCAAAAAAGGGCTACGCGACAATACGATCCACGCCCAGATCAAACCGATGGACATGAGAGCAGAAATTTTAACAACATATTTTATTGATACTCAATTCCTAAAGGGGTGAGAAGGTGGTTGAAAGTGAAAGTACAGTTGGTTTTGAAATTATGTCATGACAATTAGTATTTGTTCTTCTTCACAAATGATGATAAATGTGTTTCAGGGTTTTCGGAAACTTAACCCTAAAGGAGTAAAATGGGGGTTAAAAGTCTGTATAGTTAGTTTCAAAGTTAGGATCACGAAATTTGTTATTCGAGAGGTCTTTGTTACGACTGAAAAATACATATTTTGTTGGAAATGCAACCACTATAGGAGGGAAATGGGGATTAAATTGAGATTGGAAGCTTGTATTCAGTTAGTTTTCGAATTGGGGGTCATAAAAATGGGTATTTGAGGTCTTTCTGGGTGATAAAGAAATACATGTTTCAGTGTTTTTATGAACGCAACCCCTGAGGGATTCAAGGAGGGGGGGTGGCAGTTTATGTGAGAGTTCCGTTAGTTAAGCGGCATAAAAATCGGTGTTTGAGGTCTTTGTTACGGATAAAGAAATACGTGTTTCAGTATATTTAGAAATTCTGCCTACGAAGTCGCTGGTACCAGCTAGTTATAGTATATAACAGTTAATAGTTGAAGTATGGTGGGTAAGTAAGTATTTTGAAAGTAATCCAAATTAAGTAGGTAGTAATAGGTAGATTTTTGCCAGAATTAAAATAAAAATAACAACTTTTTAACAAAAAATTTAACCGACGAAAAAATAATCCGGAAAGCAAGAAATAAAATTGAAATTTTCAGTCTCAATAACTAAGCTCCTTAACTAATGTAAGTATTTGATTTTGAGTCGGCGTCAAATAAACAATCAACAAAGATCATCAAATTACTTTGAAGAAATGATCAATACAAAATTACTTAAAAATACAACGTAAAAAATCCAAAAATGCATGTTCCAATCTTTTTCAAATGACAGCATACACGAATAGCGAAATAGCTGATATGATTTACGTATATGGTCTTGCCGATGGCAATTACTTCGAGGCTAGACTACACCACAATTTTACAAATAACTCTCGACCACAAAACCAAACTAACTACGGATAATAGCGATAGATTTATAAGATTCATTAACGCAAAAAAAATTCATTCTGCATTTGAAGGTATATGTTGGAACAATGTTTATAATGCAGTCAGTCCAGAGATAGCGACTATAGAATTCTTTGAAATTACTAAAAATAAATTAGAATTATGTTCAGAAAAAAAACCAATACGAAGAAAAACTACAAAAATAGCACCCTGGCTGACTACCGCCCTGCTCAACTCTATTAATGAAAAAAATAAAATCTGCAAAGATCTCCGAAACAACCCACACCCTCACAATGAAATAAAAAATGAATACAAAAAATATAGAAATAAATTGAATGCACTAATAAAAAAAGCTAAATTCCATTATTACAAAAAACAAATCGATAAGAACAAATCTAGTTCTAAGGACTTATGGAACGTAGTGCAACGAATAAGTAAAACAAAAAAACAAAAACGTTGCATTGAAAAAATAAAACGTATAGAATCAGGAGAATTACTAGTGGAAAAATTCGAGATTGCTGAAGAATTCAACAACGGCAAAATTGGTAAAACACTAGCAAACCAAATAAGAGTAGATAAGAATTATGAAGTCAAAAGACCATCCACAGCTAATTTTTTTGTATTTGCACCAATCACCGCAGAAGATATACATAGGACTATTACAGAATTAAAAAATGGTAAGGCAGTAGGAAACGACAATATCAAATCCGAAACCCTAAAAATGATCAGTCCTTACATAATACACCCACTCACATTTATCTTCAATAACTGTTTAGAAAAAGGTATTTACCCATCAACTTTAAAAAAATCGATTGTTGCACCCATATTCAAAAATGGCGACATAACTAACATTAATAATTATAGACCGATTTCTTTGATCACACATATAGCTAAGATCTTCGAAAAACTAGTTAAACTGAGACTTGTTAACTACCTAAACAAGTATCAAATTTTGTCCGCACAACAATACGGGTTCAGAGAAAAAATATCCACACAAGACGCTGTTATTTCCCTGACAACAAAAATCAACAGATGTCTCAACGAGGGCAAGCCGTGTATGTGCGTATTTATAGATCTGTCGAAAGCATTCGATACGGTGAGTCATCGTCTTCTCTTGGAATCCCTGGAAGATGTCGGTATACGTAATAACTCCCTGAAATTCTTTGAAAGTTACCTCACCAATAGATACCAAGCTGTGAGAATCGATAATACTCTTAGTACCAAAAAAGTAATTGAATATGGAGTGCCACAAGGAACTGTGCTTGGCCCCACTTTATTTAATATATACATAGACGACTTGTTTTCTCTGGGAAAAGATGATAATATCATAGGGTTTGCTGATGATACGGCTATATTTTATAAGGCAGATAAATGGAACGAATTGAAATATACTGCAGAAGCTAACTTCTCGCGTATAAAACAATGGCAGGACTTCAAGTTATTGACTGTGAACACAGAAAAAACCAGGTATCTAAATTTTTCTTGTAACTCTTCTTCCGCTCCAACCTACAACCAACTAACCGTCACATCTGATTCAGAAACTTTCATAATCCGCCCTGAACATAAAATAAAATACTTAAGCGTCATTATAGATTCACATATGAAATGGGACTTGCATATAGCATATCTCTCAAACAAGCTGAGATCTATATTGTACAAGTTTAGAAAATTGAAATACCTCATACCTGAAAATTATCTTTCAATTCTCTACTATTCCCTTGTAGAAAGCCACCTCCGATACGGAATACTAATATGGGGCGCGGCCCCAAAAACTCATCTTCATACCTTAGAAGTAATGCAACGAAGGTTTTTGAAACTTGTTCATGATAAAAACCTCAGATACCCAACAGATATTTTATATGCTGAAATGAAAATCCTTGATATTAGACAATTATATTACTTCTACTCCTGCATCAGGTACCATTCACACAGGCAACAACATCACTTACCAAATCATCAATACAATAGTCGTCATAAACAACACTATATCATTCCATTTATGGCTAAAACGACTACCCAAAGATCATATACTTATCTCGCACCGAAATTCTACAATTCTATTCCTGACAATATAAAAGCAGCAATAAATTTACACTCTTTCAAAAGACAGTTGAAGAGATACGTACTTGAATTTTCCTTAAATTCAGAGACAAAATCTTCCCTTCGATTTTTACTCACAAAAATATTATTATTCAGGTTACACTATGTCGATCTCAATGTTACTATTACTACTACAAAAGATTTTATGATCCTCAATATTGACACTACACTACGATATACCTTGTACTTCTGATATCTGAATCTTCATGTTACACCCCATTGACGATCTTTCATAACCACATACATCCCTTGTCTTAATTATTTGTTTATATGTATACCTATGTGTTTATATGTGTTTATTTGTGTGTATATGTGTATATATGTGTGTGTATATATATGTATATATACGTATACATACGTATACATTAGTATTCTAAGTAGTTTAGTTTTCTATATTATGAATATTTGTCAATGCTGAAACAAGTGTTCTCACACTTATCGGCTTTTGCTGCTTTGTCCACACCATCAATCTCAATCTAATTGTGATACTTGTGATTCCAGTGATCTGCGATTGTATTTTGATTGTGAATAAAGATTATTATTATTGAAAAGGGAAACATTCTCAATTGAATATTGATAGAAAGATTTTTCTGTGAATTGAAAAATCCACGATTAAAATGAAGTTATTTTTTGTGAATGTCTAACAGAAAACAACTACTTCCCCGGCTAAAGCCACGCTGGACATTGAACTACATCTGATAAATATTCTCAAAAGAAAAAATCTGAAATTGGAAATTTGCATTTTCATTCAGATAGTTATTTGATTTTTTATTCCAGATGATTCCACATCTGATTTTATGAACATCCTGTTTATATTTTCAACAAATC
The DNA here is from genome assembly GCA_018342105.1 of Gonioctena quinquepunctata. Lineage (NCBI taxonomy): Eukaryota > Metazoa > Arthropoda > Insecta > Coleoptera > Chrysomelidae > Gonioctena > Gonioctena quinquepunctata. Next base: position 41,463 of record JAFIRS010000191.1, read on the forward strand.
AATTATTATTATTATTATATAGACGCATCTATAATGGAAGATTCCCTAAATATCGAGCGACGAATCACCAGACATTCAGAAACTTTTTCAGCGGCTTATGGAGTCTGGATCCTAAAAAAAAAAGTTGAAGAAGCCATTCTTCAGTCAATCGAAGATCCATAGACAAGCACGAGGAAAATTGCGCCAAATCTGATCGAAGACCACAAATTAGTTTAATTGTTTCTCAAACAAAATCAGTTGGATCGAATCATTGTTGCCCCGAGATTTCCTTCCCCGTGTAATATTTTGCCAATGGATACTCCAGAAAATTGCACAATACCCTCAATTTACTGCAGATATATTATTAACCGACGAGGCACATTTTTCAAGGTACGCCATAATGAACTTTCATAATAATCATGTGTGGTGTGAGGAAAACCCTCACGCAATAGTTCAGTCCAGGTCTCAACACCAGTTTTCATTAAATGTGTGGATTGGTATTGTGGGGGATTATTTAATTGGTCCCACTTTTTTCCAGGAAAATTCTTATTATGATTTCCTTGAAAATATTTTGCCTGAATTACTTGAAGAAATTCCACTTTTACTGGGACAAAGAATATGGTTCATGCGCCTTTTACTTTGATAGTTCGTAAATTTTTAAATCAGCGGTTTAGAAACAGATGGATTGGTCGAGGCGCTGAAGTTCTAAATCAATTCTGGCTTCCATGGTCACCGGATTTAAATCCAATCGAATTTTTTTGTGGGGTCACTTGCAGGCCCTAGTTCATACGGTGCCAATAGAAACCAAAGAACAACTTCGTCAACGAATCATTGCTGGATGTGACGCTATCCAAAATACACCAGGTATAATGGAACGTGTACGTGGGTCCATGAGACGAAAAGCCGACGGGTGCATAATGGTGCAAGGTGGCCATTTTGAACAATAACTTCAATTATCATCCCCAACTAACTGTTTTAGTATTGAATTGGTCTTAACTACCGCTATTATTATTAGTATCAAATTGTAATAACACCCGATTCCTATTTTAAAATAAAATGAAGAAAAAATAATTTCTTAACCTATATTAATTTATAATTTAAAAATCTTGTCATTCAAAATCACTTGCATCGATTATTTCAAATCCTAATAACTCGAAAACAGTTGCTCGCAGCGACCTCTACCAAAAATAAATTTTTCACACAAAAATGAAAGAGAAATCGATTTTTCCACTAGAAAACGTGATACAGGTACGTACAAAAAAGTTATGACATTTCAAATGACTGAAAAGACATGTAGGTGGCGCTACCCCCACGAAAGAGACAAACTAACATAAAATTTTATTGTTTCATTGGCAAAAATACTCCCAGATACCAAACTTTCTCGAATATCACGATTATTCTGAAATGTATTCACGAAAAATAAATATAATAACTTTTCTTCTTATTTTGACGTCAGCAAAATCCTCTTAACTTTTCTACACGTACTTGAGAAACACCCTGTATATACATCAGTTGTCTAGCCTCACAACTTTCATTTGAGATTTAGGTGAGAAGGGAATATTGCTATTGAATGCTTTCACTGTTCAATAAACGCATGATTTTTTATTGTCCTGTCCTATTTTTGTTGAACGTAACTTGTCAGTCTTTTTTTCAGTATCTTATTGTATCAGCTCAATCCCTGATAACATGTCAAGATGCGATGAGTTTTCAACCAGAATATCGAAGTAACCCTGCGATGTAGGGAAAATTGCGTTGTTCATATGGCATTACTCACTCATGGAGTAGATAGTCTAACAATCAATGAATAATAATTGACAGTGAATAATGCACCAACCGGTATATCTATATTCGTAGAGTATTGACCTTCAGTACCACACACACAAACACTCACACGTTAGTGAGAGTAATTATATAAAGAGATATATAAAGTGTTCTAGATTCGAAATTTCCATACATCGGAGAAGTTCGAATTATTATCGGTGAAGATATGCCTTACTCTGAACAGTACGTATAGATTTGACTAAAAAAAGAACATGATTATACCCTGCATGTGTAAAGTTTCGAAAACTGAAATTATGTTTTCCTCTGTAGGATTTTTCAAAAAACGCATAGACAGGTCGACTTAATTTGATTTGAAAGACATATAGACCGGGAGCCCACAACACATTTTTTATGTCTCATTTGTCTACACTCAGCAGTACATGAACCACCCAAATACTACCTTCTACTACACGTAGGTCACTATGCGCCGAACATAAACCGTGGACCACAAGGTGGGGGCGGCGCCGGTGAAGTTGTATTAAAAAATCCACGATTTCGAATTATTACTTACCGTTCGGCGTATGTCGCAAACTACTGTAACTGAGAAAAAAATTGGGCAGACGACATTGCCCAACATGTAGGGTGGATATGAAGGACACACACACTGTTTATTTAAAAAAAAATAATATAATTTGCTAATGTCCGGCATTTTGTTAATTCATCCAATTATTTACTAAAACTCGAGATAATATGATCGCTGAATATTTTGGTTGGATTGGGGGCCAGCATCCCCGCGTTCTTTTGTCTTAAGGCTATAGATTATACGTGTATCACACATTAATGTTCGGCATTGATTTTATATTATTTTTCAAATGAAATGGAAATATAAAAAATACACGCCGAACAAATTAATTGGTTATTGACCTTTGTAGACCTCAAAATCTGATTTTAGTTAACAATATTATTTGTTACTGTTCGGCGATGGTGTTTTATGATTTATAATGGTATTATATACGTAATAATGTAACCCCCGAACAGAATGATTGAAAATGTTTCATGTAATTAGCGAAAAAAGAATCCATAAATATTTTTTCAACACAATGGAATAAACGGCAGATTTTTTTTATGAAAAAAATTGCTCGACAGATATTTTGCAATCAATTATGGTGTGCCGAAGAAAAAAAATGTATCGCCGAACATTGATATTGCTAAGGGTGGATCCCTTTCCTCATGCGCTGTTGTCCACTTTTGGGTATATTGAAACATCATAACTTACTCTTGTTGATTACTTTTCATTATATTGAATAATGTATAGTAATGTTATTGCCGAACGAAATGATTGGTTACAAAAAAAACAACTGGTTAAAAAAAATTGACTTACATTTCGGGCTCCAAGCTTATGCTGATTCGGCCTAACGTACTATTCCAGATTTCAAAGATTTTTCTTCTCTATATAGAACTAAGTTATCAGATCAATTTTATGTCAGTTCATTTGGATGTTTTTTTAGTACATTAAATTATATAATTATTATTTTCTATATTTTTCTGTCACTGCAAAATAATGGAAAAAAATAGCTCCAACAAAATTTCACTACCAAACAAATCGTTCGTGTCAGGTGTTGTTAATTCAGTATTATGTTCATTATTGATTGTTATACATTTAATCCAAGATTCTTATTTCAAATTTTTAATCATCTTCCTCTTGATCTCTTGTTTCTTCTGACAACTCCGTCTCCCGTGTAGTTTCGCTATCTGCAATATATTTATATATATATATATATATATATATATATATATTTATATATATATATATATATTTATATATATATATATATATATATAGATATATATATAAATTTCGCAGCATATGGAAAACTTTTTTATTATTGACTTCTCAAAAAAAAATCCTTCGAGATAAAACCTTCATCCCAAACCTAAATTGCAAACACCAAAATTTTATACAACCTTTTACGAGGGAGATAGAAAAGCATCCTTTGTTTTCAAAATAATATGATCCCATCACTTTATTTCTCACGGTAAAAATCAAATTCATGGGGAAATATTGTTCAAAATCGAATTTTGATCCAGAAATTCGAATCATGACCAATTTCATATTTCTACTTTTTTTCCCATTTTTTCCTCATTGCCCTGTACAACATAAGGAATATTATGCTAGACGAATGGTATATTGTCAGATATGATAATATCACTCTCTGAATGTTTTCTCATTTCTACCTCCCATCGGAAAATCACATTAATTGAATTCTGTGACGGAATTTCACAAAATCTTGCTGCAAATAGTAAATAAAACTGAATTGTCTCCAAGATATGATGCCAGAATAAAAATGAATTTGTTTTCACACTTAATACTCCTCTTTTTTTCTTGTGTTCGAATTTGGTACATATGGTTCGTCCACACTCTGAAGTTTTACATATATTTCACATTGATAATTCAATAAAAAGTCAACAAAAACAAATATATAAGGATGAGGCGCGTTAAAATAGTTTTTTAAATGGGAATGGGATGATTCACAGGAATTAGTGCTTCCATCGGCCCTTGACGTTTTAGACGCCCATAAATCTGGAGCATAGATTGCACAATCCGCTACATAATTGTCCACTAAATAGTCCGCAAACGTTTGAATTTTTATTTCTTGAGGCTGATTTGCAGCTAACAAAAAAGCAAATGCGTCTCCTACTTCCGCAGGTTCAACAAACATAAGTCCAAAACAGTATCCCAACCATTTTCCTCCTTCTGTTTTATTTCTGTATTCTTTGGCAGGACCAACTTCTTGAATCTCACGCCACCAAGATTGTGATAAAGGAAATCTACATCCTATTAGTTTCAATTGCGGCCAGACACTACAAGCTGCATTGTGGATAGCCTTTTTGAAATCGACGACGATTTCCTTGGGGAAAAAAGAGAAAGAAAAGTCTCTGCGGCACTTCTCCACATTTGTCCGGCAGCACACAAAACACAAGCGGTATATAATGTCCATTTAGGAAGCCGTGAATGGTAAACAGTTTCTGAAAAAATTCAGTGCACTAGTCAAATGTACCATCTACGTAGATTTTGCTACATTTCATAATGCAACTGAATACTAGTATGTGAGAATATTCATCTTTCACCAACAAGAACTTCTTACCTCGGTTTGTGAGATAATTTGTATTCGTCTTTGGTGCATTATGAACTTCACTTTGAGATTTAGGAAGCACAGGAAGTAACTTCCTTCTAGCGTTGTATATATAGCGTTGTTTTATGTAGGTTAGATCGTTTATCTGAAGAGCTGTTGTATCTTCATCAACCATAACTGAATGAAAAATGTTACTTGGCCGAATGCTGATATCGTCAATGGCTTTTCTTTTCGCTGAGTTCGTTATGGTATTTCTTTGAATATCTTTAATGTTGCAGGCACCATGATTGTGAGTAAAATTTGATCTCGGGATGGTATAATCACTGCCCACGTTGTGAACACTAGCAGAACTCTTTGGCTGTTTGCACCTCCACTTCTTCTCGCCCGTTTTCAACTCTTCTTTAGGATTGTATTTGTAGTTGTTTATCATTAAAACAACATTACCGCGCTGACTTTTCATGACTGATACTTGTATATCCATAATCGGTTACACGCAAACGACTGAGATTCACTAGACAATTCTAAGATGCTACTATTTATCAATCACCCTCGACACTTCTATCTGTATCCAGGGTGCAAAACTTGTTAATTATAAAGGAATGAGTGGGTATTTCCAAATTATTAATATATTCCCTGAAATCCACGTAGATTACCTGGCAAGTAATCTTCCTCAAATAAAGTGTCATGATAATTGAGGCGGCCGAGTTTACATACCTGAAATTAGGTACAAAATTTTGGCCGGCCGAGATTGCATACCATTAGTGAGCATTACCTGATAATCGGCCCAGTTTTCAATCGCCCATATTTTGTGCCATCATATTCCAGCGTTTCAATAAAATATATTCATTGGATACTCACGGTCGTCAATGTTCTTAAAAAAATCACAAGTATAATCTACTCCCATGAAACGACTGATTTGTTTTTTTTTATGTTGGCACAAATAATATGTTTTATGCAATAATTTTCTACTGCTTCAATGAAATATATTCAGCGGCAACCCTCAGACATCAAAGTACAAACTAACTACCCTTCTTAGGGGACTGATTTGAATTTTTCATGGTGATACAAAAAATATGTTTTGAGCAATCTACAATGGAATATCTTAACTGGATATCTCTGGACAGCAGAGTTATTAGAAAAACCTCAAGTACTATCCCTGAATGGGGGTGCATTGAAATTTTTAATACGGTGACATGAAGGCATTCCTTCATGGATGTCAGTTTTTAACCAACGAAACAAAAAAGGAAGAGGTTCTCTAGTCGACGGGTACATTTTTTTTTATGTATGACCACGCATAACTTTTCAGTGAGACGTCCGATTCCGATTTTTTTTTTCCAGTGGATAGAATGTACTTTGAAGTTGGTACTATTAGAATTTGAAAAAAAAAACCATCCCAAAGGGTAGCAAAAGGAAGGATATTGATCACTCACCCTCTGAATTCTGGTCCGTTAACCGATTCTATCAGGCATAACTTTGTACTGGGTTCTTCGATTCAAATGTTTTTTTTTTATTAGATAGGGTATACCTCATAGTTGCTCATATTTGGATTTCGAATGGAATTATCCACCCTCACGGGTAGAAAAATGTGGAATAATTGATTTTTCACTTGTGAACATTGGCACACATATGTAGTTGACAATGACAGATCGCTATTGTCGTTATTTTTATTCTCCTACATCCGTCACAATCATTGTATTCTATGAGAGGATGGAATGATATACAAAGTTATGAAATAAACTAACCAGAACAACAAAAATAATTTATATTACAACAAATAGTAAAAGTAGATAATCATTTTATTCAACTGGTAATAGTTGAAGTAAGGTGGGTAAGTAAGTATTTTGGAAGTAATAAAAAAACAAGTATGTAGTAATTAGTAAATTTCAGCCACAAAAAATAAAAACTTTTTAACAAAAAATTAAACCAACAAAATACGGAACTGAAAAGTAAAAAATTAAATAATCCTTCTTAGTCTCATTAACTAAGCTCCTAAACTAATGTTAGTAACAAATTATGAGTCGGCGCCAAAAGAACAATCAACGAAGATAATTAAATGACTTCAAAAAAATCATCAGAGTGTCACCGCGCAACTCCATGCCATCATTTTACGCCTAACCTAATTCATATGCTCGTTTGTTTGGCGCCAACTCAAAATTAGTTACTTACATTAGTTTAGGAACGTAGTTATTGAGACTAAGAAAGTTTATTTTATTTTTTACTTTTCAGTTCCGTATTTCGTCGGTTAAATTTTTTGTTAAAAAGTTTTTATGCATCATGATCTTGATAATCGAATTATTATAATAAAATCGCTTATTACATGACAAGAAATAGAAAGTATCGATTACACTCTGTATCAACTAATGCAATTACTATCGTGGTTGCGTAGAATTGATCTAATATATCTTAGGTGTAAAATACCAAAATTTCAGCAATTTCTATCGATGCCTAGAACCCCCTTATATCTGTGCCTAGTCTTCTGTTGTATGGGTGGCTGTGATTTAAAATCTAAATATTGTTTATAATTCCAAACAACTTTTCTCAGTAAAATTCTTTGACAATGTCGAAAATAAGAGTAGTTCTTATTTTTTTGGGCTCCCCTGGACATTGATTGGAAATTTAGAATTTTGACAACTCAAATGCTAGTTTTCTACAGTGCACCAATTTTTATTATTATAAAATTTTCTGACAAATTGATATAAAAAAAGTTTCATATATGGTGCAAACTCTTTGAAACTCTCTGTATGAAAGAATATGCTATGAACAGCAGCAAAGAAACTCGTTTTGTCGTTTCCATGAAAGAAAATTTCAAACACTTATCGACTCTTGAAAATTTCAGTCATGGCATTTGCCACGTCTCACCCCAACTTTTCCTTTCACGAGTCGTTCATAATCACAACAATTTGTCCTCCCTCAAGACCCTACTAACTCATTATTGACCAACTTCACTTGTGAATGAGCTCGCACGGTTGTCAAAAGAATGAAGCGCCGTGTCGGCAGAACAAAAAGCAACAAAAAGTTGCGGTGAGGCGAGGAATCCGTTAACAAAGCATGCGTACATGTCAAATTTCCAAAATAAACAAATCTTTCGAGGACCCAGATCTGTTTGACGGACCAGATGAGTTGGACAAACAGCTGAGTGTATGTCAACATATTCCAATGGGCCTTGTTGTTACAGCTAATATAGAGGTGATAATAAGGGGCATTATGGTTATTATAGTCTCGTATTAGATGTCTATTATACTATATCATACAGGGTGTTTCTTACTAACATGCTAATATTCAAGGAGGTTATCCTTTAGTCTATTTTTAGACAAAAAAACTTTATATGAACATATGGCCTAAGGGTCTTAATTTCTGAACTAGAGGATGCTAAAGTTCTAAGGATTTTTTTATGATCACTTCGTTATGACCCTAGATATTTTTGTGAAACGTAGTACACATTTTCTACTGTACAACTTATTTTTTTATTCGTGCCAGTGGCGTTCGTGCGGGATTTGCACTGAATCATTGTAAAATTGTGAAGAAAAAAGTGATACGCCACTGCTTTTTTTTCGAAGTAAAAATTATTTTTGAAATTATGAGCAAATCTGGTCTCTTATTTCTTTTTCGTGTGACGTAGGGTTTTCCTCCCTAAAGTTTTTGAGCCAAACAGAAACGTAATAGTTTTTTTGGAATATTTTAGATAGTGTCGCCTATACTATATAGTATCAACTATTAAAAATAAATCATCAAAATTATTGAATTCTTAAGTTAAATATTTTTTGACCTAGTGATTGTTTTCCGCATCACGCCCGGAATTTATACAATAAATCCTCCACAACTTAATCCCATATTCAAATTGTTGATTCTGTGAATTAAAAATTAATTTAAATTAAAAATTGATGACAAAACAGCTTAACTCATTAAAGTATTGAAAATTTTATCAACAATAATTAAATCTTAATCGCGATGTAACTCCCATTATTACATCTTATCTCCTTAAACATTCAATTAATATGTCTTACTAAAAAAAAAAAAAATTTTTTTTTTCAATTCACACAATAAAATTTAAAATTTTAATTTAACGTTTTGTGCCTTAAATTTGAATAATTTAATTTATCCCACTAAATTAAATATCTAACTTAATTTTTGGTTTAAATTTCACCAAATTCAAAACTTAAAAATGAAACCCCTATTAAAATATAAAATAATTGAAAATATAACAATAAAATTAATTTAAAAAATTATTCAACCTTAAATTAAAATAATTTAATCCACCCCACTTAAATATCTAACCTAATTTTCAATTGAAATTTCCGGTTTCCGCATAAAAAAATAAAATTAATTCATCTGCATCTCTCTAGATCACTTACGGGGAAAAAAATATGTACGTACCTTTAAACAAAAATGTATTTAATAGAAAAAAATTTAAATGGTAAAATTATTAAACTAAAGTAATCTGAATACATTTTGTAATGCTAACACAAAATTACTCTGAACGCACAAAGAAATAAATTAAATCAGATGTTCAAAATGTGAACCTTCTGTTCTGCAATGAGAATAATATTATCCTGTTCTAAACAAACACCCATAAATGATTTGTTGAATACGCTTGACTGGTTACCAGTAGAAAAAATGTTACTATATCAAGCACTGATCTTCATCTTTAAAATAAGAACAGGTAGTGCTCCACCATATCTGAGGGAAAAAATATCTTTCGTATCAGAACACCACAATTACAACACCCGAAATAGAAATAATTTATTCATTCCAAATGTAAAAACAAAAAAATCGCAAAATTCAGTTTTTTTCAGAGGACTAAATAAGTTCAATGAACTTTCTGAGGACATAAAAAATTCACCCTCTCTTGCTGTATTTAAAATCAAATTGAAGAGACTTCTGTTGAGTGAGTGCAAACCTCGACGATGATACCTATTATTAACTTTTATTTATGTGTGTGTATATGAATGTATATAAAGTGTAGTATATTACTATCTGTTTGTTATCAATGTATTTATATGTAACTATATTTTTATTCTACTTATTTTATTTATTGACTGTACTTATATATTAGTCTTGGGCTAAATAAAGGATTCATATATATAGTTTCACAAAAAACAATGATGTTGTTTCTCAACTGCTCTTCTGTATGAATTGGTGTGCTGTAAACCAATATTTTAAGATGACCTCACAGGAAATAATCTAAACTATTATGGTCCGGGGACCTAGGTGGCCATGACTATGGTCCTCCGCGATTATTGTAATAAACCACAGTCGATGTCTTACTAGAATGGGAACATCTTTCATCAAAGCTGGCAATTCTTCTTCGAGAAACTGTTGGTATTGATGCCCATTCAACCTCGCATGAAAAAAATTGGGTCCAATTAAAAAATCATCGCATATTCTAGCCCACACGTTAACGAAAAACTGCTCCTGGTGACGGGATTCCAAGATTTCATGTGGATTTTCTTCAGCCCAAAAATGTGTGAAAGTTTTAAATGGCGTTTTTGGAAAAATTGGCCTCATGGGTGAATAAAATTTCAGTATCAGATAATGAATTTTCATACTCTTTTAAAGAAACCATTTGCAAAAGTTCGGCCATACATAAAAGTTGCGAGGGAGTGCTCGAACCCGTTGGATATGATAGGGATATAATAAAAAGTCATGGAGAGTTTTCCAAACGAGAATATGTGAGATATTCACATTGATCCCAATTTTCCGTGTACTTACTCCGGGATCTTCCTCAATTGAATTCAAAACCACTACCTCAATTTCTGGTGTTTTTACAGTACGTTGTACTCCTTTCAGATAATTGTTTGGTTCAAAGCACAACCTTCTATAAATGTTTGAAAATGTTCGTGCATCCGGAATATTTTTATTTGGAAAGCGATCTTCATACAATCGCCTGGCTTCCAGTGCCATAGAGCAAAAAATGCCTTTTGATGCGTTTCAGAAAAATTAAGTTACCATCAATAAAAAAACCTGTTTGAAGACATGCTTTCATTAAAGCCGTGTACTAAAACATATAAAATAACATTAAGTCATCGCTGACATTGATTTAATCATTTTTTGTTGAATTATTTGGTTTTAAAAAGCTTGTCGCGCGAATTGTAATAAAATTAATACTTTCACAAGCTCTTACTTACCAACCAATCACTGCCCAATCAAATTAATTGGTACCTATTTTTATGAACACTTCGCGCGACAAGCTTTTTGAAACCAAATAATTCAACAAAAAATAATAAGCGATGACTCGAACTCATTTTAGACGTTTTAGTACACGGCTCAAATGAAAGCTTGTCTTTAAAAAGGTTTTTTATTAGTTATTTTATTTTTTGCTTTCTAGTCAGTTCGCCTTAATCTGTTCATTTCTAATAGTGCATCGTGATTGATTACAAGATCTCTCCTCTGTGAGTTTTGGGCTGAAGTAAATGATGATCTTCGACCCTAAAAACTCCCTCACACCAATTTTGAATAGAATCTGAGCATGATCACAAAACTCATCCGCCATCTTGAATTTACAGATTTTGACGAAAAATTTATAATCTCCGAACCTGAACAATTTTGAATAAAATATGACCATGATCAGAAAACTCGTCCTTCATCTTGGGGCCGCCATCTTGAATTTATAAATTTTGACAAAACATTCAAAATCTCCGACCCTGAACATCGCCGCATACCAATTTTGAATCGAATCGGACCATAATCACAAAACTCGTCCACCATCCTGAATTTATGAATTAAGACAAAAAATCCATCATCTCCGGCCCCGAAAACCCTCACATACCAATTTGGAATCGACTTGGATCATAATCACAATCACATCCTCCATTTTGAAGCCACCATCTTGCATTTGGAATTTTTTGACAAAATTCAATAATCTCCGACACTGAAAAACCCTGATATCAATTTTGAATCGAATCGGACCATAATCACAAAACCCTTCCGCCATCTTGGAGCCGCAATCTTGAATTCAAGAATTTTGACATGAATTTCATAATCTCCGACCCCTAAAACACCCATATACCAATTTTGAATAGAATCGGACCATAATCACGAAACACGTCCGCCATCTTGGAGCCGCCATTTCGAATTGATGATGATAATTACAAATCTCGTCCGCCGTCTTGCAGCCGTCATTTTGTTTTTTTCTCTTACAAAAATTCCATATTGCCTTTTCACTGGAATACCTGCCAAATTTCAAATCAATCAGACGACCAGAAGTCGGTCAAAATTCACTCGCAAGATTTGACCCCAACGAACGAACGAACTAACAAGTGAAACTGAATGAAAGCTTGTAAAAAAGAAATGTCTCTTGAAACCTTAGCACCCTGTAGGTCAAAAGTTAAGACCTTCAGGACATATGTTCATATGAAGTTTTTTTCTCAAAATGGACCCAAGAATAATATCCTTGAGTATTAGCATGTTATTAAGAAACACCCTGTATGTAGTGTATTCTAATTTGTTACACTTCCGTTAATGACGATTGTATAACGCCACTTCACAACGAAGTACAGTAGTTTGGAAAAAATCTTGAAATTTTGTTTTGGAAAATTTAACCAAATATTCGGAGCCGTAAGAAAACACTGGCAATTGCCGGATGCAAGATCTACATTCAAATATATGAAATTTCAAACCGATTGTTTGAGAAATGCAAGAAGAGAGTCTGAGAATACTTGTCGAAATTATTTACAGGCTACCGGCGATACGTATTCAAACTGTCTCTGCAATAATGTCAATTTTACACTGATGGAAATGAACGAACCTTTATATTCAAACTGGTAGATGAAATCAACATAATCTAAATCACTTGACAAATCACAATTATCTGAAACGATTCTAAGATTATATCACACCCAGTCATTCACAAATTCTCAGGCAAAGAAAAATTGACGAATTGAAATGTGCTTGTCAAAATTGCAAATGTCAATTCGCTGATTTTTTAAATAAAACTTCTTTACGCACGCTTGACTTATGGAATAAGCTGGTGAATGCGTGACGAGAGCGTTACGAAAAGTGTGATCGGGCGAGGCGAACGGTCTCGACGCACGCTTGACTTGGGAAGTAAGCTCGTGAATGCGTGACGAGAGCGTTACGAAAAGTGTGATCGAGCGAGGCGAACGGTCTCGGCAAAGGTGAGTGCGTATCTCATACTTGTTGCTGGCGTCGTAGCGTGATATGCAGCGTTCCTTTTTCTCCCTCTACTAAAACGCGGCATTCTACTCTCGACATTGGGGCGCGTTTGATTCTCTGTCCTTTTCTTGTCTCTCTCTCTCTCTATCTCTCTCTCTCTCTCTCTCTCTCTTTCTCCTTGTTACTATTCCGTATTTCGACCTCGCGTTTCTACAATTTCCTTCAGCAAATTTTTAAAATAGAATAACATAAAATTTAACTAATACGTAAATAATAAAATACTTATTAATTCTAGAGGTTCACCATTACAAATAATTGGTGACATCGTGATTGAACATGACAATAATGAAATCGAAGTTGATGATGAAAATTCCACTATAGATCATGTACAAAAACCGGGACAAATTATTGGAGTTGAGTAAATCAATTTTTATTTCATTTTTATAATCATTCATGACTCTAATAATGATTCACTAAATTTACCAAACTAAAATGATGAAATTATATGTTATTAGAAAATCAATATTATGTATATGTATATACATGTATATATTATACATATAATATATATATATATATATATATATATATATATATATATATATATATATATATATATGAACAGTGGGGAATAACGGGGATCTTCAGTCAGCACAAGTGTTGAACTATGAAAAACTCTTTAATACGATGGACCGAGCTTTCGTTTCAATTTTGAAACTTCTTCAGGGTCCTAAAATATGTAAATGACATTATTGTGAAAAAAAATACTTAAAATGAAGGAAGTACTTACAGTAATCTGAGTGGATGATATGTGAACATTAACGTACAAATGAAAAAACGTTCATACCAATTTTCAGTCGTTATTTCTAAATTTATATATATATATATATATATATATATACATTAGATGGAGCTACAGAGGTTTTACTTCGGTCGTGTGGTCTAAAGCACACTCGTTTTATTTTCTTCCTACCAAACTTTTCGAAGTGTTTCTTCTATCTTCCTCTTCTTAATCTTATGGAGGTTTTGAATCCTTTTTTCGAAAATATAAGAAGATATTTCCATTTGTAGATTGTAGGGGGGTCGATGTGGCGCTTCAGCTTCCCCGTACCTCGACCTATAATGTCTTTAGTACATTACCCCTCATCTATTCAAGAGGACGTCAGTGAAACACCTTCGAGGAACGTGAGCGTTTTGCAAAACAGTGCTTGGCAATCGCAAAGCTGGTGTTCTGCAGTTTCAGCAAAGTTCTCGCAGTAACGGCAAGGTTCACTGTCTGCTCCATTTTTTTGGGGTACTACTCCAGAGGACAATGTCCGGTGAGCAGTCCCGTTACCAGTCCAATTCGAGAAGCTCTTCAGCTTTCTTTGGCGATGGGCTCAGAAGTATTTTCGCTTGTCTTTGCCCTGGAACCTTATTCCCTTATTTTGATTTGGTCAGCTTCCCAGCGCCGAAACTCTTCGTTGATCTGGGCATTGAAAAAACCACAAAAGGATTCCGGGCCAGAAAATTGAGTGTTTGCGTCTTCCTTGGCTGTGCGCTTATTCATTGCCTTTGATTCCCTTGTGACCTGGCACCTACATCAGAGTAACCTGATTGTTGGTAGCCAGTTGTCTTAGGAATAGGTTGGAGTCCCAAGTCAGTCTAGACTCGCAAGTGGGTGACTTTAGACCTTTCATTGCTGCTTGGCTGTCTGATAGAATATGGATTTTTGTGCCTCCTCCCCCCCCTCCCCCCCTCATCAAGAAATCCCATCTTCGAACTCTTACGAAGCAATAATGAAAAAAAAATTGACAAATTTTGTTCTATTCGGATGTGAAATATGGCCTCCACTTTGGTGACAAATTTATTTATATTCCATATATACAGTGTGTCTCACTTCTCATGGAAACACCCCCGCATCTTCCGTAATTATTATAGTAGAATTCGGGAAATTTCACGATCGTTAGATATACCGAGGGTAAGTCTAAATCTCTTCCAAAGTTGATCTGAGTGACATACACTGCGCGCCAGGGGCGATGGATATAGTGATTTTTGCGAAAATGGGGGCAATATTGGCTGAAAATTCTTACGGATTCGTGATCAAGACATCAACTTAAGTACCAATCCATATTTCTGCTGGAAAATTTTCAGTTCCGAAAAATCCGAATTTGTCTTACTTTCCATGGAAACGCCCCCGTAACTGCCGTAATGATTGGAGTAGAATTTTATAAATTGCACGATCGTTAGATATATCGAAGATGAGTCTGAATCTCTTCTGGAGCTGACTTGAGTGACATACACTGCGCTCAAGGGGCGATGGATAGAAGGATTTGTGCGGAAAAAATATTAGGGGTCAAGGTAGACTCAAAATTCTCACGGATTCGTGATCAGGACTTCAACTTCAGTACCAATCCATATTTTTGCTGAACATTTTTCAATTCTGAAAAATACTAATTTGTCTCACTTCCCATGGAAACGGCCCCGTAACTTCCGTAATTATTGTAGTAGAATTTTGTAATCCACAGGATCGTTAGATATACCGAAGATAAGTCTAAATCTCTCCTATTGGCCGAATGCGCCAAAGGGAAGCGAGGACCACGAACATAGAGAGAGAGAGAGAGATCTCTTGTATGGTTAGTCTGAGTGACATACACTGCGCGCCAGGGGCGATGGATAGATCGATTTTTGCGAAGTTTATAACGGTAGAACGTGATATCGAGTGATAATTATCACTGACAATGAAGTATCATTGAGAAATATTCATACATTGAGTTTTTCCAGCCGCTGTTTCTCCAATGAATATTAATGAAGAGAAAAAGCAATATTTTTTTTTGAGATATGCTTTAATAACATAGTCGACTCGTTTTTTCATTTTGAACACTTTTTTCGATTTTTGATGTTTTCGGAAATAAAGTTCAATACTTTAGAGAATCCATATTTCTGTACTCCCCTACTACAGGTATCATTGAGACTCATCCCCTGTATATCTACCTATCGTGAAAATTTCAGAGCTCTTCTCCACTAACTGCGATAGATACGGAGGTGTCTCCATGACAAGTGGGAAAATTGAAATTTTTCTGAACTGAAATGTTCTCCACCCAATCGATTATGAATTTGATTTCCCAATCACGAATCAGTAAAATCCCAATTATCTCGCCTCCCAATATTTTTTTTCATGAAAATCAGCATTTCAATCACCTCTGGCGCGCATTATACCGGGTGACACAGGATATCGGGCCACCCCTGTAACTTCTGCTTCGTGAACGGATTTTTCTGAAAGTCGGTACAGTTATATCAACCATTTCGGATTTGATCACATTACGATCCAATATGGCGGACTTCCGGTTTTTCTGCAAATGCCAGCAACTTTGTTATTTCAAATAGAACACCCTGTATATTTTCACATATTCGAATTCAACAGGTGAAAACAAGTCCAAACCTTATGTCAAATGTAATTTTTTCTCAACAATTGAAATTAAAATTGTTTTTTTATTTCACCTCGTGGATAAATGTCATTTGGTCGAAAATATTCACAATGAGTCGCACATAACAGAGAAACATAATTGTTGTGTCATTTATTGATGAATTAATTCAGTCACATCACATTTTGATCAATTTTTTTTATTTTTTTTTCTAATGAAACCCCTATGGGTCTCTAGAACATTCATTGAGGAAAAAAATGACACATCTTTTTTGTATTTCGGTGCAGTAACAAATTCTATACATTCAAGAATCTACAACTAGTTCATGAGTTTCCTTACAGTTCGAATAATTTTTCAACTTAGTAAGCTGTGGAAAACAACATTTTTGAATCTTGTCAACTAATTATGTTTCGCTGTCATCTTTCATCTCAACTCTCGGAATTTAGTTAACTTCCGGGAATTAGTTTAGTAGAAATGTTAAATCAAAATTATAGGTTCACAAGAAGTGAACAGGTTGATATGTTATTAATTTACGGATAATGTCTCGAAAACATTGTCGCCGCTTGTCAGTTATACGCTGAAGGATACCCACAAAGAAAACACCCACAAATAACCTATTTCAAAAATGTGGAGAGAAGATTCCGAAAAGAACCCAACAATGGAGAAGATGATCGTTAGTGAGGGAATTGCAATACCAATGCAATGTCAGTCGAGAAACCGCTAGAAAAATTTTGAAAAAAACACCATTATCCTGCTTATAAGTATAACTTACACAATAGTTGACAAGATTCAGAAATGTTGTTTTCCACAGCTTACTAAGTTGAAAAATTATTCGAACTGACAGAAAACTCATGAACTAGTTGTAGATTTTTGAATTTATACAATTTGTTACTGCACCGGAATACAAAAATGACATGTCATTTTTTTCCTTAATGAATGTTCTAGAGAGACAGGTAGGTGGCCCAAAGGGGTCTCATTTGAAAAAATGAATTTTTGATCAGAATGTGATGTTATTGAATTGATTAACCAGTAAGTGACACAAAAAAAAATTTTTCAGAAAAAAATTAAGTTTTTCTGTTATTTGCGACTCATTGTGAATAGCTTCGACCAAATCTCATTTATCCACGGGGTAAAATAAAAAAACAATTTCAATTTCAATTGTTTGAAAAAAATTACATTTGACATAATGTTTGGATTTGGTTTGACCTGTTGAACTTGAATGTGTAAAGCTATACAGGGTGTTCCATTCGGAAAAACAAAGTTACTGGCATTTCCAGAAAAACTAGAAGTCCGCCATATTGGATTGTAATGTGATCAAATTCGAAATGGTTGCTTACATAACTGTACGGAATTCCAGAAAAATCCGTTCACGAATACAGAAGTCACAGGGGTGGTCCGATATCCTGTGTCACCCGGTATATCACTCGGGTCAATCCCAGAAAATATTCAGCATCATCTCCGGTATACCTAATGATCGTGGAAATTACAGAATTCTACTCCGATAATTACGAAAGATACGGGGGCGTTTCCATGGGAAGTGAGACAAATTAGTATTTTTCAGACTTGAAACATTTTCAGCGAAAATATGGATTGGAACTGAAGTTGATGTCCTGATCACGAATCCGTAGGAATTTTTGGCCTATCTAGCCCCCCAATATTATTTTTCGCAGAAATCGGTAAATCCATCGCCCCTGGCGCGCAATGTATGTAACTCAGGTTAACCCCAGGAGAGATTTGGACTCATCTCCGGTATTCTAACGATCGTGAAAATTACAGAAGTAAGACACACTGTATATAGACATATAAACTTTGAAATTATGATATTTTTGGTTTCTGCGGACCATGGTCAATGACGTCCACCAACACCTACAGACGAAAAAACCGGATATTCTGGCTCTAACAGAAACACAAGTAAACTCGTCCACCAACAAGGTCCATATGCTTTGTCCTGGTTACGAACTCCATTCTCGATTCAGGTTCAAAGGTGGAGTCTGCCTTTATGCTAAGGCTAACCTTTCATGCCAGCGTGAAGAGAGTTTGGAACCGAAAGACTTTGATGTGATGTGGTTCAAGCTATCTGATACCAAACTGACTAAGTTCCTCTGCTGCCTTCACCTATCACCTAATGAACCTTCATATAACGACCTCTTTGAGTTTTTATCACTCAAACTGGACTACATTCAGGAGAACCATCCAACAGCTGAAACCATAATCATGGGAGACTTTAATGTACATAACGCTGCCTGACTCAAATTCTCTAACAAAACAGATGATGCGGGTCGTCAAGTCGAGGCCTTCGCTCATGGTCTAGAACAACTGGTCGAGCTACCAACCCGCATCCCTGATGTCAACAACCAGTCTGCCAATACACTAGATCTTTTCCTCACCACCAATCCTGACCCGTATAAAATAGAAGTTTGTGCCCCACTTGGAAACTCTGATCACATCCTCATCTCCACAACATGCTCTTTCCATTTACCATCGAGCTGCACAATACCACCCCGTCTCATGTGGCATTACAATTCGGCCGACTGGGAAGGTCTTCGTATGTTTTTCTCAGCGTTTCCATGGAAAAGAGTTTGTTTCTCTTCAGTAGATCCAACACGATGTGCTGAGACAATTTCTGAAATCATCATGTTGGGGATGCAAACCTACATACCGAATACCGAAAGAAGAACATCATCCGATAAGACCTGGTTTAACAGAAACTGCTCTAGAGCTGTGGCTTCCAAACAGGCAGCATACCATCGATGGCTAAAAAATCCGGGCCCTGAGACCAGAGCAGCATATGTCGAGGCTAGAGGCATATGCAAAGGGACAAGAGAATGCTCAAAAGATGCCCACAATGCCAAAATAAGATCAAAACTTGCTGAATGTCCTAACGGATCCCGTTCATTTTGGTCTTTCGCCAAAGCTGTGGGAAGAACCTTCACTTCCAGCTCATTTCCTCCTCTAACCAAAGAAGATGGAACACTAGCAACGACTGCCCAGGAAAAAGCCAATATCTTTGCGCACCTATTTGCTGGAAATTCCACTCTGGATTTATCGGGAAAACAACCCTCGAACATTACACCTATTGACAGTCACATGCCCGAGATCACCTTTCGCCAACGTACTATCAGAAAGATTTTGCTGGGTCTCAACACCAACAAAGTTTATTTCAAAGGTCATGGAAAAATTAAGAGTACAGCCAGTTCCTAAAAAGGCAAAAAGGCCCTACCTAGCAACTACAGACCTATCGCACTGCTATCTATTATTTCAAAGGTCATGGAAAAAGCCATCAACATCGAGCTCATGAAATATCTGGAAGACTCAGGAATTGTCAACGATAGGCAATATGGCTTCCGCCATCAGAGATCAACTGGTGACCTGCTCGCTTACGTCTCACATATATGGCAGCTATCTATTGAAGAGTATGGAGAAACTTTAGCTGTGGCATTAGATATCTCCAAAGCGTTCGATCGAGTTTGGCACCAGGGAATCCTCGCCAAGCTTCCGTCTTATGGCTTGCCCCCTCAGCTGTGTTCTCTGCTTGCTAGTTCTCTCTCAAACAGGTCTCTCCATGTAGTGGTCGATGGAGTTTCATCTGACACTCTACTCATAAATGCTGGTGTTCCGTAAGATCTATTCTCGCACCAACACTATTTCTACTTCACATCAACGACCTGTTGAAAGCAACTTCATGTCCAGTACACAGCTTTGCCGATGATAGTACCCTCCATACCGCTTTCTCTTCCAGGGCCCCTATATCAGCCCGTGAAACCAGAAATGAACGAGGAAGAAATGTTAATAATATAAATATGGACTTAGCAACAATTCTCGAGTGGGGATCTAATAACTTGGTAGAATTCAATGCAAACAAAACACAAGCATGTCTTTTCTCTAAAAAAGCCGATCTCACTGTGCCTAACATAACTTTGTCAGGAGTAACCATACCACTGAAGTCATCCATATCGATGCTTGGTATTACTATCAGCAATAACCTTTCCTGGGAAAATCACGTGAGGTCCATTGCCAAAAGTGCATCCCAAAACTTGGTTTTGTTTCGTGCCAAGAGCTATTTCACCCCACTCAGCTGCTTATGATCTATAAGGCACAGATCCGACCTGTCCTGGAATACTGTTCCCATATTTGGAGCGCGGCACCTAAACATATCCTAAGGCTATTGGATTCTGTCCAAAAAAGGGCAATTCGTCTCGTCGGTGATGCCTCGCTTACAAACTCGCTCACTTGTCTGGAACACCGTAGAAAAGTTGGCGATTTGTCTCTTTTTTATAGATATTTTCATGGGCGATGCTCTTCTGAAATATCAACAATCGTTCCTGCTTTGGCAGTCTCTTCGAGACTAACCCGTCAAGTTCAGTCATCACACCCCTTCGTGGTCACTTTGGAGACCTGCAGAACATCACTTTCCAAAGACTCGTTCATCCAACGAACAGCGAGGCTTTGGAACTCATTGCCTAGGAAGGTGTTCCCCGAGGCATACAACCTCCAGAAATTTAAGAACACCAACTCCTACCTTCTTTCCCTTGGTTCCCACGATGTTCTCTGAACATTACAGGATATCCCTTTCCGTGGGAACCAGAACATAAAAAAAAAATGATCGACGAAGATATATCAACATTCTTTGAAAGTAATGTTGTCATGACGTGAACAAGGAGTAGTATTTCTATTGAAATCTACCTAAAATTTGTTTAAAAAAATAACAATAACTTGCATTTTCAGAAACTGAAAAACGATACACTTCTTGGCGCTATGATAATGAAATGCCAAATTTATATTCATCACTTTTGTTCCTAGTACATAGCTCATAAATGGTTTCAAGATATTGAAAAATAAAGTATAATTCACCGATACTGATGAAAAATATTAGTTGTACGCCATCTTGTGTTTAAAAAATGTCATAAATGTGTAGATACTGATTTACAATTTACAGTTTATTAGCTTTTCATACACAAAAATTATTTTAAAATCCGATTACTGGTTTCGAAAATATAAGCAATCAAAGAATCATGTAATTATTCTCAAAATATGTAACAACCTTGAGTTATTCGTGCTTGCGCGGTATGACTATGTGAAGGAATTATATGTTGAAAGTTAGGCAATACCTATCGAAACCCAAACACTTTTTTTTCAAAATTTCTCTGTTAACGAAAATAGACTTTTGACCATTTTTCGGCCAAGCCAGATCACTGTGCGTCGATGAACCATCAAATGCAGAATGCAGTGAATGACCTCCGGAGGTGGTAGTTGGAGGTGAACCTTAACAAAACGCAGGCGATTTCAATGAGGCGTGAGGAGCGCAACCCAGAGAGCTGTGTGAGTGTTGCAGAAAACGATGTTCAACTAAAGTCAAGTATCTCGGTGTCACCATAAATTGCCGGCTCGCTTGGGAGGCACACATAGCCAAAATTAGCTCTAATATGATATGAAAGGTATCAAACTCCACCCATTGATCAATAGAAAGAACAAACTATATTTGCAAACAAGGTAATGATTTATAAAATTTTATTCAGACCTACTATATTGTGCGCCTCAGCAGCAGTGCAGAACTAATATTCACGTTCTGGAACGGGTACAAAGGAAAGTTCTGCGTAGGATCTCGAACGCTCCGTGGTATGTGAAAACCCCCTCATGACAGAAGCCATTGATTACACTATACAGGATGTCCCTGGACTTCTTCTTTTCCTTTCGGGAATATATATAGATGGGGTCAAAATATCACCAGTACTTCATATAACTTTTGTTCCTGAAAGCCTTCGTTACCAAGTTACGGGCCCTCAAAGTTACAAAATGAAAAATGTTTTTCTTTGATAACTTTCAAAGTGAATATTCAAAATCATCTAAATTTTGGTGATTGACTAAACAAATGAATTCCTTCGATGAGCTTTCATGCAGGAGTCAGTTGTTTTGCTACAAAGTCAGGAACGGACTACCCCCGATGGTCCACACCCGAGAACTTTGAAATGACAGATAATTTTTGTATAGTTTTCAACAAAATAAGGTTACGTAGACAATTTTCTGAATAAAAGTACTCGTGTGGAAAGTCGATCGAAGCAACGATTCTTAATAAAAATGCAGTTTTACTCGACGACATCAAACCCGATCGTCCACCATTATTTGAAATGAAAAATTTTCACAATAGAAATACCAATGCTAACGTTGATTCAACAACATTTATAACAGGGATAGTACAAAATATGCTAAAATAAAGTCGTAAACAAAAAGTACAGTACCTAGTTGAAAGTTTCTTTCACAATGTAGATATTTTTTCAAATGAAATATCAAGTTATGTAGATTCGTGGTGTTTTTGAAATAACAAGCTACTCCACTATGAAATATCGAATTCAGTCCATATTTTGTATGTACGCGTGGAATAATCTCCACATATGGGCCGATGGAAATCCCCATAGGATATTGCAAACCAAACACCAACGGAAATTCAACGTGAATGTTTGGGCTGGTATCATAGGGACCCATCTTATAGGACCATTCGTTCTACATGACCGATTGAATGGAGAACGTTATTTGGAGTTTATTCAGAACGATTTGAATGGACTTTTGGAACATGTTCCATTGCAAACCCGAAGATATATGTGGTTTATGCATGATGGCGCTCCTCTTCATTTTAGTTTGATTGTGCGGAAACATCTGAACCAGATTTTCCCCAATAGATGGATTGATAGAGGTGGGCCATATTATTGGCCACCGCGGTCTCCGGATTTAAATCCATTGGATTTCTTTCTGTGGTGGCATCTTGGAAGCCTCGTTTACGCTACACCAATTCACACCAGAGATGCCTTGTTGAATTGACATTACATTGTGAAGCCATACGAAACGACCCTGGCATGCTATTTCAAGTGCAGAGAGGGTGTTTGCGCCGACTAAGAAAATGTATTGGGGAAGACAGGGGTTATATCGAGCAGTTTTTGTAGCGGATTTTGCATTTCTGTTTGCTCTTGAGGCTTGCGATTGATTATTCACACCATGAGTTTTGTAAGGTAAACGTGTTTGCATGATAACAATTCGTTATGAACATTGTACCTCATCATTTCTATTTTCATTAAAAATTATTCTTTTCGAATAATGGTAGACATCTCAGGTTGGATGTCGTCGAACAGAAATGCATTTTTATCAAAAATCGTTGCTCCGATCAATTTTCCACACGTGTACTTTTATTCAGGAAACTGTCCAGGTCCCCTTGTTTTGTTAAAACATATTGACAAATCCCAGTCATTTCAATGTTTTGGGGTGTGGACCATCGGGGGTAGTCCGTTCCTGACTTTGTAGCAAAACAACTGACTCCTGCATGAAAGCTCATCAGAGGAATTCATTTGTTCAGTCAATCACCAAAATTTAGATGATTTTGAATATTCACTTTGAAAGTTATCAAAGGAAAACATTTTTCATTTTGTAACTTTGAGGGCCCGTAACTTGGTAACCAAGGCTTTCAGGAATAAAAGTTATATGAAGTACTGGTGATATTTTGACCCCATTTATACATTCCCGAAAGAAAAAGAGAAAGTCCAGAAACAACCTGTATATGATACTTGCCTTTTTAATGTGTCTGTTTTGTACACCTTGACGGTGCTAAATCTATTGTACTGATAATAAGCAAATAAATTGATTGATTGATTGATTGATCCCAACCGTTTCAAGCGTCCCCAGAAACTCACTTGAGTAATGGGCTATTCACTTCTCCAAGCCTCCCAAGTAGCATTTTCAGTTTGACCACAAACGCTGCCACGAAATATACACGGTTCTATCAAGCGGCCGCTACCAAAATGGGGAATTTTTTTTGGTGGCCGCTACGTTCGGATCTCAGATAGCCACATCTCAACCACGTTGTGGTCACCTGGCTGAAACGTGGATATGTAGTGACCGACACTAGACACGTTAAACAACTGACTGCCCTTGTGTAATTAATATGTTGTTCTGCAAAAAAAATTATAATGAATTTTCCTCATTCCTTAATTTTGTCTGATTAATTTCCAACAGTCGATCGACTAGAAATATAAGAATCCATAACATACCGACACGTAAGTGAGTATATTGAAATTGGATAGTTCGGATCGGGATTAAATCAAAACGATTGAAAGTTAACTGTGAAATATGGGTATTTAAGGAAAACATAATTCTGAAAATAACTCGCTTCTGAAATCATGTACTTAAATCCCACAATCATTATTTTTTATCAATCTTGGTTACTTGAAACCTATACTTACGTAATTAATTACTACGTTTGATGCGGCACTGACAACAAATTAATCTTTATAGAATGATTCGTTCATTTCTCTGATAATGGCGATCCAGCAAACTGAATGAACAAATAAGGTATGGATATTTATCAGGCGCAAAAGTCAGAGATCCAAACTATTTGAATTGATCTTTCCATACAAAATTTAAAAAAACGCATAAACCATTTCATTGAGAACGCACACCCCATTTTCGTCATCGCGTTTCATTTTGGATAAATATCATTCACATTTCACGTAAGTGGCTTAACAACCTTTTTATAAACCAATATAAAATAATTTGAGAAAAGTTAGGTTAGCGTTCGTCATCGCACGAACCAATCCATGGTGATTTTCAAAGATAATTGTAACTTTGTAGTGACTTTCATTAAATGCGAACTGTGGCAATCACGTAAGGAGAGAGCAAGATCGTGGCAACCATCACCACATTTCACAATCATATTCCTGCCACATTGAATGTTTGATGGAAGTTACTAAAACGTCACTGACACTATCATACTCTATTGAAAGTGATTGTGACTTCTAATTGGTATTTAAGCAGTACAGGATGGTTACCGCACAGGTTATTTCCCACGTTCAATTATAATAACCTTTGAGGTGATTCTGTTAGTGGCCATAATGGTTCAGACTCATCAATTGACACTAACAAATTATAGAACTGTGGAGTGGCTACCGTAAATGAAAATTATGTGACTACAACCATGCAAATATAAAATTTCAGTTTTTCTTACTATATAGTAGTAGATTAAGTGGTGAATACGTAATAACGACCAAGTCGAAGTTGAAGTGTCAGTTTCCGTCACTATGATGCTGCTTGGGAGGGGCATAAAATTGGTATTTGAGGTCTCTGTTACAAATACAAAAATACATGTTTCAGTGTTTAAAGAAATTCAAGTCCTATGGTGAAAGTTTGTAAGAGGGCTCCGTTAGTTTTTGAGTTGGGGTATTTGAGATGTTTGTTACAAATGAATGAACACGTATTTGAGTGTTCTAGGAAATAAATTAAATACCTAAATGGATGAAATGGGGGAAGGTGAACAGTTCTAGGGTCGTAAAGATTGGTGTATTGGTTACAAATAAATGATTCTTGTTCGACCTTATTATATCTCGTCCCTTGCGGGGTGACAAGGATTCAGTGAATTTGTAATAGTCGTCACAAAGCATTACATTCGATGTCAAATCAATTATATCGCCCAAACGAGATAACAGAATAAAGGAATAACGGGAAACGGAATAATGGGATGATGAAAAGCGGAAAAAGCCACGTGCATAAGCTTGATGAAACAACCCAGAGAAAAATATAGGAAAACATTTCAAATTCTATGCGGACGAAGTCGCGGGAACCATCTAGTTTATTAAATGAGTGATCACTCTATAATAAATGGGCAACAGAGTTTTATCAGTAAAATATTCGAATTATCACAACTAGTTGCATGTGTTTTCATATTACATATTGATTTATTTATTTATTATCAACTTCAGAATACAAACAGACTGAAGTCCACAACAGTATCCACTGAGTACATAAGAGTTTACATCGATAGAGGATCAAAAGTGAGAATGCAACATACCTAACAATACTAATACAAATGAATTCACATCCGTTATTAATTTAGAGAGATAGGTCAGCAAGATGTTTCCGAAAACGCAAATATGTTCAGTAAAACAGATCAATATCAGAATGAAGTGTGTCATAACATTGGAGAATTATGATGCAAGTTAGTTCTAGGACAGCATATATACTATACCAATTAACTATTTTGAATGATATATAGAGATCGGTTTGCTCTCTTCTATTTTCAAGAGTAAGAAATTTGTATCGTTCAAGTAAATCACGAGTATCAGAAAGTTGGTAATTACCTGTTACTTTGAAATTCAGGTATCTAATGAATTTGTTTTGAATCCTTTCAAGTCTTGTTATATGAAGGCAATACCTTGGCGACCGAATGGCTAACCCAAAATTCAGCCTACTGTAAATAAGGGCTTGATATATTGTTTTGAGAGCTTTCGCAGATCTAAAGACTCAGCAGATACGAATAATATACCCCAATAACTTATGACATTATATAGCTATTTAATCAATTTGTAAACTATAGGACATTTTAGAATCGAATATTATACCAAGATCTATTCTTTATATATATTCTATTTACTCGTTTTATGTATACATATATCAATATTGAATGGTTTTTAGACTTTATAGATTAAGTGTGTACGTCCAAGGTTGGGCTTAAAAGCAGCTTTAATAGCTAAACCCCGCCCATTCATCATTCTTGTTGAATATTCAATTTTAAACCATTCAAGATGATGAATAAAGGCATGTAATTATTATTATTATTATTTTCCACATCAATTTTCTAAGTAATAACTTTATTATTAATGTATTACGCTATTTTGAAATAATGAATATTTTTGGTGAATGAAATTGCTGAACATTTTTTGTTGTTACTTTCACAATAAAGCATCAGGTAATTCAAATCTTGCTGGTTCTTATCAACAACTTAAATATTTTCAATCATAGTAAATTGCTTCAAGTCATCAGTATAGAGCAAGAATTTACAGTGATTGAAACACAGGTTTATATCGTTGATGTAAATTGAGATTCATATACAACTTCTTCGCAACAGAATTTAGAGTCAGTTGGGCAATTATGATTATTTAATTTCAGAAAAGAATCCGGTGGTTCCATGATTGGGATTGATTAATTTCATGAATATTATGGATATTTTCAAGTGTCTACTTCTTTATCAGGAGAATTTTCATTCAGCTTGAAAGTATCCCACATTTTTGTTGAACTATTTGTTAAGCTAAATTGTAGCACATGTTTTTTTTCTCATTTTCAATTGATTTCCACTTATATTTCCTTATATCTTTATAAGGACGTAAATCAAATCCATGTTTCTCATATTTCTGCAGAACCTTATCTCTTGTTTCAATCATTTCCCTCATCATTTCTGATAGCCAGAGTGCTCTCGGCTTAGTAACCCTTGTCCTATGTTCATCTCCAGAAGAAAGAGAATGAACAAACTGTTAGTTGAAGGCTGTAACAGCGACATAATTGCCAGAGTTTCTGATTCCATAAGTCCATATTTCTTGACTTCTTGCGACACTTAATTTTTTTTTTGTGAAACCTAACAAAGAAGAACCAGTATTATTAATTATCGACAATCACAAAAGTCATAGCAGCCTGGGAGCATACAAGCTTTTCCGATAACACAACCTGCATGTTATTTTCTTGTCACCCCATGTATCTCACAAAATGCAGCCACTTGATCTTACAATCTTCAGTTCACTGAAGATGGTAAATAATGAAGAATGTTTGCTCTACATTGTCAAAAATCCTAGCAAACGAATTAACCAATACGGGGTTGGAGAACTTTTTACAAAGGCGTACAACAAAACAGCTAACATAAGCATGGCTGTCATCAATAGACAATTTTCCTTGATTTTGAAGTGACCGTGGAATGGTCCGTGCAATGACGAAAACTAACCTAAGTTTTCTCAAATTATTTTATTGTGGCTTACAAAAAGTTTGTTTTACCTATTACGTGAAAAGTGAATGATATTCATTCGAAATGAAATGGGTTATGCGTTTTCAATAGACAATTTTTCTTCATTTTGTATAAAAAGGTTAATTTAAATAGATCGGATCTCTGACTTGTACTCCTGCTTAATATTTATACTTTAATTGTTGATTCTGTTTGCATAAATATCATCATTTTAATTACTGGTTGATTGATAATTGTTACTCGATAATTGTTGATTGGAGCTGCATAAATCCAATATACTTGCTACATGCCCTTTTTTAACAATTAATGAACATGTACCTGCAATTTCGAGGTTAAAACTCTGAAGTGGCAGGTTATAATAGCTCGACGTGTTTGCCCCTTTTGAAGGTATGAAACCTATTGTAATTTTTAGGTTATAACTTTGAAATGGTGAGTCATGGGCCTGCGACGTGGGTGCCACTTTCCAGTGGTGGAAAAAATAATAATTTAGTTCCACTAAGCACTTTATGATGGGAGGAGCTTTATAGTGGTATATTCACACTTTCTGCCACTTTAAAGTTATATTCTTCAGAAGCCGTCATATTTACACTAATTTGCTGCCATTATAAGAGAAATGATCGAAATATTCAATAAAGATTTATTTGTCATCAGCACTGCATCAAACGTGGTAATTTGTTACGTAAGTATTTGTTTCAACTAACCAAGATTGATAAAACAATGTTTGAGGGATTCAAGTACATAATTTCAGAGGCGAGTTATTTCCAAAATTATAATTTTTCCTCAAATAAAGTGTATTCGGATGGCGCGTGCTCACAATCGAGCTACAACACCCATATTTCACATAAACTTTCAATCTTTTAATTTTATCCCGATCAGAAGTATCCAAATTCAATATACTTATAAACGCGTTTGTATGTTTTATATTTTTATAGTTGATCGAGTGTTAGAAATGAATCAGGCAAAATGGGAGAATGAGAAACATTTATCACAAAAATATGTTGCTGAACAGAGATCGAGCTACATATTATTTACACGAACGCAGTCAGTTGTTTAACGTGTCTAGTGTCGGCCACTATATATCCACGTTTCTGCCAGGTGACCACAACGTGGTTGAAATGTGGCTATCTGAGATCCAGGAACATAGATCGGAACGTAGCAGCCACCAAAAAAGTGTTCCCCATTTTGGTAGCCGCCGCGTGATAGAACCGTGTATATAACGTGACTGTGGTTGTGGTCAAACACTTCAAAGTTTTTCAGAATCGTGGCCGCTACGTTCTGTCCACTTGAAATGCTACTTGGGAGCATTCTCAGATTCTATCCAGCAAACCAATAAAAATGCAACTAGAGGAGAAACAGAAAAGACAAAGTGAGAGATAAGCTAAAAAAGAAAAAGTTCCACAAAAAAATCGGAAAAGAACATTAAAACCATACAAAAGAAGCCACGAGTCAAGGGTGAGGAAATCAGGAATTTAAAGAAGGCTTCACCAGGAAATGACAACGAAGATGAGTTTCACTGTATAATGTGCAACGAAAAGTATGAATCCCCACCGACAGCAGATTGGATCATGTGCGCCATTTGTAAACTCTGGGCACATGAAAAATGTACTACCGGCGAGACTGGTGACGGTTACGTGTGTGATATGTGCCTCACAAAGAACTTGTAGTTTATTATAAAGATTCAATTGTGTCGTTCCTAATTTTCTCATTTTGTTCCCATTTCCCCGCGGGATTATCTCAATTACCCCATAGGGTATGGGATAAAATGGAACGACAATGTTCTTATTTCTAATAAAACGTTGATTTTTAAGAAATTGTTTGTAACTAATAAGTAGATAGATAAGCAAAGTTTATGTTGTAATGGAAGTTGATCATGTGTGTGACATTTTTGAGCGTTGGAAGTTGAGTGTTCCCAATTCCCCCACTTTCCCCTAACACTCGAATCATTTTCTAATACAAATCTTTAATTTCCGTGCTTGTCGAACTATGATCAATTACCCTGG
The DNA here is from genome assembly GCA_018342105.1 of Gonioctena quinquepunctata. Classification (NCBI taxonomy): domain Eukaryota; kingdom Metazoa; phylum Arthropoda; class Insecta; order Coleoptera; family Chrysomelidae; genus Gonioctena; species Gonioctena quinquepunctata. Next base: position 71,617 of record JAFIRS010000191.1, read on the forward strand.
ATGATTCGCACATTTTATCTAGCTAAGAGAAGATTATCAATCACAGGTATTTTTAGAAATTATACCAATGTTGTATCATCCGTCATAGTGCATATTCTAATAGAATTATTGTGATAAATTCACTTACTTTATGGTCTTTCCATTATTTTAATAATAGCAATCTAAAACTGTAATAAAAAAATGTATTCAATATGTACCTGAATTTGAAATATACTACGAATTAGGAATTAAAAAAAGAGCGCGTGCAATCCACTACACGTGACAGAAGTGAAACTTCTTTGACAATCTGATTTTAGATTATATACAGGGTGTAATGTTACCTCTTGCACAACCGCTGACAGTTCAATCAATGAATTAACAGATTTTTCTTTGAAATTTTTACCATACTTTTTTGACGTTTCTAGAAACCAATGGAAACTTCCAATTCAAATCATGCATGTACGTTTTGGCCAATCAAAACAATTCCAACTTCAATCATTCATGTGACTACTTCACTGTACCTTAGCCGCAAATGTCCTGAGACAAGTAGAAGCTAGTGTGTCGTTGTGCGGTTTCAATCGTTGGAGATCTGACGAGAGTTCCCAAAAAATTGCTTCGGAATTTAACAATTTATTCATCAATGTCGTATTGATCCTGTTAATAATATACCCTCATCATCACATCTCAATCGATAACAAATAACGATAAGGATTTCGATACAAAATGTATGTTTCTGAACCCAAACACGGAAAATGAACTATTCGAATTGTTGAAAACCAAATTGAAGAAGAGCAAAAAATCCTCTGGCGATGATATTCCCAGATTCACCCTGAAAAAAGTTATTGGTGTTATCTTGATTCCCATAAGTTATACAGAATTTTACATAGTCCAACCATAAATACTATGGACCGGGGCCATTTTATATCTGGTATCAAAAAATGCCTTGTAGTGTTTTTGACGGATATACAGGATGATATTTGAAAATATGTGAATTATTCTACGTTAAATATATCTAAAAGTAAAAAACTCAGACATATGAAATTTGGCACACTGCGTATGCGCCATGAGCTCAATAAAATGGGTTTTAAAAAAAAATTAATTTTCTTTAGATTTTTATTGGTTTTTGAAAAACAACACCCTGTAAGCCAGATCGGATTTTTTTTATTTTTCTCACTTTAAAGCTTAAGGACGATAGTAAGCAACAGTTAGAAAAAATAGAACGAAGAAGTTTTTGTTTTCTGCAGAAAAAACTAAAACTTAAAGAAATAGTATAATTTTAATGGATTCACATTCTGCTTATGACTGATGCGGCACTACATCGATAGCACAACATCATTTTTCAACAAAAATCATGAGGATAGTTCATATTACTCGATATAAAGTATTATTCAATCAACCGTTGAAATTCCAGGGCAGTATTTATTTATATTTTGACGTTTTTATTGATCCTGTAAAAACAACACCCTGTAAAGTGAGTTAAACAAATTTTCTTTCTGTCACGTCAAAGCGGATGGTACTAACCGGAATGAAAAAAAAAACGCTGTTTGGCATACATAGAAAAAAACGATTACTTTTCAAAACAGTGCAAATGTATGTTTTTCTACTATAGCTAATACAGCACTACAACGGAAAAAAACATTTATTTAAAATAAAATCGTTAGGAATCTATTACTTACTCGATTGGAAGAATGATATCAGAGCTCCTAACTTAGTTTTTTCAACGTTTTAATTGATTCTGTAGAAACGATACCCAGTCACCTTGGAGAAGTAGGCTTTGAATTCGCTTTGGAAAACATTTTTTTTTATTCCAGCCAGAAAAAAAAAACAAATGAAAAAACGGGTGACTGAAAAAACGGGTGACTGAAGCTGGGGCGTCTATTTTTACATTTTGAGTTGGTTCTTTAGCACGATGAACACAGGATCAATAAAAACATGAAAAAATTAATAAATACGGCCCTGGATTTCAACGGTTGATTGAATAATACCTCATATCGAATAATATGAAGTTTCCTTACGATTTTTGTTTGAAAAATGATGATGTGCTATCGATGTAGTGCCGCATCAGTCATAAGCAGAATGTGAATCCATTAAAATTATACTATTTTTAAAAGTTTAATTTTTTTCTGCAGAATACAAAAAATTCTGCGTACAATTTTTTCTAATTGTTGCTCGGTATCGTCCTTAGCTTTAAGGTGAGAAAAATAAAAATTGTCCGATCTGGCTTACAGGGTATTGTTTTTCAAAAAACCAATAAAAATCTAAAAAAAACTTAGTCCGGACCTGAAATTTTTTTTTTTTGAAAACCTATTTTATTGAGCTCATGAGCATACTCAGTGTGCCAAATTTCATTATTGCCCACGAATTTCTACAAATGGTGTTGATTTCGCCACGTTGTTATTGAGAATATGATTATTGCAAGGGCATCTTCTGGCATGGACTGCAGTTTTTAAGACGTTGGCAATATTTTTTTATTCAAAATGTTCGTATACCGTCAAGTTTTAGCAGGTTTTTAGAAACTGTGAGGATCATTTTGGGAGGGGTCATGACCCCTGTGACCCCCCTCTCGGTCTGCGCCTTCCATAACTTCAATAATGTTACCGAACATCAAAGCCAACTTATCATCGTTGCGACGTCTGGACTTAAATGTCTGGTGTAGGCTCTCATGCTCGGTGGCCAGATTTGTCAATTCATTGATTAACAAAATGATTACTCATTTTAATAAATATTTTCAGTGAAGGGATCAGCCCATTTTGTTAAATTGACATTTTATTGAATTCATCAATTTGACATAAATATCTACTTGTTCTAATTAAAATTTTTGTTAAAGCAATCAACAAATTTTGTATATCTGATTATACGAATCCATAAAATAATTACATGGTTGAAACAACATTTCTGCCAAAACGAGTTATGAATAGAGTTGGTCGAATAAGATATTTGATTCGTGCAAATGAGTGTCAGTTGATTAAAACTTTAAATTTGATCCAAAACCAAGAAATAATTCTACTCATTTTGAGATTATATTTTTTCGTGCATATTATCGTGGATTGAAGAACCAACACTGTATAATACTGATGGTTTTGACACAATATATAGTTATGGATAATTGAACTAAAACGATGGGATCATAATGTATGTGAGTAGTGAAATACAATCCAAATACGAAGTAATAAGATATGCGATTTTAATACATGAGAATTACAATTTTCTTATAATACTGAAACAGTAAATCAACATCATCATCATCATCATCAACATAAATATTATGGTTGATGATTAACTGAAAATGATCTTGAGCATGTATGGATTCCTGTCCCATGTTATGTTTATACTAGAGTGTTCGGTGATTCCAAGTCTTGTATAGATCATGTTTTTGTAATAGATCAAAAGCAATTCTTCGAATTCAACTCATTGGTTTGTGATCTGAATATAACAGATAACCGGTACACAATACTACAAATCAATGGGTCTGAAAGTGGAAGGAGTAATATAAAAAGGAAATTCAATAAAATTGATGAGAAAAAACTCTTGAACATCATCGAAAATGGAAACTGGTCGCGATTATATAACTCAAATAATTCAGAAAACTCTACTGAAGAATTCATAGATATATTAAAAAACATTGTTGCAAAAGTACTATTATTATTAAAACAAAAAACATAAGATCAAGCGAAATCCATGGATAAATAATGAAATGATCAAAATTATTGAAAAAAAGGATAAACTATATAAGATATGGAAGAAAGAACCAAACAACGAGAACAAAACACAGTTAAGAAAACAAAAACACTTACTCGAAAAAAAACTTGAGGCAAAAAAAGAGTTCTATCATAAACAAATCACAACCAATGAAAATAATTCATCAGACTTATGGAAAACAGTAAATCAAATAACAAACAAAAACCAAAATAAAAAACACATCACCGAAGTCATCCAAAATGATAAAATAATTAATGAACGAAAACAAATAGCTGACGTTTTTTTTGACCACTTCTCCGAAATTGGACATGTATTAGCCAAAAAAATCGAAGCAATTCCTAACACGAGAATTTTTCCGAAAACTGAATTGTGTAATTCATTCTTTTAGAACCATCCAATGAAAGTACGTGAAACCATAAATAGGTACACTAAAAAAAATCACCAGGTGTAGATAATATTAAGCAGAAACTTTCAAACTATTGCCAATTCTATCAAGGCCCCTCTGACATTCATAATTAACTCGATATTTCAATCTGGAAAATGCCCCACGATCTTCAAAACAGCAGTGATAACACCACTATTCAAAAAGGGAGACAAAATAAATAAATAATTATCGTCCTATTTTCGCGAAATCATATCGCCAAAGTTTTCGAGAAAATTCTGAAGAAAAGAATATCTGAAAAAATACGAAATACTTTCCGATTAGCAGTTTGGTTTCAGAGAGGGTAGATCCACGCAGGATGCCATGAATGAACTCGTTACAAAATTAAGCAAACACATCGCCATGAAACCTGCTGCTATATGTATTTTCATTGACTTAGCGAAGGCATTTGACACTTCAGTCACATACAATTACTTGATATCTTGGAGGGTATAGGTTTCAGAGAAACTTCGTTCAATCTGATGAAGGATTACCTATATAGTAGGAAACAAATAGTGAAAATGGGAGATGTCATGAGCAAAAGTAGAACAATTAAATTTGGTGTTCCACAAGGTACAGTTATGGGACCAATTCTGTTCAATATATATATATATATATATATATATATATATATATATATATATTATATATATATATATATATATATATATATATCTATTTGAATATCTATTTGAATGATCTCTATAAACTATATCTGAAAGGAGATATAATTAGTTTTGCTGATGATACAGCCGTAATATATATGGAGACAAGACGTGGGACCTGTTGAAACAATAGAGGAAGACCTTGGAACAATAATTGATTGGTTTGACAGCCGCCTGCTAACAGTAAACTTCGATGAAACGGTTTTCAATGAACTTAACATCAATAGTCACAAAAGGATGTTAAAAATCCAGCCTACTGACAGTGTCAAATACCCTGGTATACAGAGGTAGTTCTACTTTCTAGGTCCGTAAACATAGAAGTCGGTTTCAATTTTACTCAAAGAAATAAATTCAATTCCACTATTCGGGAAAAAAACTGAAATCGTGGATAAAAAAACAACCAAAAACGCAAATATAGTATAGATACAAAAAATCAATATTTTTTTAATTCATTATTATCTGTTTTTAATTATTATCAATCATGTAGTGTTAAAATACAGTTATGTTTTATTGAAATATATATGTACGTTATCATCATTCACTCATCATCATCATTATTCATCATTATTCTAATCAATTAATTTCAAACCATTTACCCATGTACGAGGTATAAACCTTCCATGGGAACATCACCATATTCATTCACACATTTGATTGTTCAACTCATGTAAACTTCCTGTGAACATATCAAACCAAATAAATATTATTATTATATTATTACATTCTACACTTTTATTTGTTTGATTCAGATAAATTTTATTTTATTAAACAATTTGTTTTTTTCTGTATAATGGAAAGCTATAGACCTATTACAGTTTCTTTTAGTTTCTCGAAAATATTTGAATATACTTTTTTTAACAGACTTTTGCATGTTTTCAGAAGTTTCAAGTATTGAATAATAATCAGCATAGATTTCGTTCAGGAAAATCGACATTAACGCTTATTTTTCAATTTTATACGAAAATCATGAAATTTATAGATACGTGCTAATGTCCTGCTACAATATATTATGCGGTATCATGGCTATCGTCTTTTCTCGAAAACCACAGAAATCCGTGTCAATTGAGTCTTCTATAAACAATGAAATAATCAAATTCCATTCGAATGTATTAACAATTGATATGGGTGTCCCTCAGGGTTCAATTTTGACCCAGTATTGGTCATCCTTTATACTAATTAGGTGGAATCTTGACGATACTCATTTTACTGCTTTTGCTGATTTTTTTTTAATAAATTGGACACGCGCAACACAACACATTGACAATAAATGTTCTGAAGTGATAAGTATGGTGGCTAATTTGTTCAATCATCTGTGCTTATTATTCAATTCCGCAAAAACACAAATAATTAGAGTTCATAGTGTACAAAGGGTTACTGATAATATTGATGTGAATATTGATAATGAATTAGTATCCAATACAAATGGAAAAAACATTGTCAAGCGCGTCAACATCCAAATTAAGTATATATTCATCGATCTGAGGGATGCTCTGGAAATCCATCAGATTCGTAGTTTATATTGTGCACAAGTAGATGGGTTTTATGCAGACAATTTTTCGTAGATTTTTCTATTTTACCTTTGTCTAGTATGTACATTTTTAAGATGTGTAAATAGGTTTTCAAAAACAAAGAAATTCTCTTGTGCAATAAGTATATTCATTAATGATCACAACATCCCCCAGAAAACTAACTTCACCTTAGAGCTAACAAGAAAAATCACCAGATTACATGGTCTCAAATTCTTCAACAAACTACATTTCCATATCAAATCAAGTGAATCGCTGGAAAAATTCAAATCTGGTCTGAAGAAGTTGTTATTGCACAACTGTTTTTATAGTATGAATGAATTTTTGAAAAATGTTCAGGATTATTATTTTTTGAAAAACGTTCAGGGTTATTGAGAAAATTCAACCCCTATTGTATATGCTCCTACCCAGAACTTCTTATTCTATTGATTATTTCTATACTTCGTAAACATGTCAATATGGAAAACAAATGAATCGTCTTGAATGTACCCTATTGTTTTATGTACAAAAGACATTATAGGTAGAGATACGGAGAGGCTGAAGAGCCATATCGACCCCCCTACAATCTATAATCTACCTTTTTTTCCATATTCAAAATATACAGTGCTTCTCAAAAGTCCCCTCCCCCCCTCTTATTTTTGGAACGATTATACATAAACAAGTGAAATTTGAAAACTGAATATTAAAGGTTGTACTACTAGTGATGATAGATGACGAAATCGTCAAAGATGACGTCACAAGACCATTGTGAGCAATAATTTTAAATGGAACCCTACGGCAAGCGACACCTCTTTTAAAAGATATCGGAAAAACCTATTCAATGATGATGAATGGTGAATTAAATCAGTTATTACTGAAATTCCAAATTCTCCGCCTCTGGATAGTTGTCAAATAAGCTGACGTTTTTGTTAGTCTCCCTACTTCGACGTTTTTGTAATTGTCCAAGTTTTTGTACATTTAATGATTTGTGTATTGTTGATCGAACGTTTAACTGTTTTAGCAGCATTTGGTACTTTTAATATTTTTGTACATTTCGAAAATTTGTTAAACTGTTGTGAGCCGAACGTTCAAGTGCTTCAAGAAGCGAAATGGTACATGCTTTAGGTGATAAAGTGGCTGCGATCCTAATTCTTGGTGAAACTGGACAAAATATTCATGCAGCAGAACGTATTTTTAATGAGAGGTTTTCCGATCGCCCCGTTTCGAGGACTTATTTAAGGGAGCTTCTTCGTAAGTTTGGAACAACGGGTAGTAATAATGATGCGAAACGATCTAACAGACCACGAATTTCTGATGAGAAAAAAATTGATATACTGGCAGAAGTAATAGTTAATCCTACTTCTGCAACAACTCACGTTGCAGCTACCTGTGAAGTCAGTCGAAGTACAGTACACAGGGTGTTGAAAAAACAACATTTCATCCATACAAATTAAAAATGGTTCATCAACTCTCAGACGACGACCCAGACCAAAGACTAGAATTTTGTGAAAATATGGAAACTAAAATTAACCAACAGCCAGACTATGTCAGAACAATTTGTTTTAGTGACGAAAGTACTTTCTATCTAGATGGAAATGTAAATACACAAAATGTGAGGTATTGGAGTGTCGCAAATCCTCACCTGTTTCGTGAAACACATACCCAATTTCCCCAGAAGGTGAATGTTTGGGCAGGTATCCTGGGAAACCACATCGTTGGGCCTCTTTTTTTAAATACTTATTTAACTGGTAAAGTTTATCTGAAGCTGTTGCAAAACGCAATAGAACCGTTAATCCTTGAAATTTAGAAGATAATCCAGATGAATTCGGCAATTTGGAAATAATATTCCAACAGAATGATGCTCCTCCATACTATTACGGTGCAGTAAGACGGTATTTGGATGAGGAGTATCGCGGTAGATTGATTGGACGACGAGGTTCAACGGAATTTTTTATTTTTTTTTTATATGTTCCGGTTCCCACGAAAAGGGATTTCCTGTAATGTTCAGAGAACATCGTGGGAACCAAGGGAAAGAAGGTAGGAGTTGGTGTTCTTCTTAAATTTCTGGAGGTTGTATGCCTCGGGGAACACCTCCCTAGGCAATGAGTTCCAAAGCCTCGCAGTTCGTTGGATGAATGAGTCTTTGGAAAGTGATGTTCTGCAGGTCTCCAAAGTGACCACGAAGGAGTGTGAAGACTGAACTTGACGGGTTAATCTCGAAGAGACTGCCAAAGGAGGAACGATTGTTGATATTTCATGAAAATATCTATAAAATAGAAACAAATCGCCAACTTTTCTACGGTGTTCCAAACAAGTGAGCGAGTTTGTAAGCGAGGCATCACCGACGAGACGAATTGCCCTTTTTTGGACAGAATCCAATAGCTTCAGGATATGTTTAGGTTCAACGGAATGTCCAGCTCGATCACCGAACCTCACACCTTTGTTTTTTTTTCTGTGGGGGTACCTTGAATCGAAAGTTTACGCCACTGAACCTGACAATATTGACGTTTCAAAACAACGTATTGTTGCAGAATGTGAGGCTGTTTCCGCAGACACATTTGCAATAGTACGAGAAGAGTTTAAAAATAGGATATTTCACTGTCAGGGAGTAAATGGAGGTCACTTCGAGCAATTTCTTCAAGTAGATACTAATTCTCAAATCTGTAATTGATATCATACTGAATGGAATTTTAATTTTAATGTTTACTAATGAGCCATTAAAACTGCCATAAACACAAACAAAATAAGTATCATTGAATAGGTTTTTTCGATACCTTTTGAAAGAGGTGTCGCTTGCCGTCACAATGGCCTTGTGACGTCATTTTTGACGATTTCGTCATCTATCATCACTAGTAGGGAAGTTTACAACCTTTAATAATCAGTTTCCAAATTTCACTTGTTTATGTATAATCGTTCCAAAAATGAGAGGGGGGGAGAGGACTTTTGAGAAGCACTGTATAAATTACCATCAAGTTGAAAGACTCTAGACATGCCTTACTTCCAAAAAATATTTCATTCAGAAAATGGGTTGTATTCAATTCAGGAGTATATGGACACACCTGTCAGTGATATGAGCAGTTGTACTAATACCTGAAATTGTAGGAGTACTAGTTTATATGTATATATATATATACATATAATAATTTTATTTTAAAACATATTATATGCAGCGGTGGATTGATGTTGTATACATAATATGTTATTGATTTTATGTGGAGTTTAGACCTATTACAGCACCTTACAACAAATGTGCATTTTCCTGGACCTGCCACAAATATACATTGTATTTACGTAGTTAAATAAAGTTATTTATCTATCTATCTATTGGAAGGGGAGCAAAGGGTCTATGATTTGCTAAGATGTTAGTATCTCCAGATTTATATACAGATATAATTTTAGCTATTTTTAGTTTGTCTGGAAATATACCCGTCCTTAAAATGATATTGATAATATGAGCAATTGGTTTCTTCAGCGATTCAAGATTATCCTTGTAGTAATATATTGAATGTTCATATATGTCACTAGAATTGGAATTTTTGAACGATTTGATATCTGATACTTCTGTTTCTGTCGTAGGATATACTGAATTACTGTTATTTGTAATTCCTTTCAAATAGGATGCATAGTGGGTTTCTGAATCTGGAATATTATTTATTATTTCTTCAGCCACGTTTACAAAATATTAATTAATCTCTCCCGCCAACAGAGTTTCAGTGTTGTCTTTTTTTTTTCTTTTTGATTATTTACTTGTTTCCAAATGACTTTTGATTTGTTTGAGGCTTCTCGAATATGTTCTAGTGTTATAATTGTTTTCTTTTCTTGTATGAGCTGTTCGTGTTAATATTTTTTCAATTTAAATAATTCTTTCAGATCTTCAGTGTTGAGTTAGTTAAGTTCTATCAAACAACACAGGTCTGTTACATTTGCCTTTGTCTTTTTTATATCATCATTATATATGTTCTCAATATGTGCATTAATTCAACCAGTTTTTACCCTTAAAAGCCAATATCATGATAATATTGCAGAGTATTCAGGAATATCTCAACGCATGTATTGGGATTTGTTTCATTAAATAATATCTCCCAAGATTCTTTTGATAAAAAAGTATTGAATGTTTTTTTGTTTGCACAGTTTCTATTACGAATAAGTTTATGAGGGATATACATGTTTTGGTTTTCATGGACGAATGAAATAATTTATGCTTTGTGGTCTGATAACTTAAGTCCTATAGCCTCAGCCTTGTTAGCAAAGAATTTGGTGAATATATTGTCTATACATGATTCTCTTCTTGTCGATTCATAAATATTCCTTTCCAGACTTAATGCCAGAATATTTCAATTATTTCCCGTGCTGTCATTAGGTTTTTATTGAAGTTCATATTGAAGTCACCCCCAACTACAATACGATATTTTGAAAAATTGTCTACTAGTTTTCGAAGGTTATCCTGGAAAAGCTTTTTGAATATGTTTAAATTCCCGGTTAGATTTTGATATAGGTCTATTACCACTTATTTCAGATCATTCAAAACACAGACCCTTATTTCAAAATCCTCCTCAGAACTGAAATTCGTGACATCATATTAACAAAAATGCAAACACCCCCATGTGTTTTATTTTTTCTAGTAAAGTAATTAGTCTGTAATTATTTATATTGTAAAGGGAAACTTCCTCTCATTCTAGCCACTGTTCAGATATCACAGCAATATAGCAATTTTTTTATGCATAGCTACCTCAAGAGAACCCACTTCATTTCTTAAACATTGGATATTTTGGTGCATAATCTGTACACTATCGGATATTTTCTTGCCGAGATTTGCGTTTTTCAATTTTTCAGCACAATTTGGGACCGTCGTGGGTAAAAAAACTATTTTTGGTTTCACTTACTCCTGTGTTTTTCCTACAAATGCCAATACCATTATCAATGCCATTTTTTATAGTATTGTTACTATGGATCTCCATGTGAACTATTTCTTCTTGTATTGGTTGACTATTAAAATAGCGATTGATGCTCTCACGTTAAAATATCTCGATCATTATTTGGTTCAATAACTATTGTAACGAACAATAGTGGTTAAAAATTCGAAACATAATATAAAAAAACAAATGTTTTGTCAAATTCTCCCAAATTTTGGGAACTGCGAAGCAGCAAAGTTTTGGTAGATGATATTTTTTTATTTATTTCTTGCTTATTGAGGAATTTCTTGTGCAAGCGGTTTTATTACGCCCTGTATACGAAAATGGAACACATTCGAACCATGGGTTGAGGATGAAATGAAACAATTATTCGAAAACAAAAAACATTTTATGTGAGTACTATCATATATTTGTATCACAGATCTAAAATTTAAAAAAGAAATACAGTAATTTCGTGAATTCCAGTCAAAAAATATACCGATGTCATCAAATGTAATACTTAGTAAAAATGCAGTATATGTACAACTTAGTATAAATAAAATAATAAAATTAAATAAATAATCTTACAGTACAAAATAAATTAGGGAATTACAAAATTGCTATAAATTATAAATAAATTAAAAATCATTAAGTATCTAGTTGTCGGGATATTTTACAGTGCTGCCACAGTACAAGTTGAAGGACTTTCATACTAGAGATGACAGTCTTCATAATGTTTAAATATACAATATTTTCAATTATAGGAACAAACTCAGCCATCTGAGACAATCGAAAGATGAAGTAAAATGAGAAATATATTTGTTACATATGTTGGTAAAATTTTCAAATTCAACAGTTCACAAATTTCTATACATATATAGAGCCAAATGTATTTTTTTATTTCACATGGAAAGTGTCCTCGAAATATCTCCATATCGAATTAGGTCACCGTCGCCAGCGAATGCGGCAACAAAAAATTTATTATAAATATCTTTCCTTTCTTGACTGAATATTCTTCTTGTTCTCAATGTCCAAGTACCACAATGTCAAAAATACTGTCGAAATAATTTACAGTTTCTTTGCTTTTGCTAAGTCACGAAATTCATCCCTTATATATTCAAGGGTGGTCAAGGCCTCTCTCATAATGATGAAATCCCTCACGTTACTTGCTGTCACATCTAGGTTGAATCTTTGACTTTCCGGCATGTGTTCTCTAGGAACATCGGAAGGTATATTGATGTTCATTTCACTTATGACCATCTGCAACTCGCATAGCACAGCTATCAAGTAGTCCTCTAATTCTTTGAACCCGTCTGGAAATAAGCCAGGCCGATCTTGTTGATCCCAAACCACTTGCTCCACACCAACGGCAACTTTCTGGAGATTCTCGTATGCTTCGAGAAGGGTCTTCTTGATCTGGAAAGAAATTAGGCATTAGTAAAAACCATATAAAAAAAAATATTAGTTTTTGTTTTTTTTATATGTAAACCATGCAAAAAGGGAACTTTTCTTGCTTAATAACCAAAGCAACATTGGGAACACAGAAAAATGTCAACTGATATAGTTTGAAAATACCCAGACAACACGGAATATTCCTAGAATATTCTCTAAATATCCGAAAAGAGAAGAGTATATTCCGAATATACATGGAATATTCCTAGAATATTCACATGCCTCTAGCATATTCCAGGAATATTCCAATATGCATATTTCTGGAATATTCTCGAGAGAATATACCACGAATATTCTCGTGAGAATATTCCTGTATGAATATTCATAGAATATTCCTGTGAGAATATTCATGGAATAATCATGTATGACTATTCATAGAATAATCAAAATTGAATATTCTGTATTGTATATTCATGGAATATTTTCCCTTATTTCTATTGAATGAACACCAATAACCATTTTCGAGTTCAAAATATGGGAAAAGTACGAGAAAGAGTGCGAATAGATGTATTTGATTTGCAAAAAAGGTTTTTGTCAGAACTACTGTACTGATCAAATTATAATTGGTCGGAAAATATCGAGGTACACTTTCACGACCAATCATAACCATTCCGCACGCGTCAGCGTCTGTTGTTCATCCGGTAGTCGTAGCTTAACCCGATATCAGAGCTGTTAAGTTGAATGCATTTTAAATTGATATTTGACATCTTTTGTTTTTTTTTACTGGTATGGTTTACTTTTGCATATTTGTATGTGAAACTACTGTGTTTGGAATTGTTTGACAAATATTCTTAATAATCACCACAGTGTGGTAAGTACACTTTTATGTTACCATCAATTTCATTCCATAAAAATTCAATTTGTATATCACTGATCATTTCATTTTCAAGGCGTTTTCTACAAAATGCCCAAAAGAATAAGAAGCAGTGCTTGGTATAAGGAAGTACACCAGGAAACTGAAAATATTCTTAATGCAATTTTCACACAAACTCCGTCACTTCATGCAAAAAGACGGTAATCAAGTTGAAACTATTAGTGATAGAATGGATTCAAGTTCTTCTGATTCAGATACCAGTAGTACGATCTTGCAATTCTTGTTTTTCAGAGATATCCCTGGAGTGATAGAAGAAATGGGTTAACAAAATATGTGTTATTTTTATTATAACTATATAGAAATAGACCTGTTCAAATTCATGATGTTTTATTTCATTGTAAGGAAGGGGTGCGCAGTCTGCGGAAATCAAATGTTTTTTTTTCTGAGTGGAACCTGCAATTCCAATCCACAAATACTCTGAGGAAAACAATTACGTATTGCACTACTACATAATTTTTGAAATGAAGTTTTGTGTCTTGGCGAGCAAAAACATTGCTTGAATTGTCAGGCATAATTGGTAAATGTGCCATTCAAGATTTTATATTTGAGGATACTCATGTGGGGAAACAATTGTATTTTTCTTTACTTTATTAATTTCTGAAATTTCAGGAAATGATTATTTTGTTCTGAAAACCCTTTAGGATATTTAGGAAATATTACTATCATATTCCTGAATTACTTTGAATATACATAGAATATGTTCATGGAATATTCTAGGAATATCCATTCTGGAATATGCATGGAATATTGTAGGTATATTCTGGATATACAAGGAATATTCCCAGAGAATATTCCAGGAGTATTCTTTCTGGAATATTCACGGAATATTCTGGGAATATTCTGGATATTCCGGGAATATTCCTCAGGGAATATTCAAGGAATATCTGAAATTTTCCCCACCAGCACAATCTAGGAATATTCCAAAAAATATATGTATATTCCTGGACATTCAAGAATATTCCAATATCCCAAAAAGAATATTCTATGAATATTCATGGAATATCCAGTGCTGCCTGGGTATATCTCCCTCCTATATATTTTTTCCCTTTTAGTGCATTCCAAGAGGTTATTCAGTGGACTATTCTAAGAATATTTTGTCCCTGGATGATTTTTGAAAAAACGCTTTGTTTGGAAGATAGAGCGATAAAGTTTTCTTACAATAAAAATATTTTATTACCAAAAATCACATGTAAAGTTCCTCAATCTATAAGAACTTTTGAAAATAACTACCTCCAGTTAGGATGCAAAAATACAATCTTCTCCTCATTGACTGCCAAACTTTTTTAAAAACACCAGGGTCGTTTCTTATTGAGTAACCCCCATCAATTATCCGATGTCGGCTATATCAATAATTTGAAAAATATAAAAATTTGTTTTGTCCGCCATCGAAACAAAGCGGCTTTTCAAAAATCATCAGGGGACAAAATATTCTTAGAATAATCATATATAAATGTATATATGTTCAACAATGTACTACTTGAATACTATCAAAGAATAAAATAAAAGCCAGTACAAAAATAATCATAAATTGATTTGTTTGAAAATATGAATGTGATGTTCATCATAAAATCAGATGTGGAATCATCTGCGACTGGAAAAAAATCAAATAACTATCAGAATAAAAATGCAAATTTTCTATTTGAGAGTTTTTCTTTCGAGTGAGGTTCGTTTCAGAATATCTATCGGATGCAATTCAATCTCCAGCGTGGCTTTAGCCAGGGAAGTAGTTGTTAGACATTCACAAAAAAGTACTTATATTTCATCGTGGATTTTTTCAATTCACATAAAAATGTTTCTATTCAATTGAGAACGTTTCCCTTTTCAATAATCATATATGTTTGTGGAAATCGATGGAAGAACTGGTTTTTACTTTAATTAGAAGCTGTTGAAAACTATGATCATTTATCAATTTTTTATGTATTTCTATAATGTTCTGACATTAATTTTTTAGCAAGATACAATATGCCAATATGGTGTTAGTGAATAGGATTAAAGTTGTTGAAATGAGAATTAATTATTAATTACCTGATCATTATCATAATTCTTGTGTTCGTATTTGGGCAAATTCGGCAACCAGTAGTAACTTTGTTCCTTGAAAAGATCATCAAAGTCTCTGTTGAACGTTTTTCGAGTCTGAAAAAAAAAGAATTACGTGAATATTTCTATAGGAAGAAAAATATTCTTCATATATTATACTGATAATTATGATACTTGGTTTAACATAACACAGGCAAATATTATACAATAATAAGTGACGATGACCAAGTCAAATAAAAGTAGGTACTCAAATGAGAAGGAAACAATCAGGCATCTAGGTACAGCGAGAATATGTACTTGAAATGATTTGTAGCGCTAAGCACATTTTAGTTCTTTGAACCCACGTGCAGTCTTTATTATATTTGTTCTTCACTCGTTCGTTCCTCGTAGGTTGCGTTTTATTGTATTTAACGAGTACACCGTTGTTATGGACATTTTTGCTCGTATAAAGACCTCACACGGCCCAACTTTACCCAAATACGTATGTGTTATCACACACATTACCAGATAACATTTTGTGCAGCCAAAACTTGAAAAAATGCAATACATTCAAAAATCTATTTTTTCACGAGATGACTTGAACAAGGAGGTGTCGAATTAATCAAGTTTTGTGATGGCATTGTCTAAGGATTTGCCAAATATTTTAACATCTGAATCATTCGGATTCCCAAATCACATTGCTGGAATATATTATTTTCACCTCTTTAAGGAGGGGGATTTTTTTGCTAGAAAAAGCACAGGAATGCGATATTTACAAAATCAGTGGGGTAACACAAATTAGGACTAAGACATACACGTCAGGTTTCAGAATTGATTTTTCCAAAATGCAGAAATCTTCGAGCTGATGAATAACCAACAATCACTGTTGAAATTGATCAGTTTTTGTGTAGTAGCAGATCATTTTCGTATATCTCTTGTGATAATAAATCAAAATAAAATATACTTTATTGTCGAAGATGTAAAAACCTCATAGACAAACATCAAAAACACAAATACATTATAAAATTATAGAAAATAGATCTTAAAAGTAGAATGAAAATAAAATACAACACAACTAGTAGTATTTCTGCTCACAATGAAAATTGATCATCATAATATCCCTGTAGTTTATAATAGGCCTTCTCTAGCATCATGATTTTTGCCTCATTTCGAAACGAAGATAAGAGCTCAATGGTTTTTGTTTGGCTAGATGAAGGATTATACATTTTCTTACTCTCGTATATAACTGAAACCTTTGTCAGGGACGACAGGGGTATTGGAAGTGGAATATTTTGATAAGTTCTTGTGACATAACCTGATTCAGGAGTGACCATTCAAATTGACTTTATGAATAAGAGAATAAGACAACTCCAAAATAAATGAGCTAGTTAATGTTAGTATTTTGTAATGAATGAACACCGGTTTGCAATGTTCTCTTGGATTTGCATACTGATGCAAGATTTTTCGATAAACCATTCAAATGCTCTTGTAATCTTAATTTACCGTTAATGTATTGGCCAAGAAACTTGAAGGAAGTTTTATTTTGAATGATGTTTGTTTCACGATATAAGTTTGGAAAGTCAAATTGGAAGTTGACAACATTTGTTTTAGATAAATTGAAACCTAATGAGTTGCATCACACCACTCGTTGACTAACCCTAAGTTATTGTATACAGTATCTTTCAAAACTTCCGTATCTTTTCCATGTCAAAGGAGGGTGGCGTCGTCAGCAAAGGATGTGAAGGTGATATTTACCGGATAGTTCAAGCACAGCAGAAATAATATAGGTCCAAGAACAGATCCTCGTGGAACTTCGTCGGTAAACTCGTATATATCAGATGTACATTGAAAACCCGTATATTTCTAATGCTATTTTCTGGGTCTTTCAAATATGTAAGAGTTTTCAAAACATAGATTAGCTGCCACTACTATATTTTTATAATAGTTTCTTAACGAATTCATGAAACAAGTGGCTCAGTTCAACAATTTCAAAAATATCGAAATTATTTAGAGTATAACGGAAAACTTTCTGATGTAATGAGAAATAAAATGGAAACTTTTCAATATCATGCCTAATAGATTATGTTCCAATGACACCGAACAATATCCTAATCTGTTTTAAGAGTTATCAATCTATCATTTCTTCGAATCACCATGATATTGTATATGACAAAGAACAAATAAAGGAATAATCGTGATTATATATTTGGAGGTTCGTACCTACTATTTTCATCAATTTTAATTGACACCCAAAATGGATCGAACGATGAATGTAAGATGCATTTGCTCGAATCATTCTGCAAAGAACAGAGGATAGACATCCAATGTTGTAGATAAGCGCAAAACGAGATCAAGCATAGTTGGCCTCGCTTGGCAGACAGCCTGACGCCAAGAGAGACGTGGGTTTGTTTATAACGTTGTTCCGATATGAGGGAACGTGCATTGAAAATTATCGTAAAAGTAAAAGTTATGAATGTATGTTGGAGTCGACGAAATCATTCAACCTTTATCAGCGCGTAATGGGATAAAATGTGAGTTATATTGATCTTTGAAGATTCGTGAAAATTTCAATTGTCCTCAGCAACATCAAACGTTGACTAGTTTTGTTCTGGATGAAAAACTCGTCACACAAGGTTTATTCGAGTATGCCATTTTAATACAGAAATGATTCATGCAATTCCAACACCAAGTTGTTAGTACAGCAGCACCTGAATTCGGGTGAAAATATATTCTAATACATGTTTTCATTTCTGCTAGTAAAGTTAAAAGCACGCTCACTATAACTTATTATTATTGTCATTAATACTGATTGTGACCAAACACTATAATATTCATTTTATTTTGAATATCACTTGACATTAATAGATTTTATTTGATCATACCCCAAAGACTATATTGATTCATTTGATGTTATTCCTTCGGGTTTATCTGACCATCTAGCAGTTTTGATAAAAAATCATTTAGAAAATAAGAATACCCATAAATATAAATAGGACATCGTTTGATCACTTCTCGCCCTTAGTACAATGATCGAGAACATTATTGCAATGCTTGATCAATCATTTCATTAATTATCTTTAGCATTGAGCCAATGGTGATAAATCAATGTACTCTAGATGTTCGTTGTGATCGACCGATGAATATGGTCGTTGTTCTGATTGCCATAATCCTTTAAATATGTGCATCATATCGATCAATTCAAGCATCGCAGTACATTATTGTCTTGCTCCATTTCACTATACCTATTGAGGTATGAAAAATATATATCTCTCTATTTTCTCACTGAAAATACGGGACCAAGAAATCCCTTATTTTCACTATTTTGTCTGAATTTCCATACATACTAACTTATGATATTGAATATTGAATATATATATATATATATATATATATATATATATAATATAAGAAAATATATCGCAAAACCGTTGAGGGAAATATCGTTTTCCTTGATTTTCAAGATCCCATCACGTTCATTGACACTATCAGATTCCATTCAAGAAATTCATCGTCATCTCATTTTTGTTCTGTACGAAAATTCATCGGAACATTCCAGAGAACTGTAGTGGCGTGATATCCAGCAACAGGTGGCTTTGAAAACAAACATTCGAACACACTGATACAATTGTTTTGAGATACGATGTGATAATGAACCTTCTGGCATTCCATTCTCAACCCACGAGAAAATATCATTCATAAGCAGTGGGAATTGCCATTTAACGTTTGGTTCCTTATGTCATGGGAAATGAAAACGAATAAATTTCCGCGGGCCAGTCTAATGCAAAACTTTCGTTTTTTTTTTTTATTATGACATCCCATCAAGACTATTTTTATTTTATTCCGCAACTTCCTTGTTTTTTATCGAACTTCAAGTGTTTGGTTGGCTTTCTGGCTATTTTCTAGCATGACTCAATTTCGTTCACTTGAATTATATAGCAATACGGTTCCGGTTGAATTCATGTTGTGTGAAATATCGAATGAATTAATTAAAAGTTATATGTTTTGCGTCTTCAAAATCCCTACGAACCATAAATAATTTCGAGAAACACATTGTTATTTGGAGTAACATGACAAAGGCAGTAGAAATAGTCGGTATACAAGGCTTTTCACGATGAGCGTTAATTAGTCGTTTCTGGCAAACCAGAAAACGGATCAACCTGAAAATTTCACAGTTTATCTCGAAAACGGTTCGATATCGAAATTGGATTATCTCAACAAAGTTGATGTAAAATTGGATGTAGACCTCAAAAATATGGAAATATACAAGGTGTTTCATTTAAAAAAAATGACTTCTACTCATTTTTTCATGTGAACAAAGTATCTGCATTTTTTAAGGAGGCAAATAAAAATATGAGGCAAATAAAAATCTGACTCGAAGTGGTATCACTCCACTCCATTTCGAATTTGATCGTCTCAGTACCAGATGGTTCAAGATCATCAGCGTTTATAAAAGTACATGTTTGGTAAAAAAAAATAGAAATTAATTTATATCTTATAAACGGTAACAGATAGGTATAGGGAAAAAGTACATGAAGTTGTTAACAAAGTGATAAGAAATCATAATATGATATTATATATAGGGTGTTCCATTTGAAAAATCAAAGTACCCGCTACTTTATAGTAGAAGCGGCAACGCCGCATCGTCTAAAATATTTTAGGCGTGTAGATCATATTAATTTATGCATAATGTGACATTTTCAGGTTGATCCGTTGTCTGGTTTGCCAGAAACGTCTAGTCTAATTAACGCTCATCGTGAAAAGCCCTGTATAGTCTTGTCACGATTCCTTCAGGTTTCCTTATGTGGCCAAGTTTGAAAAAAATACTATTCGAAGAAAATTCTGTGAACTTAATGTTATGTAAAAACTGTAAAACGTGTAGCAATCAAAGGAACCCGTAATTATAATTGAGTGTGATAAACTCATTCAAACACAAAAAATTGTGTATCATTATTCAAACGAAAATATATCATCAAAGAATTCAATCTGCATGGGATTCAGCATATCTCACAAATTTGACTCACAGCAAACGATTAAAAATCATGATAATATTTTGCATAATAAATGTCTTAATTGCCATTTTGCTGCTCTTATAACAAGTTTCCTCGCGACTACAGACTCTCATGGCAAGTTTCCCATGAATTGCATATAAAAGATTTCAATTTGAACTTAATGTATAAACTTTATGGCATCTCAATCAGTACTGACCTTAAGTTGACAGAAAATTTGCAGTGTATGTTTACACTAATGTTCCTGTAAAAAACATGCCATTTTCAACTATACTATGTAATTTAGATTCACAAAAACAAAAATTATATTTGCAGCAATTTTATAGCTTCTAGTGGAATATATAATCCCCCAAATTGCCAATTGTTACAACAAATGAAAATACTTCCGAATATATTCGGCCAAATATTTGTAGACATTGTCAAATTAATTCTAAACCTCATTCCATTTAACGAATCCACTCATTATCTGTCTCAAAATTCTGTAGGAAAGTTTACTACGTCCTGCAATTTGTATTCCCAATCGGTATAATATTGTACAGCCACTTGATGTCTGATTACATACTATCATATTTTTTGTTTCTTTCTTTGATTGAATTCCACAGTAGTATTGTCTTTTTCTATCGGATATAAATAACTTACGTCTTCCCTACATCCGGCAAAAGGTGTCGTTCACCATAGAAGTGCGCAAAATTTTCATTGGGGCATAATATATGTGACAGTTTAAGTTTTCTTTACAGTTGCCCTCGTCCATCTTGTGAAAAGAATTCAATAAAATTGATTGATCTAATATATAAGATTAGCAGAAGTATAATATATTCTTTTACATGTATTAATGTATCAACCAATTAACAAGAGACTCTCTTAGTGGAATATAATGAAAATTGCTAATGAAATAGAGAGAAATATTTTTATTTGTTTAGACATATTGAAAATATTCAAAGCTCGTTCAAAATAGTAGATATCTAACCTCATCATATGTGTTCTTGAAGCCATATTCAGCTATAAAAAATTTAATAGACACAAGTCAACAATTTTTTTTAATTTCTAGTCAAATCGATAAATTTTGAATCATTACATCAAATAATAAATACAATTTTCATTCATTACTTATATATGAAATTTTCTTTTGACTTTTTTTTGTTGATACAGAAGTCTTTGGTTGATAGTATTAGCAGCAGGTAAAATGTATTGCTACCTCCATTGCATATATAATTGGGTCTTAGAAGCAATTTGTAAAAGCTCTTGGTAAAAATTCTGAAGCTTCACAATATTTGATGAAGTTTCTCCCAAAATTATCCGAAGCAAAAGTGACAGCAGGTATTTTCACAAATAAAAAAATAATACCAAGTACCGAATTCACACAGTTACTAAATACTTGCGAAAAAAAGCCTGGAACAGCTTTGAAGCAGTAGTTCATGGTTTTCTCGAAAACAATAGAGCTGATAATTATACATAATTTATTAAAACTATGCTTAAAAACTTCAAACTCATGGGCGGCAGAATGACCCTTGAAGTTCACATGCTCACTTGTACCAATTTGAGGATAATATGGGTGCCTATTCAGGGAGAACGTTTTCACCAAGATGTGAAGGACTTCGAACGACGTGACCAGAAGCAGTATAATGAGAACATGATGGGAGATTACATTTGGGGTTTGATACGGGAAACTCCACTCAAACATAGAAAAATACGAAAAATATTCATTTTTAGACGTTTTTCATCAACTTTTTTACATTTGTAGTTAATTACTAATTTTCATTCTTCAATAAAAATGATTTAAATGCTAAACTGAAGTTTATTTAACTATTATTTATGATTAATTTTGGAAAAAATAGGTAATTTATCTCAAATTCTGATATATTGTTCTAGTTTCTACAAAATCAAACTTTATCTGTTCAAACTATTTTTTATTCATTAATTACGTGTAAGAAACCAAATTTTACATCGAAATCCTAGACCCGAAATTTGTGTTGACCTGTGTAATCGCAAATGTTTAGAGATTTCATATTATTTTTTATTGTTGGAATCCTGAGAAAAATATTCTCATAAGTGAGTCTACCAATTTGTTGACTGAATTTTTCATATGAATCGAAAATTGTTATGTAAAAAAGGTGTGAAATAAAATTTTAATAGTAAAAATGGGATGGCAGAAATTCCAATAAAACTTTTCTCCCTGAAAATCATTGCCGGTCAAGAAATACTGATTGGAAAAATATTGATACTAAACTTTCTGAAAACCTGTCTGGAATAAAGACAACTCTACTTTATGGGTATGTATCATTCTTATTCATTGATGGTAGTGTCTAGACAAGTCTTTTTTATTTCCATTCATCATTCCGTACGCTACTGTTACATTCTAGTGTATTGAAGTGACTATTGACGCTTCAAGTCCTATCGATTGCTCAGAGAGGAAGTGCTGCAATTCATTGGGACCATAATAAACTTCCTTCGGCAGCAATTATTTCATACCGAAGTTGATTCAGTTTTCTTTCCCCCGCGTGTTTCCGAAAGTGGGTGTTTATAGGAAATTAGTGAATTCTGTAACAATATAAATACATTGTCACCATGTACTTTTCGATTATAATTGGTATGGAGGTGTAGAAGTGATTTTATTTTCTAATTACTTCTGAGCGATTTCTTACTGTCTTCAGTCTCCGAAATATTGCATAGAAATTTACAAGTAAACTCGATTTTTTATCGTTTTGTCAGGAAATATATATATATATATATATATATATATATATATATATATATATATATATATATATAAATATATATATATGCCACACAACGGCCAAGAGTCGAGTGTTTGTTTCTTTGATATAACAATTCTGAAAGAAACTGTTTTTTGGTTTCGATTTGTATTGCCTTAGTCTAACTTTCAACATATAAGTCTTATCCATATGCATACCGCGCAAGCGGGAATAACTCAAGAATGTTACATATTTCGAGAATAAACACATGATTTTTTTATTTGCTTATTTTTTCGAAACCAGTAATTGAATTTTGATGATTTTTTGTGCATGAAAACGAATTAACTGTGAATTAAAAATCAATACAGATTTATGACATTTTTGGAACACAAGATGGCGGACAACTTGAAAAAATTTATCACTATCGGTGAAACTTTGTTTTTCAATATCTTGAAACAATTTATGAGCGATGCGGTTCGAACCAAAGGAATGCTTGAAAATTTGACATATGATTTTCAGGACGAATAGAAGTGTATGTTTTTTTTTGTTGATGAATACGATATTTGTTAAATTATGAAAATTTAAGGCACCAATTTTTATATTTATCATATACTTCGCTGGATTCTATGAGTAAAATACACATGAATATAACAAACTTATCAACAAACATTAACCTAGAGATAATAGTTACGTTCTTTCATGATTCAATGATTTTTAATACTAGGTAGATTTTCAAGGAAAGTAGTAAAAGGATATGAGAAAAAGGTTCTTCATATTTTTTAATTTTGATATGCAAGAAATTGTTGTCAAGATGAAAAATAATTTTCAAATAAAACGAATTTAATAAAACTATATATGCAGATGATTTTTTCAGTTATAGAAACTACTGTAATTTCTTTGTTTCTTAGCTGATTTTTACAACCCATTTGTCAAACCACTTTCAATGAAAAGCCCTCCCATTTTTTTCATAAATACTGTACACAAGAAGTTTTGTTACAATATTATTTTCAGAATAATTCCTCAATTTTCATAGAATTCCGCGAGAAAAAAAAACAATTATTTATACCCCTGTCGTTGCCAGGGGCAAGCTGGAGAAAGTGAATCTCCAAGCGAGACTCACTAAGTTAGCCTTGAGATATAGCCACAATTTGACACATTAATAAGGGAAAATTAAATATACAGGGTGATCCACGTTCGACTAATGACATCCACGACATTTTTTCCAAATGGAAAACTTTATATATTATTCAATTTTTGGAATCTCCATGGAAAGCTGATTTGAAAAATATATCACACATAGGGTTTGTATACAGTGCGTCCGTTAATTTCAGTGCACTCGTAAAGTAGTGGATAAATTCGTATAAAAATCAAAGTAATAATTTTTGGAAAGAACGCTCGAAGCCGTCGAATTTTATTTTTATTTGGGCATTCTTTCAAATCTAATTAATACATACAGAATGATTCGTGTAGGAGAAATGACGTCATCGGTATTTTTCAATGGCAACTCCATTTTTCATTACGGAATGTGAAATGGTGATAATGAGTATGGGTGAAATGAATATAAAATAAGAAAAACCATTTTGAAATATGATAATACTGAATTGAATGGCAATGATAGCTTCAAACAACGATCAAATTGAATGATCAAGTTGTGCACCGGTTGCTATCTGACTATTTCCATTACTTGACAGTAGCCATAGCGCCCAGAATTTTGTTTTTATTGCTGAATAGTTTTTGTGGAGCTATTTCGTTAAAGAATAACACATCTTATCGTTTGTTGATACATTATTGACTAGTAACTTTCATTTCATGGAAAATGAATAAATTAAATGAACGAGAAAGAATTGAAATTCTTTGCATGATAGGATTTGGAGACAGAATGCGCACCCAAAGAGAAGCAATTGAATTGTTTAAGGCAACTCATCCTGATCGGCAACCTATTAACCAATGCATGGTGGGCAAAGTTGAGTCAAAATACCGTGAATTTGGGCATGTCCGTGATCTTTCTCAATCTGGTTGACCCTCACCACCAGAAGACGTTCAGCTTAATGTTGTGTTGACAGTGCATGAAAATCATCACACAACACTCAACCAATTGGCTTCTGATTTCAATATGGCAGCGTCTACAGTCCACAACATTCTGAGCAAAGCACCATCCTTATAAGGTACGCCTCATCCAAGAGCTGAATGAAAACGACTTTGATCGGCGAAATCAATTCTGCGCACAACTGCAACAGCTATGCAATAATGATAATAATTTTGTGAATTTTTTTTTTCTGACGAGGCTAAGTTTGTTTTGAACGGCCAAGTCAATATAGGTAAAATTGCCGTTATTGGGCTACCGAAAATCCCCGATGAATGATGGAGTATCACACTCAGAATCCACAGAAAGTGAATGTATGGTGTGGCATAGTCGACGGAAGAAATCTGGGTCCCTATTTCTTCGACGTGAACCTGACTGGTGCAATATATTTGGATTTTCTTCGACTCGACCTTATTCTTGCACTAATAGCTTTGCTTCCAGATCTAGAGGAACCTGATCTTCCGAGAATTGATTTATTCTTCCAACAAGATGGTGCATCTCCACATTATGCAGCAGCTGTTCGCGACTACTTACATGTGGTGTTTCCGAATCGTTGGTAGGGAGAAGGGGACCGATTGAGTGGCCAGCTAGATCTCCAGATTTGACGCCACTTGAATACTTTCTGTGGGGATGCTCGAAAAGTAGTGTATACGTAAATAGGCCAGATAATTTAGAAGATTTAAAAGCAAAAAATCGTCACGAGAAAGAATGTATACCTCCCGACGTTATTGACAATGATCAAAAATAATTTATTCATCGTCTTGGCTACTGTCAGATAGCAAACGGTGCACAATTTGAACATTTAATTTGATCGTTGTTTGAAGCTATCATTGCCATCAAATTTAGTATTTTCATATTTATTTTTATTTTTTTTCATTTCACCCATATTCATAATCGCCTTTTTACATTCCGTAATGAAGAATTAATTTTCCATTAAAAAAATACCGATGACGTCATTTCTCCTACACGAATCATTCTGTATGGATTAATTGAAGTTGAAAAAATGCCGAAATGAAAATAAAATTCGACGGCTGCTAGCGTTCTTTCCAAAAATTATTACTTTAATTTTTCAGGAATTTGTCCATTACTTTACGAGAACACTGAATTTAACGGACGCACTGTATACAAACGCTATGTGTGATATATTTTTGAAATCAGCTTTCCATGGAAATTCAAAAAATTGAATAATATAGGGTGTTCCACTCGAAAAAATTGTCGCAGACGTCATTAGTCAAATTGTTCCTTATAAATGTGGCAAATTTAGATTAAAAATCGACCTGTTTTAGGAGATTTCTCAGAAATGGATTGTTTGGCTAAAAATGATTTATTCAGTACTTTACGAAAGACCAAGATGGACCCCAAAAGATCTAGCCTATGGAACTCATACTTCGTCATAACTTCTTTTTAAATAAGGTTGTTAGATTTTTTTGCAAAGGCCAGTTTTTACCCAACACGCAGATGTTTTTGTTTCCTTCCACAATCGATATTTGCCTTAGTTATAGCCAATTAATTGTTTCTACTTTTTTTTTCAGACATATGGTGCTTACGCTCTGAAATTATGGAAATTCAACCGTCTGTAACTTTTAGAAAAATAAACTTAAGAACTATCTTTGAATGCGGCGTTTCATTGGGATCATTTGAAGATTTGATTAACATCTCTTGACGATATGAGGATGTCGGATTTGTCCTCTAAAGACCGTTTTTTGGCCGAGTCACATCACTGTGTGCCGGCTTGGCAGAAAGACGAATCGGCACTGTAGTGTGACTATTAGATTCCCATTCACATATCAAGTGTGAGTAATTTTAGAATAATCGAGTTTATTTCCGCAATTCATATCTCGTTTAATTTTCTCATAGTGATAAATCACAAAAAACTATTAAGAATTTGAGGAAATACATTCCTTTCATCAGAAATGTAGCTTTCACAACGATTTTCAGGAAGATTTCGAACAGATTAATCACCCAATCCTACTACTGATATAAGAGAGTTTTGTCCTTTCATCTATCGTTATTTCATTATCCGAATCCTCATTGCATGATCGAAAACAATTTATCGAATATGAAAACTGCAGATCTCATTTTCATACTTTGAGTTTTCCCGAAGAGACCAATCTTGTTACACTGATATCTCATAAATGGCTGAGAGAAGCACGTATACTGAATGCACAAACTAAATAAAAAATTGCATTGAATCAAAAGAAAAAATACTTACGAAGTTAACCTTTAATTGGTCCGCCTTCTGGAACGCCAATCCCGCAATATTCAATATTTGCTCAAAGTATGTCTTCAGATCACTAGTATTCAATTGAGGAATGGAGTCAGTGGTATCCATGTTGGACAGCCCGCATGGATTCACCCATTTGGGGTGTTCATCTCTGATTCTGGAACTCATTCTTATGTTTGTCGGCGCTGAATTTGAAGATGGCAGGGTTACCACTAGGATGAGGTAGACTAAAACTAATAGGACGTTTTTGAGACCTGAAAAAAAGGCATCCGTCAATAATCGTTCGAAATACTTCACACTGGAACGGGAGAAAGTTTCAAATTGTTGTTTTTAGTTGAAAAAAATCTATATTGACGTTTTCCCGATGTTTTGAAGGTAGTTCATGATTGAAAAAATATATATTTGAAAACTTCAATAGAATGAAAAGCCAAACCTCACTTTTCTTGTTGAATTTATTCGCCTTGGAGAGAAATAAGTCTAGGAAACGTTTGGGAAAAAGAATTGATAAGCGTACATAAAAAAAAAAAATTCACCTGTTACTTGAAATGAGATCCCATTTTCGGAATAGCTGTAATAACTGTTTGAAAATTCGAACAGAATATTCATTAAATGAATTTTGAAAATCACCCCAAAGGTTCAAAAAATACATTTCACGTTAAGCAAGCCATAAAATTCCTAAAAGACACTGTGCAACATTATTATATTTGTGTCGGCAAAGCTATTCGGAGATGGTAGAACGACACAAGCTATATAAATATACCAGATTGTGGACATATATAATGCAGGACCGTGGGAAATCTTCAGAGTCAAAGTCGTTGGGTCACTAGAGACGTCGATGTTCAACAGGTCATTTGTTTTAGTTAAACATGAAGGAAGGATCAGCTGGGATTTGATGAGATGTTCCTCGTTGGAATATTTCTATCTGGTCAGACAAAATAGCAAAATAGCAATAATAATAAAAAATTACCCATATTAGTAATAGAAAATGTATGTCTATGCAGGAAAGTTCAGAATAGTAACCGAATAATTTCTTAGTTGTATTCCTAAACAATTCCTATCAAACGACCGTAGGAGAAAGCATTAATGAGAAATCGTATTCGAGGTTCCGAGAGGAATAAGAAATAGGTCGCAGGTGTGTCTCAAAATGAAAACTTCAAGATATAGAATAATGACAAGAAGAGTGAACCAGTTTTTGGGGATTTCCAATCCGTTCAATTGATATGAGAATGAAATTCAAGTCTTGTAATTATATTGATTCAGTTATGTAGCTAATTTTTCAAATTGTTTAGGTAAGAATTGTTGTGTATTTGATGGGAAAAAAATGGCATTAACTTTACCGTTTGCCTTCCTGATTTCTCTCAATCTAGATTATGAAAATTCAACTATGTTCGAACATACGGAATTACAGAAAAAGCAGATCAATACAATGTTATTATATTTTAAATAAACTCACATAGATGGAGGCACACACAATGAAAAGTGGTGAATATACTGAAAGTATTTGATACACTGTAGATAAATTAAAATAGTTAACCACCCGGTTGTTATTCATTTTAAGTGAATTCTCATTAGTCAATTTTGAATAACAAAAATTTCAATCAAGTGTTTATTTATGAAGACGGTCAATTTCAGTAGTTGTCACTTATACTGATGCAAACATACATACACCTATTTCACTAAATAATTTTCACTAAGTTGGCTTTAGAAAACCACGACATGGGTTCCACTATACAATAGCTTCATCAGTTGTATATAATACTAACTCAACAATCGATATGAATATTATTAAATAATAAAGGCAGGTAGTAGTGGGTATATCTTTGAATATAATTTAGAATGTTAAGGATATTATCTTCTCCTGAAGAAGCTACGGTATAGCGAAAGACGTGTCGTGGTATTATGAACCAAACTTATAATTGTGAACTTGCTGGGATCCCTTTCCTGCTAAATAGACAGTTTTCCAAATGCATCTGTTGAATTTCGATATACAGAATGAAAGTTTTCTTTTTCCAGATTTAATTTGCACTTCAGTAAATAAAACATTAATTTTATTCAATGATCTCTGAAATGCATACTGTTTTTATATAAATCAACTAAATTCACAAGACAGGCTCAAGGTATTCATGCTATTCTTGATTCATCACTACAGGTAAGAAATAAAATTACCAACTCATTGCCATTTTGAATGCACCGAGGTCAAGCTGAATATAAGGACTTTATTGGTGGCCTATTATTACGGATATTATTTAAATTTAACACCCGTTTGATGGTTTATTTATAATGCCTTGGGAGCCACGGAACAACTAGTTGACAATGATCTACCGAAAAAGGTTAAATCAGGTTAAATGAAATTAGATTTGAGTGAATACATTTTCAACAATAATATTTGTTGATATTATCCTATGCTGTTCATTCTCAAAACGAAATGAATGCCATTCAATTCAATTATTGAAACTTTGATCTATAGACTAGATTTTCATCGAGAATTTTTATGATTCTATATTCTATACAGTGTGTTTTCGTAGTTAAGGTATCTTCTGTGAGAGGTTTTAGAACTCGTCAATATGTGTGATTTCACAAAGAAGCACCTGTGTAATAGTGAGTTTGGTTCTGGATAGATCACATTTTCCGGAGTAGTGCTAAAATAAGTTGATAAATTTTCATATTTGTTGCGTTTGGTTATGTAAATATGCGAATTATTGAGGCAAACGCGTTTACGAAAACAATAAAAGCTGAAAGATGTTTTTTGAACTTCAAATGTGTCGACTTGGTGACGGTTAAGTATGGGAGACGATAAGACAGAAACAGTTTTAGCCATTTAATTATCAAAATCTACACACATTGAATTTCGTGAATAATTTCCATAATATTTTATGTTTGACCATTGGAAAAACCCATTCAGTCATGGTGACTGTACTGAACAACCACGTTTCGAAAACTGCCAGGGAGATATCGATTAAACAAACATTATTTTATCAATGCAATAGAAGGAATATTAATGAAAATAATTGACGGACCAAGCGTTTTAGTATTTTAAAGTGATGTTCTAGCTACAATTTAATAAAAACAGTGAAAACCCTGAAGAAGACTGAGCTCGCGATAGAAACGTTGGACTAAAATAAACTTCCACTAGAAAGAAAATTTGCCAGTTTTTAATGTTCGACCCATACCCCCTAAAACAACGAATCCTTTTATATAAATATACATATTGTAGGTACATAAAAATGTATCCTTCAACTTTGAATATCTAGAGGACCCTCAAATATTTGAACTATGGATAAATATCAATAAACAAATTATGAATAAATTGGCCTGGAAACAGGTTGCGGAACAGCTCTCAGGTCTGAACTTGTACGTACCGCGTGACGGATGACGGACAAAGCTCAAACAAAAGATATGTTATTGGGGACGAAGAGTTTGCAAGAATCTTCACAAAAACACGACAGGATTATCTGCAAAGAGTCGACAATAATAAACTCTGCAATTCGAGATTAAGATTCATAGTTACACTCGGTGGTAATGGCAGATGGAATTCTTCGGCAATTGCTAATAATGTGAGTTGTCTTCAAGTGCATACCTACGTCTGAATAACCAAAGAAAACAGTATATAAAGATCAGTTACGAACCCAGGTGTAGGTAACTTGATCTATTTATTGTTGTCTTTAAGTGCAGCTACAATGAACTATGAGTATAAGATTCGTTAATCGACAGTAATAGCTGATAATTGCCAGCTATTTCACTTCAATGTATCATTCTCAACTATTTACCGCATTTTTGTGAAATTATAATGGCAAGAAAAACGGCTAAAGTCGGTAAAGAAGCACAGGTGTACCGACTGACAATTTATGAAATAAAAATTATTTTGAGACGACTACGGAGACAGCAATGTAATAGTTAATTTAATTATTGTCTTTTTATCGAAAGTAACTAACTGGTGGTTTTACTGTTTTTTACATGAAAAAACTGGTTAATTGCCGTAGCGGGTTCTCCCATAAAAAGGATCTGTAGTTATATAGCGCATCCATAAAATAGGTTATTTCTTTTCATTTCATGTCGGTTGAACACATAAAATTTCAAAAAATGATCCAACCTGATAAATGACACATTAGTTTAAATTTTATATTCTAGCTGTGTGTGTGCATTCAATATATCCATTAAAAATATCGTGAATTGTATAACTAGTAATACAACCTATGAAAAGTAATTGGTATTTTGTAACCCATTTCATAACAAAATTTATATTCAACAAAATTATTTTTATCTTCGATAAATTCCATTGATGTACATCCACAAAATTGGTGAGTAAATTTATATTACTTCATTATTTCAAATCAATGTATTAATTCGTATTTTATCATTGAACATAATATGCATTTTTATTTTAATAAATATTCAATGAATAAATGAAAATAACAGAATTGATAAATATATTTCAATTATTTTCCTTACTTATCTAATAATTATTCAGTCATGATTTTATAGTAAATAAATATTATTAATATCTCTGATGTTATTGATCCCATCCTACTACCAAAGCAGGTACTATACCTAGGTAACAAATATTTTGCAGATTATTGTTTTCTTTTCAGATATCATTGAAATTTTGAATAGGAATAGGAAATTCGTCCCGAAAATAATATATTTGGATGGATGGTACCCATCCATAGTAAACAGTCTATCTAAATTTACATAATTTAGCATTTCAGGTATAATGTGTTCGAATTGCTTGTAGTGACAATTAAGTGGCTTGAAACACCATGTGTAAAGTTACATAATATCATAAAAACTATTCCAGACCACGATTGAATCACGCAGGCCAAGGTCAGTGAAATAATAAAAATAATAACGGGCCACGAAAAGTAGCAGGTACAAAAATTAATATCATCCTCTCCTTGTCAAAATATTCCAATAGAAAGTGTTTCGTCAAATCTTCCAACGCATTCTAAACAGCAATTACTTCACCCGTAAATATTCAATGAATTAGCACAAATTGTAAATGAGGTAACGAACCAATGTCACCTTCTAATCTCACTCGATAACGGGGAATTTTTGAGGTAGATGATTATTCATTTTTACGATTAAGTTCATTTCATTAGAGTAGGTAATTAGTTGTAAATCAATCAAGAAACTGTTTGTGTTGTTACAAAAAAATACCCAGTCCTGGAAATCGAGCAGAAAGTGTCTTGGATGAAGATTAATTTACTATAATAAAATGCGTATTTGATTTTCGTACTCGAATAGAATACAGTAATATTAAACAATTTAGATTTGATATAATAATAATAATATACGTGTATTTCCTCAAGAGACAATAATTGTATAGGAACAGTCAATTTTTAACCTAATTTTCTTAATCTACAATGAAAATTATTTAAATAACATGTATAAACAACAGTACAAAGTCCAGAAATGATATTCCGGTTGGATTCTATTATTCACAATATAATGTATATGTACTTTTTTCGGGTAATATTAAGTTACTCTACACATGCACTCTGAATATAGGGAAAAAACTTCTCTTACGTGTTTTTGCCTCCTGAACACAAATCCGGAAGAAAAATGCAGGGGTCTCATACCGTTGCAGAACTTTCAAACAAAATTAACTTCATTTTCAAGAACCGTTTTCTCGCACAAAAATAACTCAAAATGCCTCCTTTTTTTACCAGCATAAAAAATACACCCTAAATCACTTATTTTCGGCACAACTTTGCACAAAATATCGTCGTTTTTATCGAAAAAATCATCCTTCTTACGCAGTGCCAAATAAATAATTTTCGGTCCTTTGACATAAGAAATTAAGTAACTTTGCTTTATTTTTCATGTTGGCAATAAGTGAATCACCGCCAACATTTCGAATTCAAATGTGAGCAATTTATGTGTGCAATTGTTGTGGGCGGTGATTAATTTATTACCAACATGAAAAATGAGGAAAAGTTAAATTAAATTTCTTCTGTCAAAAGACCAAAAATTATTTATTCGAAACTGTGTAAGAAGGAGGATTTTTTCGATAAAAACGATGATATTTTGTGCAAAGTTGTGCCGAAAATAAGTGAATTAGGGTAAATTGTTTATCCTGGTAAAAAGAAGTAGGCATTTTGAGTGACTTTTGTGCGAGAAAACGGTGCTTGAAAATGAGGTTAATTTTTGCTGATGTAACTCGGAAACGGTATGAGACCGCCGCATTTTTCTTCCGGATTCGTGTTCAGGAGGAAAAAACACGTAAGAAGAGTTTTTTTCCCTATATTCAGAGTGCATGTGTAGAGTAACTTAATATCTACCCTTTTTTCGAATTCAAGTGAAGTAGTTTGCAGGAAGATTCCACAACATTTTCAAGTGTTAGATTGATACGATCTAGGTATTTGTGGAACATAATATCAAATATTTTTATTTTTGGATGACAGGATTCACTTGTCAATTGATGTTCATTTACAAGAACACAAGAACGATTAAATATGCTCTTGGTAAAGTTCAAATACAAAGTGATGCTGAATAATTTCTAAAAATTATATACTTCAAACTAATTAAGAATAATAGAAAATTGGTAAGAAGACCTCTATGATAATCCTGTACCGTTTCCTAATGATTTCTACTCTAGTTGTAATTTCAACAGTTCTATTTGATGGAAATGTATCAAATTCCATTGACAGTATAATAATAAACTTCTGACATTTTTGGCATGGTTTCTATGAGCACGAGTTTTTTTTACGGTAAAATAAACCGTAAATTTTCGATTGTTTCGTTTATGTTTGGTACTACTGAAATTTCGGTACCTAAAAACGAATTCGACGATAAACATTATGCGTTTTGATTGCATTTTGCCAAAATAGGAAGAAAACAAGATCTTTGAAGAGCCGTATTCTGATTCGTATTCATTAGAAAAAGTACCACCAAACGGCAAACGTCTAGATCCAATCAGAAAACCATCAAAAAACAATTCAAATTTCCTAATCACTGCATCACGAAGCTAACCGAATTCAGCTTTCTATCCATTATTTAACACAAAATCCGATTGTTGACTCACGCAAGTTTCCCACTTAGCGTTTCACGGTAATTTCAAGTTCATAGGTATGGGCTATGATTCATCGAACATGCTCCAATTCGTTCGGATTCCGGCGGCACACGTTGCCATAACAGAATTTGGCCAAAGGAATCTCAAATACGGAGAATAACGAGCTCTTTTCGACATAAAAGTGAGCGCTATCGAGAAATTGTAAATTCCGCCAGAGGGGAAGACGGTCTGATTGGCTACCTGTTGCACGCCCCGCCCCTCACAGCGCAAGAGATTCTGACGGGAACTTCTTGGCCAACTTGGAGATATAACAAGACAACCGACGATTGTCAACAATGTTATAAAATGTTGGAAAATATCAGGTGAAAAGCTTGCTTGCGAGTTTCAATTCACTAAACAAATGTAATTCATGTACTGGGAGATAAGAAAAAACAGATGATGAAATCTTGGGAAATTTTAGCGACTTACGTTGAAAACTGTGTATGAGGTATCCTTTCCTCCAATTTAAGTACAAAAATTTCGTACTAGTACTAATAATACTGCTCTGGGTCGAACTGGCATTGTCGATACTATCTCGTAAACTTTTTGTAGTTTTTGGCACTTGCCTATCACTAAAATTTAACCTAATTTTGGCGGTTCGTTGATCGCGGTCTAACATTCCCTCGAGATGCATTTTCCTTCCTGAAGAACACGTCACAAATCGTAAAATAAAATTCGAACAATTATTTTCACAGAGTTGGCGCGTACACTCGCGATTGTTTGTAAATAGAAACAGAGCTTGCTTGATCACCGACAGCACGTCTGTCAGACTTTAAACTGGACAACGTTAAGCGATACCTCTAAACTTACTATTTAAGAGGTGTGTCCTATAGGCGGGTTTTATCAATGAATTTTCCCCCTCTCCGGATTAATCTGTGATCTCTCGATGATTTCTGAAAATCTGTCTTTTTTGATTCCGTCAATGGTAGCCTTTGCGGACGTAGTTAGAAATTCGATACCCAGAGGGAATTTCGATGCTCAGTGTGTACCATGTGTTCGCGGAGATTGGAGGTCATAAAAAGTAGATTATTATTCCGATTTGAATTGCATCATTTAATTCGCATTGTAGTCGATTTCGTGGAATAACTGTACTAAACTACTAGGAAGAACTTTGTACACCGTTCTCAAAATCAAAAGTGAAAACATGTTTATGGGTTTTCTCGTTACATCAACTGATGGAATAGGGCTGTTAACAGCGATATATACTTTGTCAGACCTCGCAATGAAATGTCAAATATTGAATGCATTTTTGTGATTTTGAAACGTTAAGTTCATTTTTTATAACTGTCTTTTCTTTACATCACTAGTGATTTGATGAACTTACGTATGTAACTGAATATACAAGCCCTCATTTGAGAAAAAAATGAACGAAACAGAAAACACTTAAATAATTCAATAGTTTTGTGGTTTATTTGTATTTACAACAAAATTACTACAAACGCAGTTAATAAAACCAAGACGGAATATTTATTTTTTCGAAATATCCTCTGGCTTGTTATACACTGAGACACTGAGCTTTATGGTTCCAATTCGGTTGAAACAGTTACGTCGGAATGTTCTCCTACTGAACTGAAAAAACTTAGCATTACATATGAATGTAATACATTTTTTCTAAAGAAATATGCGTTTATTATTAACTTTTGTAGGCTTTGTAATTTCTGAGATAAGTATTCATAATTTTTATGGCACTGGAAATTAACTAAAAAATCGCAAGCAGTAAATATTAAGAAGCGGCGGTTTTGTGACAAAAATAAGCACCTTCATTATTATTAAAGTTGTTCATACATTATAACCTCTTTGAGATTTATTCAAACACGGGGTTAGTTCATGTTTATTTCTTTGTGAATCCTTACATACATATGAAGACAATTTTTGTTTCTTGGGAAAAATCACGATCACCTAATAGTGATAGTAGTAACTTTTCATTGTACATCAGTGATGATGTTAGGAACAACATATAAAAAGTTACCAACCGTAAGGTGTGTGCTTAATTTATTATTTAACTTATAAGTTGCAAAATTACATTGTTTATTGAATTTCTTGAATTTTTTTCAACTAATAGCGCCATTCGAAAGAATGGAAGATTTTACATAAAAAAGATATATATATAGTTTTTATTTAGAATTCAAACTGTTAGCTGCAGATTTTGCGCTTCACTTAATATGTTATAACTTTTGAACTACTTCATCATATTAGGCTATCAAAAATTTTAATGAAAGAAGGAAAAAGTAGCTGACGAGTTGTTATGTTTTCAAATGTAAAAAAAAAATCAGAATAGGAATAGTACATATATAAAGTAACGTCAAACTAGAATTTTCTATAAAATCAATAAAAGATCTGCCACTCTTTAAATTTTCAAGATAGACATCTGAAATGTTCACAGTTTACTCTCAAAATGACACTTGAGAAGGTTTGTAGAAGAAAAAAAATCTTGAAATTTTATTCAAGAAAATACAGTGGTCAAAATATTGAATAATTTTGAAAAATGACTAATCTTAATTTTCAGCCCATGCTTCAAAAACAAAAAAATCTAGTTTAAAATGTGATATGAAGATATTTCAAAAGCATTTTCTGAGGCTTGTTATCTGTACTTCAAGAAGGTTTGATTGGTTTCATTAAAAAAATTGAATTAATAATAAAATTTTGCCAAAAACAAAAAAATTAACAAATGTTTCACCAAAATTTTTAATTTTAATTCTTTCGAATTAAAACTGTAAGCTGCAGATTTTGTTTTTCTAACGAAGGAAAATGTGAGGCGGTGACACTGAAGTGCATCGCTCGAGGAGCACGTAGCCACGAGGAGTGCTCTTCACTCAATTTGTTATAACTTTTGAACTACTTGATCAAATTAAGCTATCAAAAATTTGAATGAAAGAAAAAAAAAGTAGCTAACGAGGTGTTATGTTTCCAAATGTGAAAAAAAATTAGAATAGGAATAGTACATATATGAAGTTACGTCAAAGTAGAATTTTCTATAAAATCAATTAAATATCTGCCACTCTTTAAATTGTCAAGATAAACATCTGAAATGTTCACAGTTTACTCTCGAAATGACACTTGAGAAGGTGTGCGAATGGAAAAAAATCTTAAAATTTTATTTAAAAAATACAGTGTTCAAAATATTGAATAATTTTGAAAAATGACAAATTTGAATTTTCAGCCCATGCTTAAAAAAAATCTTGTTTGAAATGTGATATTAAGATTTTTTAATAGCATTTTCTGAAGCTTGTAATCTGTACTTCAAAAAGGTTTGATTGGTTTCATTAAAAAAAATCAATTAACAATAAAATTTCGCCAAAAATAAAAAAATTAACAAATGTTGCTCCAAAATCCGTGAAATGTGTTGTTAAATAAACTTTGATAATGTTTATACAGAAAAAAATAAGCTCACCTAAGCAACATATATTGATATTACGAACTCAAACAAGGTATATGCAGCGTAATTTTTTTTCCTTTATTGTTAATGAGTATAAATTGTATCAAATACGAAGATATTTCGTTTTTTTTAGTAAATTGACGAAATGTCCATTTTCATAAATGAGTTCCTGCTAAAAATTCTTGTTCAAAATAGAAAAATATATGTTGATCTTTTGATGTACTTTATATCGGATCAAAAATATCATATTTGAATGTAAGAGAAAGAGAGAGAGATAGAACACGAGAGAACAGTTGATCGGTAAGTTTAGTGCTCACCTGACGTTCTTCGTATACTAGTGGAGTAATATTAGATTTCAGCTTTCAGAAGTTGGGGGATGGTGGTAACTTTTTACTGTACATTAGTGATTATGTTGGAAAAAACATAAAAAGTAACCAACGGTAAAGTGTGAGCTCAATTAATCATTTAACAAATAAATTGCCAAATTACATTGTAGATTGAATATTAAAAAAAAAGTAACTAATGGTGCTAATCGCAGAAATGAAAAATTTCACATGAAAAAAGTATATAAAGTTTTTTTTTGAAATAAAAACTGCAAGCTGCAGAATGTTTTTGCTAACGTGCGAAAATGTGAGGCGGAGACTCTGAAGTGCAGCACTGGAGGAGCACGCAGCCACGAGATCTATACTCTCAATTGATTATAAAATTCGATCTAATTGATCAAACTGAGCTAACAAAAATTCAACTGAAAGAAGAAAGATGCAGCTAACGTGAAGTCATATTTTTAAACGTGAAAAATAAAATGTATAGGAATAGTACGTGTATGAAATTACGTCAAAGTGGAATCTTGTCTAAAATCAATTAAAGATTTGCCATTTTTTTTATTTCAAGATGAACATCTGAAATTTCCACAGATTACTCTCAAAATGACGCATAAACAT
The DNA here is from genome assembly GCA_018342105.1 of Gonioctena quinquepunctata. Classification (NCBI taxonomy): domain Eukaryota; kingdom Metazoa; phylum Arthropoda; class Insecta; order Coleoptera; family Chrysomelidae; genus Gonioctena; species Gonioctena quinquepunctata. The sequence goes on from JAFIRS010000191.1 coordinate 110,491, forward strand.
GTGCGATTTACAAAAATCTTAAAATTTTATTTTGAAAACTACAGAGCTCAAAAAATTGAATAGTTTAAAAAAATTACAAATTATAAATTAAAAAAAATAAAATGTCATTTTCAAACTTCAAAAGAGCACTTCAAAGCTTGAAACCTGTACTTTGAGATAAATAAAATAAATTTTTACCAAAAAAAAAAAAAAAAATGTTTTGAAAAACTGTGAAATATGTTGTTAAATAAACTGTGAAAATGTTTATAAAAAATGTATGCTTAGCTAACCAACATTATGACCTTTAAAAAAGTATATGCAGCGTAAAATTCCCAAGTCTTTCGATAGAGCTTCATTAGCTCCACAACAAAAAAAGTTTTTCTCCGAGATGTACACATAATAAAAAATTCACTGTAAATTATCATTAATGAAATCTACCTTTACGCCTGGCCACGACACCGTTTTTTTAATATAATATTCTGGTTTAGCAACCTCAAAAACCCCTATAGCATCAATTTGGATGGATTTTCTTCGAAATTCCTTGAGTTATTTCAAATTTGCCTAAAAAATGTTTTTCATTGTTCAAACAATTAATGAACAATCAGCGTACAAATATCAGTTCATCACTTTTTTCTGCAAGTCATTTCTGAGTAATTTCAGAGAGTTTTAGGAAAATATATGGCGTCCCCCAGGATTGCGAAATAATGCATTATTTTAAGCTATTTTAACTCCATTACAAATATTTATCTCGTGTAACTTAACATTCATTCAATGAAAATGTGTGAAAACAAATTATCTGTCTATTTCAAAATAGACATCATAACCTGTTTCTAATGAAAGATTTCCTTTCTCAACTAGACATCAGATAAAAACATTATTTTTGTACACATTTTCTATTATTGAATGCGATTAAAACCTAAAATAATGAAATGACAGTTTTTTTCTGAGTTACACTAGATAAATATCAGGTGATCGTTATTTTGAACCACATTAAATAGTAATAATTATTTTTAAACAAAAAATAAAGATATATATGTAGAATATGTTTTCAACAAATTTATTCAATAACCACATTTGTTCCTCCGACCAAATTTTCCTTCAATAACAGTTGTATCGAGTTATTTACTTTAAATTAGCCGCCCCTTATCGGTTATAGAAAAAATAGGTTGAATGTAAAAGTTGCGTGGTTATGACTGAATTTTGATAAAATGCTATCGAAAATACAGTATCGTGCAGATTTCACGGGATAAAAAAAATTAAATGGGATACCCTGTATATTATTGATTTTTGGAATAATATTTCCTTCCTGAAAATTGTCGTTATTGGGCAACAGAAAATCCCAATTGGACGATGGAAACTTATACTCAATACTCCCAAAAAGTAATTGTGTGGGCTTGGATTCTTAGGAATACCATTGTAGCACCATATTTTTTTGACGGTACTGTGATGGGTGAAAATTATTTGAAAATGTTACAAACTTATGTAGTTCCATATTTAACTGTAATTTCCAGACATTAATCAACCTGATCGAATAGTTCCCACTATTTGGTTCAATCAGGATGGAACAAGTCCACATTATGCTCGAGTGGTCAGAGATTTTCTCAACGATACTTTTCCCAATCGCAGAATTGGAATACGCGGTCAGATTGAATGGCCTGTTATGTCCCCAGATTTATCTCACATGGGCTTTTTTCTCTGGGGTTACTTGAAAAGTAAAGTGTACATAAATCGACCTGCCAATGTGGAAGACTTTAGAGAGAGAATTCGAACTGAAATTCAACGTATTACACCAGAGATGTCAAACGTAACCCAAGAATTCATCAGACATCTTGGATATTGTCAACAAATCCAAGGAGCTCAGTTCAAGCATTTGTTGTAAATTTATTATTTGTTTATTTTCACCACTTACTTCTGATATTTTCATTGCAAAATGAATAATAAAATGAATGTTAGAAATATGAACACTGGTTTCCTTTATACTCAGTATATAATAGTGTAATTTGAAGTGTTACATATGACGTTTGTGGAATGGTTGATCTCAGAAAAATATGACTTTCAATTTTTTATATAAAAATATACCCTTTCAATAAAAAAAAAAGATCGATGACGTAATCATGTAAGGTGGTAAGGGTTTTTCTTGACAAAAAAAAAGTGGAAAACTAAAATACAAAATCGACCTGTCCGAGCTTCACCTCCAAAAATAATTAACTCGTAAGATAATGGGCACTTTATGAACGCACTGTATAATCATAAAATATAGGGCTAACTATTTTATTTCAAAAAATTTCGCACCAAGCGCTACTTTTCTTCCTGTTTTTTTATTTGTTTCACCAATATTTTCCCACGACCTTCGATTTTTCCTATTGGAAACTCCTGCCGTAGAATAGGATGACTCATCAGTCCATAATATTTTAGTTAAATAATCCGGATCTTCATTCATATTTTTCGTCTGTTGGCAAAATTCCAGCCTTTTCCTCTTATGAGTCTCTGTTAAAACTTGTACGGGTAAAATTTTATATAATTTGTAGTTGTTCTTTTTCAAAGTACGTTTGATTTTGAAAACACTTTTACCTAATTGATACGCTTTATTTTTTTTAATATATTCAGAATTTATAATATAAAAATGATACAATGTTTCGAAAAGTCTATTCGCGAATTAATATGGATAGGCTTACCTTCGGAATAAAGCAGTATATCTAGCTGTTCTTCCTGGATTTCTTGAACTACACGATTTTTTCTTCTGAAACTGAAGGTACGATTCACCTTTCAGTAAATATTTTTGAATGTATTTTCTGACGGTTTTGGACGATTTGGATACAACACCCTATATGCACTTTTTGCTGCACGTTTATTTTTGAAGTGAACTAAAAACCCTTCCCTAAGATTTTCACAAAAATTGGTTTACAAAACCCACGGCACGTGTTTCGCTTTGTCAAATGGAAACCAAATTACAATTACTGCAGGTGTTGATTTAAAAATAGAAACAGGTAGTCGGTTGGATAGTAGGTAATTAAAGGATCATTCGTCCAATAATCCTTTTATTACCTAATATCCACCTAATTCATAGGAAGGGTCTTTTCGGTAACAACTATTGCTGTTCGACGTTTAATATATCAAAAGCGGTATAAGATAGGGGAACTTATGGTATATTTTTGAAATCAGGAAAAAAAGATCATTCCAAAAATTCATTAATATTCAGGGTAGGTAACCCAAAAAAAAAAAAAAATTTCTCCTGAAATCTTGAATGATATTTTTTTCAATATTGGGCACTCATTTAAGACCTGTAAATTCATTCTATTATCTTCTGGATATCTTAATAATTCCAGCTGAATTTTTGTAGTTTTGTTGCTACTTTCCCTGGAATCCTCAGTATCCTGTTCGTTCATAGTACTACTACTGCCTACTTCTTGGTTATCTTGGGAATCCGTGAAATGAAAAAAATCGTCCACATTTTGGTCCCCGTTTTCATCTGATTCATTGTAAGATTCATATTTCATCTGTTTTTTCCCAACATTTATAATACATTTTTTAATATCTTCCAAAGATTGTTTGGATTTTTTACAATGTTGTCTTCCCATTCCAAATTAAAAGTTTTAGCAAAACGAGTATTTAATTGTTTTTTGCCTAATGTTTCCCTCTATATTTAAATTCATTTTGGGTTTGGGCAATAAGTTTTTCATAATTGTTAATTGAAGGAATTAGTCTGGGCAACAAGTATCTGAAATATACATTGTCTTTGCCTTGTAACAAATATCACGTTGAAGCTAAAGGTCTCATAACTAAGCAGTATTCTTCCAGATACAATAGTTCAGTTTCCTTGAAATGTTCTACCGATAAACTTTGTAGACCAGGGTCGATAATTTTTGAAACCAAAAAAAATAATAGTAGGATGAAACCCATTGGAAAAGGAAGAGAATATAACAAAAATGAATGGAAAAACAATTTACGGGCGATCTGAGGTCGGGACGTGGAAGGGGGTGAGTTTTTAAGGGTAAAAAACGGTTTATCTCGATTTCCGGCAAAATTACGAGTCCTATGGCAAAGTTGTAGGTAATAGAAAGATCTACAACTTTTGTATCCACACTTTTTTCACATAACCTCAAAATTTATGTGAGAAATTCAAATAACCAAGTTTTTGGTTTTTTATTTTTATCTTTTACAAAAAACAAATTTCCACGAAATTTTGTGAAAACTTACCTTTTCATGTCACACATTGTGATTTTTTTGATTTAAAATATTTATTTTTCCACCTTATTTTGACTCAATATCGAAAAAGCCCCCTAATTTTCAATCAGAAATCCTCCCGTCAAAATATCAGGGTTTTTTTAAAAGTCGGTTGGCTTTTTGTTCGTTGGAATCTCTTTCTGATGGTGTTAAAAAAAATATACATTACTATGGTAAATGTTCTCAGAAAATGCAAAGAAATAACAGGTAGGAAGGCCCAGACCCTCCTTGCCCCTTCCCCACTTCTCTATGAAATACCTTTTGATGGGCTAAAATTTTCCGTAGGTCACTCAGGTATATAAGTCATCTTGAGATGGCAATAAATAGGCATCTACGCATATAATTTAAAGAAGATTCTACAACTTTCTCAAAATATTGTAGATGTCTTATTAAATTCGGATTCGAGTTTTTTTCGTTTCTTTGCATTTTCTGCCATAGTAATGTACTTTTATTTCATACCATCAGAAAGTAGAGGTTTCAAGGAACAAAAAGCCCACCGATTTTTTTAAAAAAGCTGATATTTTGACGGGATAATATTCGATTGAAAATTAGGGTGCTTTTTCGATATTAAGTCAAAATAAGGTGAAAAAAATTAATATTTTAAATAAAAAAAATTACAGTGTGTTTGGAACATGAAAAAGGAGGTTTCCACCAAATTTCGTGAAAAATTTTTTTTGTTGTAATAAAAATAAAAAACCAAAAACTTGGTTATTTGAATTTTTCACATAACTTTTGTGGTTATGTGAAAAAAGTGTGGAAACAAAAGTTGTAGATATTTTTATTACCTACAAGTTTGCCATCCAACTTTTTTACATAGGACTTGTAGATTTGCCGGAAATCGAGATAAACCGTTTTTTACCCTTAAAAACTCACCCCCTACCACTTCCCGACCTCAGATCGCCCGTAAATTATTTTTTCTTCAATTTTTGTTATATTCTCTTCCTTTTCCAATGGGTTTCATCCTACTATTATTTTTTCTCACTTTCTACCATTTTCAAAGGCTTCAGCCCTGGTCTATTGTAGCAGAATTGGAAGTTTTTCTTTTACTAGCAAAATCTGCGCAAGAAATATCGAAAAAAGTATTCAGTATCCGGATACTTACAAATTTGGCCACGGATACAGATACTGAATACAAAATTTGAAAAATATCCGAATACAGCTTTCGAATACATATAATGTATCCGAATACATAAGTACTCGGATACTACCCGAACAAACCATTCACTTCAACTATAGCAACAAGTAACTTTTGAGTACAAAATACAATACAATAGAAAAAAAATATTCAAATGGATGATTTGGTGGTCTCTTGCTCATAGAAGAGGATGCTTTCCACTTATGAGGAATTCTGGTGATATCGGTGATACTCTTGAGTCATTGTACTCGTGCCATGTGTCTGCATAAGGGTGCCTACAGTAAACCGTGTAGTATCCGCTATAGGATGCTCCACTATGATTAGACACAGCATACAAGTTGTAGCGACATAGAGTTATCTTATCTGATGAATAATTCTTCAAGAGGAAAGTCAATGGTGACATTTGATTTTCCCCTGAATCTATCCATCGACGGAGATCGTTTCAAGTGAATTACTAATATTTTGGGGAATTCATGTATAGATAATGATTTTGTACATGTTATCTTTTTCTTGCATTAACAAACAAGTTGGTTTCTGTTCGTCATCGAAAGTTTTTTGCTTAGTAAATGAAGTGACAATCTGAGCTGGCCAGTTCTCTGTGGAATATGAAGTGAAAGATCCCAGAAGGGGTCAAAAGTGACAGAACAATGGCCACAGAAAGTACACTTCAACGTTGATTTCAGTTGACCAAAAAAGTTATTAACAATTTTTGAGTTGTCTCTTCCCAGATATATTGACCTGTGATATATTGACCTGTGCCTTTTCTCATCAATTTCTGTCAGGATAGGTTTGAGCTTTTCTATCACTCTGTTTACATCTTCATGAAGACCTTCCAATATATATCTGAGAAATTCTTGGGCGTCCTGATGGCGTACCCCCCGAAACGAGGTGCGAATATTTGTATCTGGCTTTTCAAAGAAACAGTGTTCACCACCCTATCAGTCGAATCTTCGGACCAAAGTTCTTTTATCACTACCGCAAATGATTTTATTGAAGCACCCTTCATACTTGATGTGCTTGTGTTGATATCCTTCGTATGCTCTTCTTTTCTGAAATACTCGAGCAACCATCTGGTATTTGATAAACATTGTATTACGCTATTCATAAAGCAGGCGTTGCCAATTTCTCTCAACCCATTAAGTCCGAGAATTTGGGCGTTTTCATGCACAAGTGGACTGATGGTGTTGTAGTTATAACTGCATACATCAGCGATGCTGACATCAAAGGAATAATTTCTACCAAACAGTCTCCTATTGCGCCGTTCTATCAGAATGGTAGTTTTCTTTGATTTATCAAGGCACTCTCGTCTTTGGATAGAAGGTTTTTGAGGCTGTAAGAAAATTCCATCCATACTCCATATGTTGCAATTGCCACTGGATAAAATGAGTAATATTCTTCTATATTTGAATATTTTCGAATTTTAAATTTCTCAGCAGAATTAGCTGTGATTGAGGTCGTTATAAGATGGGAGGCTGCAATAGTATCTACACAGGTGAAATCCCAAACAACAACTTTCCGAATTCCCAGGGTATAAGGGTCATTCCGTCTGGATGTTATCCGTCGTCTCTACTCATTCCAACAGGTTCTAATACTGAGGAAATCTCCGCAGTTGTGAGAGCTTGTTTTATTAGATCATTTACAGCATGGTGTCTCGAAAAACGACCCGAACTGAACTTGCAGCTCAAACCATGTGTTCCATTTTCTTCAACAATAGATCCACATCTACATCTATGGCTAACACAAAGCGATGTGCCCAAACGAAGGCCAACTGCAATCCTGAACGATTGGTCGTCTAATAGTGCACTCAAAAAAGCTACTGGAAGAGCTTCAAGCGAAGCTCCTGATTCTTAAGAATTTACAGTATTGAGACGAGCCTTTTCAAATCTAGATTCTGCAGCTGACTCAAGGAGTACCACGCTTTTTGAGATTTCTTATTCTCAGGAAAAGCAACATTTGAGTAATGTGTTTCACTAGTTCACTTGCTCGTTATCTTTAAAGAAAAAAAATATCATCTTTGACCGTCAAAACAGAATACATATATTATTGTACTCGGTCCCCCGTTTTGGCAATATCCCATTTGTCTCAAATAAAATTAGTCTTTTCATATCTATTAGCGAAAATAGTTATTTCTCTTCGTTCAATTTGTCTCAAAATATGTTTTTGATAATACCCGGTTATATTCTATTGGAATATCAGCTATATACTGTTTCACTTTTCAATTCTGTCACTACCCACCTTGTTGAAATTGCACTGTAACGTTTCAGACGACTTACCTTATGATTTCATGATTCATGATTCATCATTGATTCTTCCTTTCTCTGAGAAGTAACTGCATTTTTCTGTGTCTGATCAACTTATTGCCAAACATTTCATCACTTTGGGCAAAATTGTGTTAATTGGTTCATCAGATAACAAGTTTTAGTTAAATAGATATCATGATTATCTGCTATGAGGAAAATTATACACCTGATGCCAACCGCTAGATGCTTTTAGGTTTAATAATCATCATCATTTTGAATCGAATTGTTCAATGATTCAATATTTATTTTGATTGAATCGATGGGATTACAAAAAAAAATGTCGACAGGTGTTGGATGGAGTACAATATTCTATGAAAATAAATGCAAGAATGCCAAGAAACAATCTGCAGAACAATATTCTAACGTGTTCCTCCTAAAAGCAGCCGTCCCAAAATTGAGGAATGAACTCACCAATTAATGTTAGAAAAATGTCAAAGCAAGCAGATTTTCTCCACTAATGGCATTCTCTGAAATAAGTCTAGACATGAGAACAGCTGCAGATTTTTTGTCTGAGAATAATTTTGAATTTTGAGTCGGTGAATTTTTTTGCCTGCTGAACAAGTATGTGCAAAACTATATGCTCTCGAATGTTCGCAGTTACTACTGATAGGCAAGGACCGTCTTTTTTGCAATATAAACATTGTCAATCACATTTTGTTATAAGTCATATCATTAACACCTATGAATATACTCTCCTCGAATATTTTTAACCGTCCAAATGTACTATTTTCGTGAAAAAGTAGTCTTTATATAAAACGTTCGAATTTAATCTCGAGAATCGAGTCATTGGGACATTTCAAGAATAAAATAGTTATGTATATACAACAAGAATATGAAACGACTCTTTTTTGCACGCGCAAGTACAAAAAAGAGGCTTTATATTTGAGTTGTATACAATATTTTTTCCAATACTTTGTTTTTTTATATAAAAATGAAAATACCCTTTATTATTAACGTTTTGAAAGCAAACGTCCAATTTTTATTGTTTTGGCAGTGACAGTGACATTAAACAAAATTATTTCAGTCAATCGCAATACATACCAGGAAAAATTAGAATAAATATTAGGTTGTCAGGGTGCATAGTAACAATTTGAATTATTGAAGTCGCCATTACTGTAAAGCCGTAATCAGATAATTTTCGTTAATTTATGAAATACCACTTCTATTATGTATGAAGAAAGTTATTTTGGTGATACATCTGATATTCCTGCCGATGTTATGGAGTCAGCGAAAGCAGTTAGTTCAGAACTTCCACCAGTAAAGTCTAGACTACTATACGAAAAAAAAAATGATGCATTTGATAGTTGGTGTTCTTCGAAAAAATATCTAAGGTATCAGAACCCGCCATTCTTGCGTATTTTGGAGAAACATCTGAAACTATGAAGTCGTCAACCCTGTGGTCGAAGTTTTCTATGTTAAAATCAACTTTAGTTGTTAACAAGAACATACATATAGGTGATTATTCCAAAGTGAAGGCATTTCTTAAAAGAAAAAGTGCCGGCTATGATCCGAAAAAAGCAAACGTTTTCACGAGAGAAGAGGTAACTAAATTTTTGCTTGATGCTGCGGTTGAAAATTATTTATTGATGAAAGTAGTTATGATTATGGGCCTGTCGCCGGGACTTACTTTCAAAAATGACAAAACATGATATTGAGGACAAGGATTCTTACATAATTGTTAAAATTCCTGATGAGAAAACGAAAATACAAAGAACATTTGTAGTTCCAAATAACTATGAACACAAATATAATCCAGCCGAAATTTGCTGTAAGTACGTCATTGCAGGAAACCCTGAATTTTTTCTTCAGTAAAGGAATGGAAAATGTACAGTTCAAGTAGTCGGAATAAATACGTTTGCAAAAATTCCGAGTCTAATTGCATAATTTTTTGGATAACCTGATACTGCAAAATATACTGGTCATAGTTTTCGAAGTTCCTCTGCGTCGCTTTAAGTTGGGTCAGGGGGTGATATTTTGCGACTTAAACATCATGGTGGATGCGACGTCGAGCGTTGCAGACTACTATGTGGATCAGTCCGTGGAATGAAAAGTGAAAATTGGAAACGGTATTTTAAGTGGTGCTATCAAGAAAAGTGGAAATGTCGGAGTCGATAACAATAATACTTGTAACATTATACAAGAAAAGCCATTTGATTTAGTATTACCAACATCATTGTTTGGAATTGACATACCGAATAACAGCAATTGTACTATTAATAAATATCTTGAAAAAAAATAGTATGGATGGAATATCATTGTAATATGTTTAATAAAAAACGATTGAAATGAGAATTATGGGTAATGTGTATTACCTATATTTAAACAACGTAGGTCTGTACTTTTTTGCACGCCGCGCAGATTTTTCTTTGCATTCTATTCAAAAATAGCCTATTTTTGACATTTAAAATATATAAAAAATGACACATTTTTGACGTGAGTATTGGAAAAAATATATGAACAATATCAAAATGTGATTGAAACTGAATTTATTGACAAATAAAATTATAGTTGAAAAAAACTAAAATAAAAAACGCTTTTGTAGCCATATAACCTAAGGAGTCTAACCAAATAAGAAGTCATTGACCAGAACATTAACTTATACATAAAAAATCTTGGGGTGCTTGATGTAAGAAGTAGAGAGCACCTCACGCTTTTTTTAACGATAAAGGTAAGTTTTTTGTCATGACTTTTTTCCCACTATTCTTAACTTTCAGTTCATATTTCTACAAAAGCGTGACTTTTTTGGTTATTTCAGAATACAATTTAATTTTTAACCTTTCAGTCCATATTGGTGGAAAAGCGTGATAACTTTCCAACTACCATCGATTAATTCATCCACATGAGAAGTTTCTACTTACTTTCGGTGACCACTAAATTCGAAAAAAGCATATTAAACTTATGCATACTTGAGAACTGATCTCTGAAACATGGACAAATTCATTCGATGATAAAATGACAAAAAAATAGACCGTCATTTTTACTTCAGCATATCAGAATTAAAATAAAAGACTGTCGCATATTCTTCTGGGGCCCTGATTGAAAAAAACTTCCATCTATGTCACTTGATACATTATGTTCTTTTTCGACAATTCAACTCGGTTAATAGTGATCAAGATATTATCTACTTACCCCTCATCATATCCGTTAGTGAGGATAGTATTATGAAATATTTGACGATTTTTTCAAAAATTCAGCCAGCTAAAGATACAGAACTACTCAAACCACTTCGATATGATGACTCCAAATGGAGTACAAAGCTCCTACATTTATAGTACCTTACTAAATGAAAAATTTCTATGAGTCTCTTATGGGAAATTTATTTTCTATCTAGTTGAAGATTCATCCAATGATGGAACATGAATAGAAATATCACATTATTCCTGATGATATCTTATGTGACTCATTCACTCAATTATACAAATTTTTTTGAATTTTCTTTATGTAAAGTATCACAAAATTGTTGATGGACGTTGAAAAGTTGTTATTATGATTTTCATTTTCATATTTGTCATTAGTTTTTGTCAGAATGAGTTCAAGAATACCAAACGAACTTCATGGAAAATGCTTTCAAAAAATATTCCTTCTGCGAACATCTCCATCCCACGATTTTCAAAATAAACTGGTATATCTTTGCCTATAATGTTCCCAAGGATTCAATGATACAGGAGGTGTTCTAGTTTGATGTACTCCCGTGGTGAATGCAAAATAAATTTACGGCGGTTAAAAATTGAAAAAAATCCATTTTTTTAATAGTTTTTCGTAAAAATCAAGCATATTTGTGATAAGCCACTAGTCCGAATCGCACGCTTAAATTCAAGCAGAACATAAGATAACAAAACACAAGGGATTCTTGGATGCGAGATACATATAATGGTCCCAATTTCAAAGCACCATCCACAAATAATTGAATCAATCAAAGACAATCCCATGGTTGAAGTTCAAGGTGAACTGAAATTTGTTCCGATAGACTGAGTAAATAAAATATTATTTTCTCACTTGTTATCAATATTTCTTGATTTTTTTCAAAGGAAAAAGGAAAAAACATTTTTATTTCCTGACTGACTGACCGACATACGATCAACGCCCAGACCAAACCGCTGGACCTAAAGAGCTAAAATTTTTACAGTGTATTCCTATGATGATTTGATATTCCATACCTGAAGGGTTGAAATGGGGATGAGGCGGAGGTGAGAGTTAGAAGTACCGTTAGTTCTGAAGTTAGAGTCATTAGTATTTAGGCTTATATTTTCAAATAAAAAAATACGTATTTCAGAGTTTTTGGAAATTAAATCCTAAGGTGGTTCAAAGGGGGTTGAAGGGTTGATTAAGAAAATCGTTAGTTTCTATAAAAAATTGGTATTTCAGGTCTTTGTTACAAATAAAGAAATACATATTTCAGTGTTTTTGAAAATTCAACCCCTAGAGCGGGAAAATGGGAGTTAAATGAGGATTGGAAGTTTGTTTGGGTATTCCATAATTTTTCAAGTTGAGGTCATAAAAATTTGTATTTGAGGTCTTTGTTACAAATAAAGTAATACATGTTTCAGTGTCCTTAGAAATCAAGCCCCCCAAAGGAGTGAAATAGGGGTTGAGAGTCCCAAGTGGCATTTTTAGTGGAGGGAACGTAGCGGTTACGATTCTGGAAAACTTTGAGGAAAACGTTGAGGTGAGGTGATATTAGTTATCTGTTCTGAGAAGAGAAAATAACTGAATTTGCCCCGATACGTTACTGCGTTTTTGATATTCTGGATTCCAAAATAAACTGAGAAAAAAATTGTCAGTAAGGTACCGTTTGGAAATTATTTGCCTAAAATATTTTACAATAAAGGTGAATTGGAATATTCTCAAAACAAAATTAATTTCCTTTGATGGCGTTTCGTGAATCACCTCTGTTGCCTTTATCAAATCCCGGTTTTTGGAAAATAATCACAATTTAAAATCGCACTTGAAGTATTTCGTATTATCTTGACAATTGTCATTGATAATAATTTTCACTTACAGGGGGAGGGAAAATCCAAAATATGGAAAACAGAATTAACAATTGAGAGGTAATAAAAATATTGGCATTTATGCAAACTGATTTAACAATTGAGGTATGAATATTAAGCAGGCGCACAAGTCAGAGATCCGATATATTCAAATGAACCTTTCCATACAAAGTTGAGAAACATTTTCTCTTAAGAAAGCATAACCCATTTCAGTTTGAATATAAAGGGTGTTACCAAATAAGTGCAAAAAATTTTTGGGAGTGATTCCTCGTTGAAAATTAAAGGGGTTCTTTCATATAAACAAAAGCTCTTGGGCCTTTCCTTGAAAAGTTACACGTTTCCAAAAATGAGAAAAAAAATTGTTTTTTTTTCTTTAAATTGCTGAAGAGTTGAAGGAATGGCATTATGTGGGCATGTTCTACCAATAAAAAAGCTACCTATGAATATTTTTTAATTTTTTTTGTGATCTTTCAAAGGGGAGAAACATGCAACCCCTATTCCAATTCTTACCCGATTTTTTTAACGAAACAAAATTTCTCAATTTAAAATAAGTGTTGAAAAAAGCGATTAATTGCAAAACTTTTTCAACTCCTCTGTTGTGTCCGTAAAGGCAATAGTTTCCTAATAAAAAAATAAAATACAACATTGTGCATGAACGGATCTTCTGTAATTGGAATCGAAAAAATGTAGTAGGTGGCTGTCACGTGACTTCAATCGTAGTATTTCAAAATTATTACGCTTGTTTTAACTTTCGATGTATGCATGTACCAGTACCATGTTTTGTTTTGATAGAATATCAAATTAAAAATAAAAACAAAACAAAATTATGTGTATTATAACAAAGAAAAGGCAACAAGATCAAACGGAACGGAGTTATAAAAACTGCTCGAAATGACCACCTCCAACGATTAGACAGGAATCGAGTCTTCTTCTCATAGATTGGGGCAAATATTGAAATATTCCTGAGTGTTTTGGATTGTATTGCATGCTGCAATGATGCGATTCCTTAAATCATTCACACATTCAATGGGGGTCGTATAAGTCAAGGACTTCAGTTGGCTCCAGACGCAAAAGTCCAAGGGGTTTAAGTCTGGAAATCTGGGAGGCCAAACTTAAGGTCCTGCTCTGCCTATCCAACGATTTTGATACACGTCGCCGAAGTACTGACGAGCAGTTATGCAGAAATGGACTGGCGCACCATCGTGCATAAACCACATTTGTGGTCGAATAGCTAGTGGAACATTTTCAAGTAAAATGGAAACCTGCTCCTGGAGAAAATTTGTTTAGGTTGCAACAGTTAGCCTCAATGGCAGAAAGTTCGGTACAATAATATTTTCGCCAATAATTCGGACCCCCACGAGTAAAAATTCATATTGATACCAACCTTCTTCAATTGCATGTAGGTTATCTTCGGCCCATAGATGATCGTTATGGAAATTTGTAATCCCTTGCCTTGAAAATTTGGATTCTCCAGTGAATATTACGTTTTCTAAAAATTGAGCATTTTGGGTAATCATTTGAAGACTCCATTGACAAAAGTCCACTCGATGGGGAAAATCTCGCGGCAAAAGTGCCTGGACTCGTTGAATATGGTAAGGGTACATATAATGATCCTTCAAAACTTTCCAGATCAGTTTATTGCTGACATTAAGTGTGTTTGCAATTTGTCTTGTACTCAATTCCGGAGGATCTTCAATCATATTGAGAACCTCTTTTTCCAGTGCCACCGTTCTTATTACTCGTGGACGACCGCAATCAGTTGTTCGTTTTTGAAAAGTCCCTCTTTCACAGAGACGTTGGTGAACGTATGAAAAAATTGTGTGATGAGGTATCACGCGCTGAGGATACATCTCTGCATAGAGCCGTCTAGCTTCCAAAGAATTTCCATTGGCACGGCCATACATAAAATGCATATCGACCATTTCAGCGTTAGTGCAATTATTATTATTGAAGATTGACACAATTGAACTTTCAACTACCACATAGAAATCAAATCGACATGACCGCCACCTACTAGATTTTTTCGATTTTAAAATACTACGATTGAAGTCACAAGTTGTGCAAACAAAACGTGACAGCCACCTACTAGATTTTTTCGATTCCATTTACAGAAGAGCCGTTCATGCACAATGTTGTATTTTGTTTTTTTTATTAGGCTATTGCTTTCACGGACACAACACAGGATTCAAAAATGTTTTGCAATGAATCATTCTTTCCAACACATATTTTCAAATTGAGAAATTTTGTTTCGTTAAAAAGTTCTGGTGAAAAATGGAATAAAGGTTTGCATGTTTCACCCCTTCAAAAGATCACAACAAAATTTAAAAATATTCATAGGTAGCCTTTTTATTGGTAGAATATGTCCACAAAATTCCATTTCTTCAACTCCACAGCAATTTCAAGAAAAAAAAACACTTTTCAAGGAAAGGCCTAAGAGCTTGAGAGACCCCCTTTAATTTTCGATAAGGAATCACCACCAAAAACTTTCGCATCTATTTGGTTACACCCTGTATATCATTCACGTTTCACCTAACAGGTAAAACGATTTTTTATAAGCCACAATGAAATAATTTGAGAAAAGTTGGGTTAGTTTTCGTCATCGCGCGGATCAATCCACGATCACTTTGAAGTCAAGAAAAATTTTCATATATATATATATATATATATATATATATATCGTATTTTGAGAATAAAAGCACATCTTCTTTCATCATCCATGCTTTTCTGTTCCATCAGTATCAAAGAGAAACTCTTACCACCAAAGTCAAGAATGAGGAAGGGTTTTCAAATAAGAAACAATATCAACCCTGTTATCAAGACGATGATCAATGGTGAGATAAAACACCTTCCCTAACCGCCCAAATGTAACAAAAGACCCAAAAAAAATACAAGAAAAAACCCAAAAAAATTGATTTGAAGATGTGTTATAATTCTCTCTAACAAAAATACTCAGCCCGTTCAAATCTGTTTTTCAAGATGTCTGAAGAAGCTTTGGGATCGCAAGGCGAAACGTAACAGACAAAAATAAACAGTTTGGAATATAATTCATTTAATTAACCCAGCCATGCACCTAAAACCAAAGAAACCCACTAAAAAATACTCTGCAATCTTCAAAATGCCCTTGAAAGCAAATTTAGAAAGTTAAAATACAGTTCTGGCCAGAGCTTGTTTCGAACGAGTTACAAAACACGCCCTTTGAAATAAAAACTGCGGGCAGCGCTGTTAGACAGCAACCATCCAGTGTTTTTCTCGGTAGTTGTTTTTCGTTTTTCCCAATAATTGAATAATTACGATAATTATAAATTCTTTCAATTCACGGGGATCGCAAACATAGTGCAGCTGATGATATATAAACTGAAAGATTATTATCGAAATATAACACTTCGAATATTTGTTAATTAACTGTTTCGATATGCAGTTATTGAAAGAACAACAAGAAGGACACGTAGGAAGACGATAAAGTGAATTTACTTCAAAGTACCAATCGTTACACCCACAGTTGAGTACAGAAGATGATATGAGACATCAATTTTATACATGACATTATTAAATGTATTATAACCTCAAAATCGTTCTGCAAGTGTTTAGTTTTGCCGTTGACTTCCAAATCATCATAACAATGACCTCACACCAAATGGAGTGGATAATTTTCATAATACACTTTTTTGGTTAGTGAAAAATCATTAACCTGTACATTACTTTCATCAAACGAATTGTCATAACTATAAACAGTTTTTGTAAATATACCAGAATCGATTTGTTGAAAATATAAACAGGATGTTCATAAAATCAGATGTGGAATCATCTGCGACTGAAAGATAAACCTTAGTCACTATCTTCCATCGTCAAGATAACCTCTTGTGGGGTATTCATGTTGTTTTCTGTTAGACATTCACAAAAAATAACTTCATTTCAATCGTGGATTTTTCAATTCACAGAAAAATCTTTCTATCAATTTTCAATTGAGAATGTTTCCCTTTTCAACATACCAGAATCGTTATGGAATAAGTTTTATCGGTGATTTTTACAACCTCTTCATTTGTCGATTTTCATATAGGTGATTTCTGGTGAAGTGTTCTATATTGATGAGTTTCCTTATCCTGTTGAAAAATATGTCTCACCCTGTATACGAAATATGAAAAAACGAACTATGTAGACAAACTGGAGGTCGTATGTCTGAAATATGTGAATTTTGGAGCCATTTCCAAGAACTGAAAGAAACATTTGAAGTAGTAAAAGAAGTGATTCTCAGGCTGCCTATTCCTTAAGTATTATTACGTGAGGATTTAGTGACTTGAAGTCTCAATCTGCCCTCTTCCGTGGTCTTTCCCAAGCGGATACTCTAGACATCCTCAAGACCAAAAACAAAATACCAAAAGACATTCTTGATCTCATCAATCATTGTATGAACACTACATGTTTCTGATTCCAAGGAACTTATAAACAATGAATCCAATATGTTTCCCCCTCTCGCCAGAACTTCACATGGAAGACTCCGGGATTAACGCCATGTGGTTCATATTCTCTCCATATGGTCTGATGGCTACGAGAGAACTTAGAGAATCTCAATGACATCCATTCCGACGATTTCCATACAGAATAACATACCAACCGATATCTACACGCCAAATCTCATAACCTATGAGAAAAACATTTGTGTCAATACCTCGGTTGAGTATGAAGATGGGTTGAGTCGGTTGCGTGCTTTTAAATGGCTTCTTTGGAAAGATTTGCAAAATCCGTGACAAAATACTAGTCTAGGACAAAACGAACAAGCTACATGGTCAGGTCAGCTCATCTGTTTGGATTTTCCAATTGATATAAAAAGTAACCACTGTATTACTGTTTTTTCTAGGAGAGGACCAGAAAGCAATATCCAAGTTTGAGAAGTTCTGATATTACTAGAAATATATAAACTGATTTTGAGCTATTCTGGATTTTGGAAGAACCCAAAAATCATCAAGGTCTTGAATCGCAGTTGTGTTAGAAAACTGCAGATTACAAAATCCGACCAAAACTAACATTATGTGTAAATTATACCAAGCAGAGAGACAGAGTGCCTTCATGAAATCAAAATTAACCTCTGGAATATTATTTCAATTCAATATGCAGCCACCTTAAATTATTGAATTTTAACAAAAATTATTATTCCTGATCGCAAAAAAAAAATATTAATATAGAACAAGTTCACACCAGAAATCAGAATTTAATGCATTATCTTTCATAAGCCATCTTGAATTTTAAATTATATTACAATACCATTTTTCATAATTACGCTAGCTTGTGTAGAAAAGTATATATTATATTCATATGCATAAACTAAACTTGCCAAAATTGAATGAGGGCCTATTTGACGTGAATATTTCACCCATATAATTCACAGAATATAAGTATATTTATATGGGTGTTTTTTATGCCTTTTTTTCTCCCTACCGAAAATTTTGTTGGAAATATCCATAAAAAAAAATTCCTGGAAATTGGAGCCCTTAATATTAACATTAAGTACTTTCCCAGAGCGTGGAAAGAGTTCCCATTTGAAATACACGTGAACATTGTTTTTTTTTTCAAATACCTATAACTCAGCGGCATTTCATGCTATCATATCGTACCAAAGCACGATTTACTCAGGATTAGATGCTCTACGAAAGTGCCTATTGCGACCGTAGCTGTAATCTGCACCTGTTAGATTGTACTGGTCACTAAATATAGTTTTTGTAGAGAATTCTTATTTTTTTGACGTTACTTCATGAATGACTCGATTTATGGAAAAAATGTAGAAAACAAACTTGTAGGAAATTAAATTTCCTACAAAAAAAGTCCCATAAATCGAATTACTAAGATTGATATTTCTCGAGATTCGAAGCGTTAACTTATATAAAATTGTTGAGAATTTTCCAATGAAACTTTTCATATTACGACAAAGTTAATCTCGAGAAATATCAATCTAAGCGATTCGGTATTTTGTAGGAAATCAAATTTCCTACAAGTTTGTCATTTACATTTTTCCTATAAATCCAGTCATTTATGGAGTAACGTCAAAATATAAGAATTTTCTGCAAAAATCAGATTTAGTGACCCGTACAATCTCACAGGTGCAGATTACAGCTACGTTACAATGAGCACTTTTGTAGAGTATGTAAGCCTGAGTAAATCGCGCATTGGTACGATATGATAGCATGAAATGCCGCAGAGTTATAAATATTTGAAAAAAAAAGTGTTTTTTAAATGGGAAAACTTTTCACGCTCTAGGAAAGTCCCCAATGTTAATATTAGGAACTCAAATTTCCAGGGATTTTTTTTGGACATTTCCATCAAAATTTTCGGTTGGGAGCAAAAAACAAAAAAAAATAGTCGTAAAGAAACACCCTATTATATGTGTATATATATATATATATATATATATATATAAATATATATATATGCTCTTCGCTAGGTTATTTTTACAGATAAATGATTGAGGGTCTTGTAATTTGCATCAGATTGATATGAAGGTTGTCAACCGATCCATTCTTGTTCCTCGAGTGGGGTATTACATTTTTTCGAACGTACGTACCAGTTTACCTGTATTAATCATCTCGAGAGATCGAACGGAATTCGATTGGCGCCAGCCATTTGGTGAATAAGCGCGTGCTCTGAGGAATGTGCATATAGAAAATTTTCGAAATAACATATGAATCTGAATCACTTCCGTCCACAAGGTCGTGGAGTATGGAAGTCATCCAAAAGTGGGACACATGTATCAATTGCAATTGAGTAATTTATTCTGTAATCATACTGAGAAGACTAACAGGAATTTTCATTTAGCGTTTGAATTAATTCTGAAAAAGACATGGCACATATTACATGGGATCCTGGGTTCTGTTTTATTTCTGTCTTTTCAATATAATCTTTCAAAAATAAGTTCTCTCTAGAGAAACACAGAAAAGAGTATTTTGTTGCTGGATGCCGTGACCTGTTTGAAGGAACAGAAACAACAACAAAATTAACGTAAACATTCTGTCCACACTAGAGAAACTCTTTTAGTCACAGTATAACTGTGTTGCTGCAACAAGAGAAGTTAATACCCATATTTTGGAAAAGCAGAGTTGGACTAGTCCGACTCTTTCAGAAAGAAAGATACATGGTGTCGGACGTCTCATGAAATCATTAAAGGAAGATAATTCAATATCAAATTCAAAAGATCGATAATTGGCATATAAAAAATTTCTGTCAAATGACCCAAGCAGCATTATAGTGACGGAAACTGATACTGCAACATTGACTCGGTGGTTATCACGTAATCACCACTAAATCTACCACTATACAGTAAGAATAATTGAAATTTTATATGTGCATGGTTGTAGTCAGGTAATTCCCATCTATGGTAGCCACTCCACAGTTCTTTAACTTATTAGTGTCATTTGAGGTGTCTGAAACATTATAGCCCCCGAGCAAATCATTTTAAAGGTTTTTAAACTTAAAAGTGGAAAATAACCGTTGCGGTAACCATCCTGTACCACTTACATATCACTTAGAAGTCACAGTCACTTTCAAGAGAGTATGATAGTTTCGGAGACGTTTTGGTAACTTCCATAAAACCTTCAATGTGGCAGGCACTTGATTGTGATATGTGGTGATGGTTGCCACGTTCTTGCCATCTCCATAAGTGATAACCACAGTTCACGTTTAATAAAAGGCACTAATACAAATTACAATAACCTTCAGAATTCACCATTCCGCGTAATGACGAAAGCTTACCCAAATTTTCTCAAATTATTTTATAGTGGCTTACAAAAAGTATGTTTAACCTGTTACGTGGAACATGAATGATTTTATTCAATATGAAATGGGTTATGCGTTTTCAATAGACAATTTTCCTTGATTTTGAAGTGACCGTGGATTGGTCCGTGCGATGGCGAAAACTAACCTAACTTTTCTCAAATTATTTTATTGTGGCTTACAAAAAGTTCGTTTTATCTGTGTATATATGAATGTATATCCTAAACAGAAATAATTTTCAGTGCGTCATTATTTCTTCCCACATTAACAAGTCATTACCTACTATTTTCTTTTTTTAACCAATATCCACCATTATGTATCATTGCCGCATCTATTATACTTTATTTGATTTATTATTTATTTTATTTATATTATTATTAGTATTATTAACAACACGAGTCTATTATTACTATTTTCATTATATCATTGGTATTTTTATATCCCGAAGATTATCCAGTTGTGTGATTCCGGGAATACTTCGGCAGCAGACCACAATTCACAGGGATTCATTGAATATTGAAAAACCTACTATACGTATTTGGATTTCCTCGAAAAATTGATGAAGATTACATCGAACACAGTCAGACAGTGAGAGTGAGTCATTCCGAAAATTTAGTGCCCTTGTCCTACCCCACAAGTGGTGGCATGTTTAAAAAATGTAGGTTAGTAATGTTGATAAAATCGTCGGAACCACAAGAGAAGAAACATCGATCCCTAATACAGATTATACCTTGTTTGTGGTCAGGACGACGGTTTCATAAAAAACAAACGCGGTACATGAGTGGTTTTATAATTTTCCAATCGATGTGTTAGTTACATTAAATGGACGAAATTTCTATTAAAATACAAGAATCGTTTTAATCAAAAGAATAATTTGAACTCCTGGTGACGCAATTGAATTGAAATTGTTGTTTGCTCTAATGTTAATTAGTCAAATTGTGTGTTAATTTCGCCAGGTATATTTATATACGTTAACCCGAGATCTATTTCTGAACCAATACGATAACCCGAGATCTATTTCTGAACTATAGGGATAATTTTGAAATTATACATGTTTTCTGTAAAAATTGGATTCCATAGGTGTGAATCCTGTTCACAGCAGGAGAAAATAACATGATACTGATAAAAATAATATCTGCAGGGTTTTTGTATAGCATTTTTTCAACTTGTGCAATTTTTTGTTAGATAATGCAAAAAATGAACTTCAATTTTTTAGTATTTGTTTTTTAATTTTTAGAAAAACCTTTCTAGTAAATATTTAACCGAGAATATTTCCCTTTTTAGAAATAATGATCAGCTGATAACGAATTATTACGTACACATTTTTCGACATAAATAACTGTTTTTGATTGAAATAATATAATTTTGTGACCAACATATGCGTTATTAGCTAATTTCCTCAAACCATATTCATAAATATTCATATTTACATAATAAAAAATTCATTGAGTATGATAAAGTTGATTCTGATTTCAATATAGATGAATTATTTGTTTTCACAAAACAATTGATTCGTTAGTTACAACGTCAAGTCCAGATGATTTATCACTTCGGTCTCTTATTCAAATATCGTCCAGTCAGTAGTAAATTTCAAATTAACAGTTGTATTGTCTTCGTTGAATTTGTGACATCTATAAAAAGGAGATGAATTTAATCCTTCTCATCTATTTTTCCTTGAAGCAACTGTTTTTCATATGTGAATGAATAGATTATTTATATCGATTG
Organism: Gonioctena quinquepunctata; assembly: GCA_018342105.1. NCBI lineage: Eukaryota > Metazoa > Arthropoda > Insecta > Coleoptera > Chrysomelidae > Gonioctena > Gonioctena quinquepunctata. The sequence goes on from JAFIRS010000191.1 coordinate 132,600, forward strand.
GTAAAATCTGTTGTATCTTGTTAACAATAATATTAACAAATATTCATTATTCGTTGAAATTATTTTTTGTCAAAATTCATAAATTTAAGATTGCAGCTCCAATATGGCGACAAGTTTCGTGGTTATAGCCCGTCCCAATTAAAATTGGTGTGTGAGGGTTTTTGGGGTCGGACATCATGATGTTTTTGTCAAAATTCATGGAATCAAGATGGCGGCGTGTTTTGTTATTTTGGCCCGATTCCATTCAAAATCGATATGTGGGTTTTTCTGGGGTCGGAGATTATTAATTTTTGTTAGAATTCAATAAAATGATAAATATCATGAATGCTAAAAAGAATTGAATAAAAATTATTCAAAAATGAAATCAAGACAAGCTTTTATACAAATGCACTGAAAAGGAAAAAAAATTTTCTTCAATTGTTTGACCTATGTCAAATAGGTATTCTCACGCAGCAAGATCTGATACTCACAGAATAACATATGTCAAAAAATTGAATAAATTATTTTTTCCTTTTTAGTACATTGGTATAAAAGCTTGTCTTATTTTTTTATCGGATTTTTGTTGTGTCGGTTCTATTTTCTGGATTGAATGCAGTCTATAAATGCGTTTATTTCATCAAAATGTCCAAATTATCTCCATTTCACTAGCAATGATAGACACAACCTCTAGTTGTATGAAGAATATCTATATGGTAAATTGAATAATTTGAGAAATATTTTCGTGAACAACTTCATATTTCACCATTCATGAATAACGAATTGTTTTGAATGATGCACAACAGTTTTTTTCAAGAGTTCGTTCATGCAGTATTGTGACTTTGACTTCATTAAACACTGTGTGCAAATTTCCAGTTCTCCATTTATTTTCCTTATACATAAAAGATGTCATACATGTAGTGGGAATTATATCATATGGAAAATTGTTTTCTGAATGAAAATTGCTTTTAGCTTTTATCTATGGTAGTAATTTAAGTTACAAAGTTCATCATCTGTGTTTTGGAGATATTGAGGACTAGGCCATTCAGAGAAAACCATTGAGAGAGCTGAGATGACACATCCTGAGCATTTTGGATCATGGTTGAAGTGTTTTCTGCAGATATGACTAGGTTGGTATCGTCTGCATAGATTTCGGAAATGAAGGCAGAGGAACAATAAGTAGGAAGAACATTGATAAAGATAGTGAATAGTAGGGCCTTAAAACAGATCTTCGAGGGACCCCTGTTCAGACGTCTGCATGTTCAGAACACGTGTTGTTCAAGAACACCTTTTGGCTACGACCCTCGAGATAGGTTGCAATCCAGTTCAATGCTGGTCCCCTGACACCCTGAGATTCGAGTTTGTGTAGTAATAGATTGTGGTCAATTAGGTCGAAAGCTTTACTCATATCAAAGAATAATGCTAGTATTTTGAGTTTTCCAAACAAGGCTGCATCAATGGCAGTACCGGTTGATTTTTCACATCTAAACCCATTCTGACATGGACTGAACAAGTTGAAATTTTCAAAATGATTGTATAGACTGAACTGAGTTATGATTGTAAATCATATGAAAATTCAAATGAACAAGCTCCACTATATCACTCCCGCCTTTAATAATGTCTTGTCTATGGTATGAGAAATGATAAAAAAGAATCACATTACGTATTTCCTTCATGCTCTAGTATGCCTATATGTAGCTTGTATGTATATTATTTTTCATCAAATTCATTTAAAGTTATTGTGTTTCTCATTTACAGAGATCTATTAACGGATACAATACCATTTCAAAACGAAGTACAGTGGTTAAGAATAAAAATAAAATATTTGCGAATTTTTTTCGTCCAATTTAACTGAATTATAGAAACTACTGCCGCGTGGTAGATGAATTTGGCATACTTCAAAGCACTCAACAAACCACAATTATTAAAAATCACACCAAACTATTCCATGTATATTTTTAACTTTCGATTCGAAGTGCTCTTTCTCTTGATTCTTTGTTTGTAAAAATCAAAGGTAGAATGAGATGTATTTCCAGTGAATTTCTCAAACAGTTCAATGAACAGTTCTTTCAATATTTCAACCTTGTTAATTGGAATAATTCAATAAATACTCTACAAATAGCAAAACACGAATGTTTAAGAACCTCACTTACAAATTTTACATTTAATTCGAACAAATATGAGGTTGCTATAGCAATTGAAGTGGGGCAGCCAGAACGTTAGTTCCTTCTTATTGGTCTCATGAATAGTTGTATGGAAGATCAAATTCGTAAACAACTAAGTATACCTAAAAACTTGTGATATAATCCAAAAAACGAGTATTAAAAAAAATATTTATTTCAAAAAACTGATAATTTAATTCATGTTCTATCACATTATAATAACGATGAATCTACTGAAAATATATCGTTTCATCGGCAGTAGTACGTGGAAAAATTATTAATAAAAACATTTATGACCAAAAAACGCCCTAACATTATGTACATAATTTAACAATTGAGAACAAAGTCAAAGGGAGAACCTACATAATTAGAAATTCTTCAAAACGTGGTAGAAACATTCCTGAGAAATTTGCCACTGGCTAGTGCTGCAAGTTCATGGTACCAGATGAGCGTGGCAACACATCACCATACAAGACTTGTGGATACCAAACTGACATCCATCTCCTCCGTTGGTGGGGAAATCGAGAACCATTTCTATAGCCTGCAAGATCTCTAGATCTCGCCCCCTTTGACTTTTTTTATTTGAGGTAGGAGAAAGATTTAGTATATTCTTCACCAGTTGGCAATATAGATGATTTGAAACATTTACATTAGAGTTCTGTCAATTTTTGAGTGCAATACTTGAAAATGGTCTACGCCCATATGGTATAGAATGGTACCATTTATGGAACGTCAGCGGTTAACCTGGACTCCCGAGTAACTGGTCCACAAATTAGATTTACTAGTTTTGAACGGTTTGCGAAGTACACATTTTTTCGTAAACAACTACGGCGGTAGTTTTTTTTCAGAAAAACGACATATGTCAGAAACTGTGATAGATATATCCACATAACTTAGGTTGTCTGAACTCAGAATTAGAAAATCAAACGAACTATGTGAAAAAAAAGTGGGTTTCTATTTAAAATAAGAAAATTGGTACCGACTTTTGGCCGATTATGACAGCATACTATGTCTTTCTTAAGCACAATATCGTTCAGAAAGTTATATGAAAATCAATTCAAAGTAATTGGATATTTCAGACGCTTGGATCACTACAATACACAATGCAAATATAAAAATTCCATTGATAGTTTTTTGAATTATAGGACAAGGTTATAGATAAGTATGTCGAGTTCTATAGGTTTGTCGTTCAATAAAAATTCAAATTCTAAATTAACAGTTTTGTTGGATGACCGTGCAACAGGTGACATGAATAAATAATATTATTCAATGAAAACTTAACTTCATTTCACTTAGGTTTTTTGGTTTTTAGGTTTTAATTATAAGAAAAAATTCAATAATACGAGAGTTGTTCAAAATTTACAGAAAATAATATATAAAAAGTTTCAATTTCACACCTTGATTAAATTTTGATTCCTAACAACACTTCTCGATGTAAAATTATCATAATTTGAAGGTATTTTATTCTTAACATTTTCTTTACCTACCATGTATAACCTCAGACTTTTCCTGAAACTAATTGCTTCTCCTGATAATATTTGGAAATTGCAATTATCAATGCTACGAAACTGGGGTGAGGAAATTCGTCGACAAATGGAAGAAGAACGGCAACATAGAGAAAAATATGAAGAAAAGGTACGGTCGCAATGATATTTTCGGAAAATTCTGGAACAACAACATAAAGCAGCAACTGCCCCAAGGGGACCAGTCCCATAAGGAAGAATAGGGAATGCTACAGCTGTGTCAGGAAGTCAGAGTTTTGATCAACTTCATCATCCAGGAACATTTTTTGGTGCTCCACCTGGCCATTTGGAGAAATCGCCATTCACTGCCAATTCAACAATTTCCCCTTTTACGAAGTAAGGAGCAGGTCCATCAGGTGCTTCATATACTTCTCTGTTTTCCTTGTCTCAAGTTACTGCTGCTAGAGAAAGCCACGTCGTCTTAGGACCACTTCATCATGATCCTTGGAGATCTTTACAAAGGACAATACCAAGTTACCCACCTACGGCCAATGCACTGCCGCCAACTTTCCCTGGATTAACACCACCAGGACCTGCACCCTGGATCATTGAGCCTGACCCTCTTCTGGAACAAAGAGAATGAGACAGGAGAGAGGGAAAGGAAGAGGTACAAAAGAAAATGGGAAGAGAGGGAAATAAGAGAGAGGGTAGAAAAACAGAGGTGACTGGAGCAACAGGAACAACGTGAGAGAGAAAGAAAAGAGCGTGAAAAAAGAAATAGAACTTGAAAGGCAGAGGAACGTGGAAGAGAGAAGTTGCAAGAGAAGATGCAAGAACTCCTAACTGCAGTCTTGACAGATACCATTGGAAATGGTGATTATCAGAAATCAGATAAAGGAGGAGCGCGAGTTGAGGAGGAAGATATAATGTCAAGATCGGATCCAAGGTATTATCACCCATTCTCGAAGGCACCCAGGAACTTAACCGCCGCTTTCAACTGGTCACCCATCTATGTTGGACAGATCAAAAATGATCTCTTCTACAGTTACAGTTATAACCCCCTAGTTGTTACGATGAGAGCGCAAGAGGAGGAAGCCGATTTCCTTGAGGATCAAACTTCTTAACACCTCGCGAGTCAACTGAGGCCCAAGGATCCGAGCATGATGCATCTCAGAACGGAGACAGGCCCGAGACTTCCACCACCCACTCATAGGATGAATGTCACACCACCCACAGATTTACACAAGATAGAAGAACCTTGATAGCATAGTCAGTCTAGCAAAGCATATGTTGAAGTTGGTGTGAGGATTTCCATTGAAATGAAAGGACAATAATCAGTTGTTCAGGTGTTTCCATAAATGGACCCCAGTTTCGTTACGATAAAAATATTCCCAGATTTTGCATTGTGATTGCTCGATAGATGGCGCGAAGGAGCTCTTGAAAATTTCAAATAGCTTGGGGCAGTGGCGTATCTAGGAATTCTGCTTGTAGGGGGTAATGACATGAAAAAGTTATATACCTCTACTTATAAGTACAAAAAAGTATTTTTTTTTTCATTCAAATTCAATCAAAAATACAAAATGTAATGAAATGAAAAAAAAAGGATAGATATATACTTCTATTTCTCCCGTTAAAATGAAAATAAATATCACAAGATGAAATCAAGTATCCCGTGTTTCTTATTTGCAAACATTCCAATGACATTTAAAACATCTATTTGCACATATCTATGAACATGAAGTAGACCTAATCCAACCAACCGCTCCTGTTGCATCGTTGATCGCAGCCAAGTTTTCAGTGGCTTCAACGAAAAAAAACTTCGTTCAGCGGCTGCCATACTAGCAATGTATTCAAAATCTTTCAAACACTTTTTTATCAATATGTTAGCGTCACAAGATTTAGAAAGAAAAATAATTTAAAAATTCAAAAAAATTATGGTATCAGCTGAACACTTGAAAGAATGTAATTTCGTTGGAAAGTAATGTTTTCATTGAATTTTGATAATGTGAGGCTATTGTTAATCAAGTGATTTTTTTGGAAGCGCCGATTTTATTTAAACCCGAATAGTTGTTCACAGAATGACTCCATATTTTTTTTGCTTCCTGGAGTAAATTTTACGTGTGTACTTAATAATATCACGCTATAAAATTGTTTAAAAATTCATTATTTTGTAATTATAAATTTCTAAAGTTAACAAAATATGAGAAATTGATTAAGTATTGTCATCATTTTTCATTGATATTTCAAATTACTGTCAGTTTCATGACTGACAAAGGCATTTCACAACGTTTTGAAAAAATACACAGTTTTTTTTTGCATAAGGTTGCTCAGAATTTATTATGATTGAAAAAAAATAAAAAATTGTAGTTGTTTTTCAATTGTTTATTTTTTTTATTATTTAAATAATATATTGAGAATTTTTTTCTCAAAAATTTTTAATTTATTAATAATGTAATTGAGGAGCGTTATTTCAGAAGTGAACAAATCCACATTTGCCATGTTTTGAGTTAGAGTTGGATTAAGGTACCCTGGGATGATTGCTACGACATGCAATGAGTATTTTCATCAAGACTTTATAAATACCGTTTGGATAAAGCATTTAAATCAGTATTTTTTTCAATACGCAACAAATCCATATTTATTATTTAAAATATGATTTTTTTCGGTCAAAAATTACAGTAATATTTCAAAATGGAACAAATCCAACAAGTATTGTCAAGTCGTACAAATTAATTGGAATATCTTGATTTCTCTAAAATTCACCAAAGTGGATTTGTTCTTTTTAAAAATAACGCTCTTAATTGTTTATTTACTTAACAATTAGTTATAAACAAACTTCGGCTGACATTATAATTTTTCATAATAATCTCTTAACAACCTGATGCAAAAAAAACATTTTTGGAAAATATTCAACTTATCCATTTGTTTATAAATATTTTATACATTAGCGTATTTTTTCAACGTTTTATAATGTCTTTGTAAGATAAAAACTGAAAAAAAAAAAAAAAAATTTTTTTTTTTTAGAAATTTATAATTAACATAATATCAAATTTAATATTTTATAGCGTGATATTATCGAGTAAACATTCAAAATGTGATCCAGGTAGCAAAAAAATTATGGAGTCGTTCTGTTAACAATTCGAATAAAATCGACGGTTCCAAAAAAACTTCATAATTAACACTAGCCTCACATTATCGAAATCCAATAAAAAAAAATTCTAACGGAATGACATTATTTCAAGTGTTCAAATGATACTGTAATTTTTTTTATTTATTCATATTTAATAGTATAAAAAAATATTTTATTGCATTGCTCTTCAAGAGGTGCTGTACTCCTGCTTGACACCCACGCGGAGCCCTATTTTCAAGGTTGAATTATAATTATAAATAATTCCGATAGAATTCCGAGAGTAGGAACTTTTTCATGGAAAATTTCCTCCTCTTCAAAACCTTTTTTTATTTAACCGACGAAACCAAAAAGGAGAGGTTCTCTATTCGACCCGTATATTTTATGTTTTTCCATCATATTTTTTTATGTATGATCACGCATAACTTTTTACTAAGGCGTCCGATTCCGATTATTCCTTTTTTCAGTAGATAGGGTTTACTTCTAATTTGGTCCCATTTGAATTTAAAAGAGGAAATCAACCCCTAAGGGTAGCGAAATGAAGGATATTGATCACTCACCCTCTGAATTCTGGTTCTTCGATTTGGATGATTCTTTTTTTAATAGATAGGGTATACCTTATATTTGGGTATACCTGGATATTAGCCATGCTTACGGGTAGAAAAATAGGGGATAATTGATTTTTCACTAGTGAACACTGGCACACACATAGGTAGTTGACAATGACAGATCGCTACTGACATTATTCTTGTTCCACATCCGTCAAAATCAGTATATTTTATGAGAGGATGGAATGATATAAAAAGTAATGAAATGAACTACCAGAACAACGAAAATAATTTATATTACAACAAACAGTAAAAGTAGATAATCATATTATTTAACTGGTAATAGTTGAAGTAAGGTGGGTAAGTAAGTATTTTGGAAGTAATCAAAAAACAAGTAGGTCCGACGAAATAAGGAACTGAAAAGTAAAAAATAAAAACTTTTTAACAAAAAATTAAACCGACGAAAAAATCAACTGAAAAGCAAAAAATAAAATAAACCTTCTTAGTCTAAATGATAATTGAGCTCCTAAACTAATGTGAGTAACTGATTTAGAGTCGGCGCCAAACAAACTAGCAATTGAATTAGGTGAAGCGTAAAATGATGGCAGCGAGATGCACGGCTGCGTTTTGATGACTTCTTTCATAGATAATGATCTTCGATAATTGTTTGTTTGGCGCCGACTCAAAATCAGTTACCTACATTAGTTTAGGAGCTCAATTATCATTTAGACTAAGAAGGTTTATTTTATTTCTTGCTCTTCAGTTGATTTTTTCGTCGGTTTAATTTTTTGTTAAAAAGTTTTTCTCTATCATCAATAGTTTTTGAGCCATTACCAAAAAACAGCCTTATTTTTAAAAAAATGCAAATTCTCGTCGGCGGAAAAAATCGAAAAATATATCTTTCTCAGAATGAGATATTTCAGTAAACTTGTAGAGCAATAGCGGCTACGACGTTTTAGATTTGAGTAGAGATGTGGCGGCCATTCCATCAATTTAAACATTTTGCAGTTTCTTGGGAGGGGTAATTACCCCCATTACCCCCCCCCAACCCTTGAATATGCGCTTGGCTCGGGGGGTCAAGTACCATATTGTTGAAAAAGGAACTCAATTCTTTTTTCAACCATCACAATGTATTTCATTTCAAAAAGTAGTATCTGTGATATTATTCAAAATGGTTTTTGTCCTATTGTTTTATGTCGAACCGTTCAAAACTCAACTGGGGGGGACTATAGAATGCCCCACTGTATTCAACTTCTTTTATATTATCATATTATGGCCATTGAAATATTTTTTGGAACCGATTGTCTAAACATCATACAGTACGTGTTCTTCTTACTTTCCCTGAGATATTCCATTTTTATTCACGCTTTATTAGCTTCAACTGTATGTATGTATGTAGGAATGTATGTAACGTAATCTTTGTAATAATTTTTCCCCACTTCCGGGTGCCTGAATTATTTAAAATTTTGCACACGTATTATGAACCGATGAAAATACTTTCATAAGCTATGACCTGGTATTCTCACCAAGATCGTCTGACAAAAATAATTTATACTACAGAGATATGGCGATCGAGGTGGTTGGCCTCGGTACATTCACCAAAATTTAGTAATAACTTCCATCCCATTTGGATGAATCAAACGGAGAGTTTTTCTCCCGTAATCTTTTCTAGTCTTTTGTAGCAATGTGGACTAAAAAGTTGAGAATAAAATTATAATGATCAAAAAACTAAAAAAAAAACACGCTTTTAAGAAATAGGGACCAAAAAGTAAATAATAAGAATAAAGTCATTGACAAAACATATTCTCGTTTGTGTAGAAGCGTGAGGTGCTCTTTACTTACTTTTCATGATGATATAAATCAAGCAACGCACGCTTTCTTTACGTAAAAGTAAATTTTTGGTCAATGACTTGATTCCAATTATTTTTAACTTTTCATTCCTCATTGCTATATAAGCGTGTTTTTTAGTTCTCAATTTATTCTGACATCGTAAGCTAGACAATTAACGATTTGCATAAATATTAATAATATTTACTCGAAGACGATTTGAAGGGTTGGGGCTTTTTGCGGGATTAATTTGTATCATAATTCAGCGATTTGTTTATACAGAACTAAAAGCATGCTCGAATGGACCCTTGTTAACAAGCGAATAACAAAATTGTGACACATAACAATTCCATGTACTCATTGAAGCCAATTTATTAAAAAATGCGACACGTCATCTTCACTAGCGAGAATCAGATGTAGACTCTCAATTTACTCTACTCTCTCCCGTAGTTTTCGCGTAATACTATTTACAAGTTTACTGTCGACGTGGAATCGGTCATTATAATTTAGGCGCCAGCAGGAATTCCGTGGGAAAACAGGATTCGTTTGAATTTTCGTTACCCACAATGTTATGGAACGGATTCTCTGGAATAATTATTTCTGTAACCGTTTATTGACTGCAATTGTTGATTGAGATTAGGTATGAACGTTAGTCATCAATCGTAGCCAAATATTTTTTATGAGATCGTGAAATATTAATTCCGTTCCAATTTCCTCTATATCATTTATTTTTACCCACGACGCAAAAAGAAAATCTAATTCAAAGTATTTATTAATAGGCATATTTGAATATTAATAAATAAGAAATCATTACAGTTCAGTAAAAAGTAATAGAAACTAAAAGAAGAATAATAAGTGTCCCAAGGAAATATCTTGGGAAAAATTGGTTTTCAAAAAAATTACTCGATGAAAATGTTTCAAATACTGAATCAGATACATTGAAACAATGGAATTAATATCCTACTGGGTATGGATCCCACCCATGTTCATCAAATACTGTTCATTAGAGCAAAATCATCGATAAATGAAATTTCATCTCAATTTCTAAGAAATTTCCAGTTTCCTTCAGGATATTTTCATCATTTTCATAACTCCGACTTCCTCACAATTGAAGCTACCAGTTTGCTTGATCATTTCCTGAATTAAAAGATCCCCATTCTCAAACTAACTCACCTACACTGCACATCGGATATATATATATATATATATATATATATATATATATATATATATATATATATATATATATATATATTATATATATATTATATATATATATATATATATATATATTATATATTATATTTATATATATATATTTTATATATATATATATATATATATTTTCTTTGTTCCTTGACCATATATATATTTTCTTCAATTTCTCGGAATAAAGGTCTGATTCAGTCTATTCACATAATTTCTCTAACTACGTTTCGACATGGTATTTGTCATCTTCAGGTTAAAACAAAATTATATTATTTGCATACTGCGTTCGCATCGTACGAACGTTATTGTGTTCGTACGATGCTAACGCAGAATTCACATAATATAATTTTGTTTTAACCTGAAGATGACAAATACCATGTCGAAACGTAGTTAAGAGAAATAATATGAATAGACTGCCCTTAGCAATTTGACTCGAAAAACTGTCAACCTAAAAACGCTCCACGTTCGGTGTCGCGTTTTTAATAGTTGACAGTTTTTCTCGTCTAATTGCTAGGCGACAGTTTCTCATTAAACAACCCAAATTCACCCGATAAGATACAAACCTCTCGTGCAATTATAAGTGATAAATGATTCATCGTCCCAAGATTTAACGGGAATCAGGACCAGGGAGTAAAACTATTTTTTATCGCTGATGTTTCGAAATTAATATATTCCTTTTTCAAAGCTGAAATGACAATATTCACGTATAGATTGAAACAAAGAACATATCTATAACCCACCTTTAAAACTAAGTTTTTCCGGCATCCAACTAAAAAACTGTTGAGTAGTCGATACAAACTCTGGTCTATAAAAACACATTGAAACAAATTACACTTTAAAAACTTTGAAATTGTATATAAACAAATACAGACACGTTAAAATGAAACAACACACAACTGTGTATGGTCAATATGCACTGATCATCCTACCTGAAATATTCCAGCGCTACATAGATAAAGAAACGAACAAAACAAAACTATTTTTTTGTGTATCATTATTCAGAAATCTGTTTTTCTTTTGAACCTTTCCAGAATATGGAATATGGGTGTATATTTTTGTCAGGCTTTGTGTATCACTTTTTTGGTTACGCAATTATTTAACGTCTGTATTTGTTTATAAACAATTTTAAAGTTTTTAATGTGTAATTTGTGCCAATTTGTTTTCATCGACTAGAGTTTGTATCGGCGACTACTCAACAGTTTTTTAGTTGAATCCATGATCAGTTTTAAAGGTGCGTCATAGATATGTTCTTTGTTTCAATCTATACGTGAAAATTGTCAATTCAGCTTTGAAAAAGGAATAAATTAATTTTACTCCCTGGTCCCAATTCCCGTTGAATCCAACTTTATTATAATTTTATTAATATTTTAATATATTACATTGTTCTGTTCTGTTCATCTTCGAAATTATATCATGGTCCCACTTAATTTTATAGCTTTGAGAAATATCTCCATCTGAAGAAATACTTGTCGTGGTCCCGTGGTTGACAGAAAATCTAGAACTGAAATTACGGGTCGAGGCTCTGATTGAATACAGAAATGGTGGTTTGGCTACTCACTGGCATTTTTATAATAAACAATTGAGAAATCTCGCTAACCTCACTATGAAGCTTGAAATGAAGCATATCTGGAGTTTCAGCTCAACTATGTCAGTAACCGCTGGAAAAAACTTCCAGAATTAGATTTGCACAACAAAAAGTCGAATAATGTAATTCCGGGACATCTTAGTAATCCTACCGAAATCAATTTTTTTTTGCAATAACACATTTAACAATGAAATGCCAGATGATGAGTTTCTGTTCTTTTTTTCCAATCACAAATTGAACATTTATTCAAACTTTCATTTCCAGAGAACTAACGAAGGAGAAATGTACACACACATATTCTATTACTGTGTCCATGAAAATGTAGACACATAAAAACAATTTCTCCATTGGAGATGATACATTTGTTAAATTCTGAATTATTGAACTGATATGACACTTTTTTCTTCTGGAATAATGTATTTGATACAAAATTATTGAATATCTCAATGTAGAAAATTATCTATTTGAAATATTTACTTATTTTACCAAAAATTCTTTATTCAAGTAATTAATAGTATATATTCTTGAAAGAAAACTAGAATTCTTGAAAGACAACATAATATTTTTTGTCCCGAAACCATATATAAAGTATTTCTTTATTGAAGAAATATTTTTCTTCATGGGAGGTGATACATTTTGTCAATTCTGAATTCTTGAATGCAGATAACGCCTTCTTCTTCTAAAGTAAAATAGGTATTTGATAAAAAGTTATTTAGTATCTCTTAGGAAAAAAGTATTCAATTGAAATATTATTCAATTTTACCAGATATTTTTTATTCAAGTAAGTAATTACAGAATTCGGGAAAGAAAACTACAATGATTGATAGACATAGATAACTCAATATTTCTTGTTCCAAGACACTATATGAAGTATTTCTCCGTTGAAAAAATGTGCCAAATATTTGTATCAGGAGAAGTAAATTCCTAATTCAATTTTCTTGGATCAACAATCATAAATTCTTAAATATCATTGCATTTTACTCCTTAAGGTGTTGTTGCCAAAAGTACGATTACGTACCCAATTATGATTATTTAGCAAAGGTGGGTAACTATCGCTCCAACCAAATTTGTTGTTCTCGATCCTTTATACCTAGGTACTTATCTCTAACAACACCTACCATCTACAACAACACTTATTATAAATTTAAACTTATGAAAGTTTCAGGTTTAGCTTATTCCCACAGAACTCAAGTGCCTATTACTTATAATCATAGCAATGAATTTTGACTATATTTTCACGTTTGGTGCTGAAAAAAAAGAGACAGTATTGAATGTCTCAATACATTATTGATACATAATTATTCAAGTTCATGAAAAAGTAGAGCATAAGGCCTTTCTGATCGAACTGCAATTTCAACTACGGAAGTCTGCAACATTGTATCCCAAGTTTCCCACGTATTTTTGCATGTTGGACGTTGCACCAGTCGCATCTCTGTTCGCCATGAAGTTAACAGTTATCAGTAAATATATAGTTCAGTTCAGGCAAACGGTTCAAAGTATTATTGGTACGTTTTGACAATATGGAAAAAAAACTCAGCGGATTGGGAATCTCTGAAGAGATTATCAATAATTCCAAAGGTAAGTGAAGGACATAATATCAAGATAAGGTTATTTCTATAACAGAATTTCCTCATCGATTATTCCTTTTCGGAACTGTAGACATTGTATAATGGCCAGAAATTGGCATTGGGCGTGTGTCTAAAGTAGCGTTAGGATACGAACATTCCAACATAATAAACGTGAGAAACTTATTTTAATATTACGATGAGTTTTTAAAACTAACAAGTCTTGTCATAATTCTATTCCTAATGTTTCATTCATGTTTCAGCCTCAGTTCATGACGATTTGGGAGATACTGCTAATATACAACTGAGTATGCACGAAAAGCCTGAACGGTAAATTAGTAAGTAAACGTAAAAAACACACACACGAAATGAGCCAACCTTTATATGGTGTACGTTTCAAAAAAAAGTTTTGTTTCAGAATTGTTTGAATTTTTTTTTTATTCAATGTTTTTTCATGAAATGGATTTTATTCTACCTTCTATCACTGTGAGGTTCTCGAATGAAGATGTAAATCTGGTATCTCGAATCGAGCAAATACTCTTCTTATTCATCAATGTGGTAATTTCAATTGAAACAAATATTTTATTATCCCATCATAGTGGAGTTTTCGAATGAATAACATTGTTTTATAATGCAAGTCATTTTGATATCTCAAATCAAGCAAATGGTACTCTCAATTGAAACAAATATTTCATTACCCCATCACGATGAGGTTCTCAAACGAAGAGGGCTGTATCTCAATTCAATAATATGTTTTTATTCGTCCAATCTTACCAATCTTTTGGTAGGATATGAGCTATAGTTGATTAAAGAATTTGTTCAATTTGATTCAGAGAAGTACTTTCCAATTGATGATTATGATTGTGGGTGTGTTTCTTATTTGGAATAAAGTTGTTTTACTCATACAAATAATATACAGGATGTTTCATAATTGAATGTTGATCCTAAAGGGCGATAATCCTTGGATGATTTTCAGCAAAATTCTTCATATGAACATAGGTTTGCAACCGCTTTATTTCTGAGATAAAGGACGTTGTAATTAACGAAAAAAATCAGTTCTTCCCCAATATCTCTTAAACCGCTTTGGATTTTTTCCAATTATGGTATATGCAAAGTAAGCATAAAAGTACATTTTTTCCATGATGAAGAATTTCTTAATTTTTATCAATGGCGTCCCTGTTAACATGCCATGTCATATTTTTGATCAAAATAATGATACGCCACTGTCTTTTTCCCCAAATAGATATTGTCTTTGTGATTGTTCTCTATCTTTCCCATAAAAATGCTCTCCTGTCTTTTTTTCGTCCGGCGGACGGTTTTCGATTTAGAAAATAAAATACATTCATTTGCTTGTCCCTATTCGATTTTTTCTCTTAGTCTCAATTTCACAATTGTGGTAACCAAGGGATCTAGGCAAGATTTTTATAATTTTGTAGTAACTATTATTTAGTTCTTGTAATAAGCACGTATAAAAATACATTTTTAATTTTTTAAAACCACTATCATGAACAAAAAATTCCAAAATCAAATTAAGTGTTCAAGATGTCCACGTCCTGCAAGTATGCACGCTTCAGCTCTCCTTGTCATTGACTCGCGTACTCTTTGGAAAATTCCTGGAGTATTCCTTATTGCTTCACAGGAAACTATCACGCGGTTTCGCAATTCTTCCTCAGTTAGAATTGGTTGACCGCACACCAAAATCTCAAGATGTTTCATGACTGGGGATCTAGCTGGCCATAACTCTGTTCCCCCACGACCTATCCAGCGATTATGAAAGTTTTGGTTTGAATATTCGCGTGCCAGAGCACTAAAATGAGCAGATGCACCATCGTGCATAAACCACATGCGATTTCGCATCAAAATAGGAACATCTGCCAACAGATTGACAAATTATCTTCAGAAAATCAGCAATAATTATGTCCATTTGATCTGCGTGGTAAAAAAAAGGTCCAATTAGGTAATAATTCCAGCTCAGACATTCAATGAGAACTGCTCCTGGTGATGAGATTCAACGATTGCATGCGGATTTTCCTCGGCCCAAAAATGATTATTATGAAAATTTCTGATTCTGTTTTCAGTAAAACTAGCTCCGTCCATGAATATAATTTCCCAGTTAAATAAAGGATGTTCAGAAACTTTTTGGAGAAACCATTGGCAGAAATTCACTCGTGATGGAAAGTTTCGAGGAAGTAGAACCTGAACCCGTTGATTCTGATGGGGATATAATAAATAATCATGAAGAATCCTCCATACTATGGGCGATATTCAAATTAATGGCAACTTGCCTCGTACTTATTTCAGGATTTTTGTCAACTGAATTTAAAACAGCTACCTCAATTGCTGGAGTTCTTGCAGTCCGATGTGCTGCTTCCAAGTGATGATTTGGTTGAAAACTTCCTGTTTCACATAACCTTTTGTGAGTGCTTGAAATCGTTCGAGCATCAGGAATCATTCTATTTGGGAAGCGCTCTTGATACAGTCGCCTGGCTTCATATGCGTTTCCGTCAGCAAGCCCATACAAGTAATGCATGTCTGCTAATTCGGTATTTGTAAAATTCACCATGTTTTTTAATAAACAAGTTTTTATAACGTAAATAATACACGTATCTAGCTAAAGAAGTTCAAAACTGTTTATGTTGAAAACAACGAAATGTGTTCTTAGCATACTAGCATACTATATGTTTCTAGCCCACATGATAATCCTACTACTCTTCAACGGCTGATTTCGCATAGGGACAAGCAAATGAATGCATTTTATTTTCTAAGTAAAAACCGTTCGCCGGACGAAAAAAGGCAGGAGACCATTTTTATGAGAGAGGACAATAACAAAAATAATATTTGTTTGTAAAAAAGACATTGACGTATCATTATTTTGATCAAAAATATGACAGGGCATGTTAACAGTGACGCCACTGATAAAAATTAAGGAATCCTATATCATGGAAAAAATGTTTTTTTATGCAAACTTTGCTTGTACCAAAATTGAAAAAAAAGCCAAACGGTTTCAGAGATATTTCGAAAGAACTGATTTTTTTGTAAATTTCAATATCCTGTATCTCAGAAATAAAGCGGTTGCGGACCTTTGTTTATATGAAGATTTTTTTTTAAATCATCCAAGGATTATAGCCTTTAGTATCAGCATTCAATTATGGAACACTCTGTATATTTTTCATAATTCAAGCAATCTATACGCTTGATGAGAGAGTACTGAATTGGAAATAACAAATTCTTAGATCGAGCAATCGTTTATTCCAGTATATATAAACAAGCCATACCCTTGATTCAAAGAGGAAAAAATCCTGTTTATGTGAGTATTTCCTCCAATATGGAAACAATCCCACGTTATCTGTCTAGCAAAAATTTGTGACCGTCGCCATATCAGCATCATATTGTGAGCCATTTCGAAAGTATTCGAGAAAATAATCAACAAACAAATCGAGAGTTTCTCAATGGACATAAACTTTTTCCAGAATCTCAATGAGGATTCAGACCAATACCTGAACAACAGCCCTCTTGAAAGTTTTTGACGATATACACAAATTGGCCGATAGTAATGATCCATCCTAGTATTAATCGATTACTACAAAGCATTCGATAGAATATGCCATCAGCTTCTCATTAATTTGTTAAATTCCTAGGTTTTTCACTTCTTCCTAGGAAACTTATAACAAATGATTTGCTAACAGAATACAGTGCGTCCGTCTGAATAATGAGTTCTCGAACTTTCTTTAAACTTCTGCTGGAGTACCCCAAGGGTATATTCTTGGACCTATATTATTCGTAAGATATACGTCACAGTTTCATAAATGCTTACAACATACTAAAATTCATATTTATGACGACTCCCAAATATATAAACAATTTCCAGGATGTTCTCTGACATTAGCATGACTGCAAATCAATCAAAAGTTGAATTCATTACTCGCCACTTCTGAAAAAGATTGTCTTACGATCAATCGATCTAAAACTGTAGTCATGCTATTTGGCTGATGTGAAAATGATGTAATTATTAATCTTGGTAATACGGAATTGACCCTTACAGACCGTTTTAAAAACTTGGGTCTCATTATCGATCAATCTCATAGATTTTCATCTAATTCTGAAGCGGGAACACTGTAACTTGAAAGCAATCTACTCAAACAGAGAATTATTGAATAAACAAACAGAGAAAGTTTTATGTGAATCCCTAGTTTTATGACATGCTAATTATGCAGATACTATATATGGCCCTAACTTACTTCAATCAGACGAAAGAAGGCTCCAGACCTAACAAAACTCGTGTCTAAGACTCGTTTCAGGGACCAGGAGACGCCAACCTGTCCCTCATCATTTAAGCAATAGGCCATTAGAGATAGACATGATTTTCCCAAAATTACAGGAGTTTTAAAACTCAATGAGTGAACATACGCTCAAATGATATTTAGTATGATTTTGCAATTTTCTGAACGGAAAATGTTGAAAATCAGGATTTAATGAATTTTCACATTATTATTGTGGAAAAATTTGCGAAAGTTTGCAGAACTTCTGAAAAATATTAATTTACATCCTCTTATAAATTTGCAACCATTCAAACAAAACGGATATGTTTGTTTTATCGAAAAAAAATTGTTGCCAATCCTAATTTTCTGATGAAAATTCCAAATGTTCTGCAAACTGGAAAACATAACTAAAATAATGTTCTTGTGGAGAGTTTTGATTTGTAACCTCTTGCGTCAAACGGAAAATGCAAGGCTTTTCACTATGAGCGTTAATTAGACGTTTCTGGCAAACCAGACAACGGATCAACCTGAAAATTTCACAGAATGCATAAATTAGACGATGCGGCGTTGCCGCTTCTACTATAAAGTAGCGGCAACTTTTATTTTTCGAATGGAACACCCCGTATATAATATCATATTATGATTTCTTATCACTTTGCAACAACTTCATGTCTATTACTCTATACCTATCCGTTACCGTTTAGAAGATATAAATTAATTTCGAATTTTTTTTACCAAACTTGTACTTTTATAAACGCTGATAATCTTGAACTCTCTGGTACTAAGACGATCAAATTCGAGATGGAGTGGAGTGATACCATGAGGATCTTCACGTCGAGTCATATTTTTATTTGCCTCATACAGGGTCTTTAAAAAATGCAGATACTTTGTTTACATGAAAAATTAGTGGAGGTCAATTTTTCCAAATGGAACACCCTGTATATTTCCACATTCTTGAGCTCTACATCCAATTTCAGATTGACTTTGTTCAGATAATCCTATTTCGATTTCAAACCGTTTTCGAGATAAACTGTTTCAATCACTTATTTTTGAAATTTAACATCTATTTTATACTACGTAATATTCCTTTTCGATTTAGTTTTTCAACAGTCTCAAAGCAGTCAATTCGAAATTGATATGTACCTTAGAAAAAGTTACAATTTGTATGCATTGAGGTATTGAGTGTCTCTACCGTACAACATTGCAAATTAAATAATATTTAATAGTGTGCTTTGGAAAAACGATGATCCAATTTTGAAACGTCAACTTTTGTTGGTGGTTTGACTGATTGTGATACCAATTATAATAGAAAAATGTCAAGATTAGGTTACAGTAATAAGATTTTTGAATTTATTAATAATTTATGGTGAGTGCAATAGAATTGCAAGTAGAACATGCCGAGTATTTCATGAAAGATATCCACAACTTCCGAAGCCGAATAATAATGTGATAAATCGACTACTAAAAAACTGTAGGTTGAATCCTTCCATCCAAAAATCATTCGTAGAAAGCCTGAAGTGGATGATGACAATGGCATAACAGTTTTGGGATTTTTTCATGCATTTCCAAATGCTTATCCACACGAGGCTGAAAGGGAAATAGGTATACCCTACGTGACAATTTATCGCATTCTCAATAAGCACACATGGCATCCCTATAAATTCTACTGTGTCGAACATCTGAAAGAGACTGATTTGCCTCGTAGAGTGGAATTCTTTGTATGGTTACTTGTCAAGACTCAAGAGGATGAACATTTCCTTGACAATATCATATGGACAGATGAGACCAAGTTTACAAAAAATTGAGTTTTCAATAGACACAACAGTCATTATTGGGCGCCAGAAAATCCCCATGTCGTTCGCCAAAGGGGTTTTCAAGAAAGATGGCAATTCAATGTACTTTGTGCCATAAAGAATGGGTCAATTTTTTATATCGAGTTTCATAATGATAATTTGAATTCAACAAAATATGAAGATTCACTGAGAAATGGAATTCAAATGATTTTAAATAATAGGCCAGGAAGGGAACGTGTATGGTACCAAATGGATGGTGCTCTCCAACCATAATTCTCGTTCAGTAAGCGAAGCTTTAACTGAAATCTTCGAAGACAGATGGATTGGTAATAATGGACCTTTTCGTTGGCCTCCTAGAACACCAGATGGCAATCCATTAGATTATTTTGTGTGGGGTTTCATTAAAAATATGGTTTACTCCAACCCAGTAACAACAATGGAAGATATGAAATCGAGAGTTAGAACTGCTTTCAATAGTTCATCTCCAGACTCAATCAGAAGCGCTACACATGAAAATCTTTTGAAGATATTACAAGTTTATTCAAGTAGAGGTGGAGATGTGTTCGAACATATTCTGAAATACACTGATAATTGAATTAACTTACTAATTCATGAAATTATTTTCAGTCCGTGTGTCAGCGTTAATAAAACTATTCTTTGAAGAGAAGTTTCATTTGATGGTTGAAGAGTATTTTAATTATTATTTATTCATTGTATTTTTATCTGTGACTGAATGAAGGAATATCGAACGGAATCTGTTAAATTTCAAAAATAAGTGATGAATACAAGGAAACCACGTCATTTTCTATTTGAAACAGTTTATCTCGAAAACGGTTCGAAATCGAAATAGGATTATCTGAACAAAGTCAATCTGAAATTGGATGTAGAGCTCAAAAATGTGGAAAAATTGACTTTTACTCATTTTTTCATGTGAACAAAGTATCTGCATTTTTTAAAGACCCTGTATGAGGCAACTGAAAATGTGACTCGGAGTGAAGATCCTCATGGTATCTCTCCACTTCATTTCGAATTTGATCGTCTTAGTACCAGAGAGTTCAAGATTATCAGCGTTTATTAAAGTACATGTTGGGTAACAAAAAATCTAAATTAATTTATATCTTCTAAACGGTAACAGATAGGTATAGAGAAATAGTACATGAAGTTGTTGACAAAGTGATAAGCAATCATAATATGATTTATATACAGGGTGTTCCATTTGAAAAATCAAAGTAGCCGCTACTTTGTAGAAACGCAGTAACTCATTGGGACCAATTGATTCAGTTGCTCTTATACATTGGCCACGTTTATACCCTATGTGAATTTGGTGTATGTGACCAAATTCAAACCAAATGTTTTAGTAATCGTTTATTTACATCGTGTTTTGTCAATGATCAATTAACAACTTGGTTCTGGTTTGGTATTTATTTAGTCATGTAACCAAGAGAAAGGTTTGAAACTCTGCTATCTAATTTGGAATTGTGTCATCTTCAATGACAATGTCTGGATATCAGTGGATATCAGGCTCAGTCATTTTAAATTTCATTTGTTCAGCAGTTTTGTAAAGCCCCTACTCAACATGTCTTCTTCAAGGCTCTTGTAAATGTCTAGGTGTTTAAAGTTTTTGCCATCCAAAATTGATATAATTTTCTTGTCCAAAAATATTTGGAGGAACGCACTGGTTTCTTCATCTGTCCAATTAATACCTTTGGACTTTTTCATAGGAGGTTCTGAACTGCAGCAACTCTTTTTATATAAAAAATACTAACAAAAATATATAAAACAATTTCCGAGATAATGGTACGGAAACTATGGTTAGGAATCACAAAACATATTTGTCACTAACTCTCTCTCGCTCTATTTTTTATGGCTAATGTTTCCATTCGGTTCATTTGGCCAGTGCGATAACCACAACAGAACGCTTAGAAATCTTTCAAATCAAAATTTACAGTCACGGTTGGTATTATAGTCTGGTACACAACAAGTTTCGGTACCAAACCAAGCTAGTTACTTGACCAAGTGCACAGTGCAGTGCACACTGACTAACATAATTTGGTTGGAATATAATCATTAGTCTGCATACCAAGACACGGTATAAACGTGGTAATTTGTAGAATATCCTGACATATTTTCAGTTCCAGATTGTGGAAGATGAAAAATTCAGAAAACCAATATATTATTTATTGGTGGAGCTACTTGCTTTATGTATAATCATATTTTATCGAAATAATGCAAGGTTATTCAACTAAATTGGTCGTTCTGATTGGTTGAAGATCATACAAAAAAAACATAAAAATACGTGAAATTGGTAAAAAGAAAAGGGGATGAAACCATTTCATGAAGTGAAACCATTTCTACAATATGGAAAGCAGAGCTAGGTTCTTGCGATGATATAGGTAAGGTACTCAGGATAAAGATTGACAGAAATACCATTTTATTTGGAAAAACAATAAAAAATTCAATAGTTTCACAAAATACCTTAAATTGATTAAACAAACAATCCTCATATGAATCAGATAATTCGTTCGATAATGAACCGGTAACGGAACCAGAAATTTTTCGGGTCAATCACACAAAATCCAAGCATGAACTTCGATCAGTGCGTATCCGTATGTTGCACAACATTTATACTATTAAGAATCGCAAGTCCCACTGATAAAATCGTGAAAAACGATCCCGATGGAGGGTGTCATATACTGTACAAATGTACTCAGTAACCGGTGAATGAATAATGCTTAACATCGTCGATCTAGACTAGATATTTTCCATTCGAGCTGTAGTAGTGTTATTATACTTTCAAGGTTGTTCTGTATGAATCATTTATTCAATACCTGCCTAATTGAGCACCTGCCTTCAATTTGAAAATCGACCGAGTTTGAAGGAAATCGCAGGGAATTCCCCAGAATGTTTCGGAATAATTTCGTCATTATACCGGGTCCTGAATAGTGATGTGTCGGTCCTTTGTTTATTCATTATTTCTTTACCTCGAACAAAAAGTGAAGCACCGTTCTAGGGACATGTCCACAATTATGAAAAAAATACGAAGAAAACGTGAATGCAATTGCTTATACAGGGTTTTCCGGAAATGGATACTTAATTTTAACTAATAACGGGCTTGTAACCCTCTCGGCTACCACAATGCTTGATAGAAAATATTGAGCAGAATAAAGACTTGATGATAATAGAGGAGTAACTTTTTCATAAAAACGAGGGGCTCCCCGTTGAAACGTCGAATTTATATTAAAGAACTTATGTCAAAATAAAGCTTTCCACTTCAACCCCAAGAAAATTCAATAGTAAGGAACCAAAACCCCAAGAAGCCCCCAAAGAAATATAAAATCAAAGGTTCAAGAATCAACAAAGTAAATATATATATATATATATATATATATATATATATTAGGGTGTGCCAAAAAACGACTATATTTTTTTTTTTGGCTCCCAGTCCAAAATATCTTAGAAGATGTCCCAACAAAGCTCCTGTTAAAAGCGGAGCTCAAAATTCCAATTCTAAGAGGTCCTCCATCGAACTTAAAGTTTTTCCGTTTAAATAACATGGGAAACATGATTTTTTATTAGTTTTTTGTCCTGCAAACTGTTGAAATTATTTAAAAAAAAAAGCGAATGAATGGACCTTGTTTATTATTAAATTTGATACAAAAAATTGTATTGAGTCGAATTTCTATCTTCAATATTTGATTTGTTATATAGCTTTGAAATTTAAATTTCCGGTTTTTTGCATTTTTTAGCAAAAAGTAAAAGTTTCAGTCAATTTTTTCATATCATCAATAACAACAAAGTTACAGGCTCATGTATATTCATTTTTTCAAATTTTTGCTTTTACGAACTGAAATATCGATAATTAAATAGAAAATTTGGTGCAAACGAATGAATGGATCTTGTTTATTATTAAATTTAATAAACAAAAAAAAAGTGTATAAAATTTCATGAGAAGAGAAAACATTTAAAAAAAATAGAAGTGAGTAGAAAATATCTGAAATACCTGCTGTATCAGCTTCAATGGCGTCTGAATTTGATTCTGAACTCCCCACCTGACCAATGTTCAAGTAATTTTCCAGGTCAACAGATGATATACTTTGTACCTCTTGAACATTTCTTGAAATTGTTAACAACTGACTGCCTTTACGGATTTCTCGGCTATCACTTAAACATTTTTTTTTTGGGAGAACTTGAGTTTTGCAAAGCATTTTGCGGAGCAATATCAAATAAGCAATCGAGAGAATCACTGAAATTCTTCTCAACTAATTTTTGTTCAGGAGATTTTTTTCTGGCTTTGTGAACTTGCGTTTTTTGCCAGTCTGTAAAATTTTTCGATTCTCACAATGAAGTGATGTGAATTGTTTACAGGGAGCAAAAATGTATGCCATACTTTAACAACTTCACAAAGAACGAATTTGGAACTCTCGCGAATTCCAAGCTTTTTTGTTCGACGTATAAAAAACAAAGATAAAACATCGCGCTTCACAGGTAATTTTGAACTATTTATTTTTTTTTAACTCAAAACCAACTAAATTTATGTAGAACCGTTGGTTTGTTTTTTCAGACATTGTTTTTTTCTATCAAAAAGATACACGCGTTGCTGTTGTTGCAATAACTAGCTAAAAACTAACCTAAAAACCGAACCAATTAAATCAAAAGACAATAGAATCTACTAATTGAATCAATCAAGCGGTAAGTGATCAATGGCGCGGAAATCGATAAATGTACAGAGGGCGCTTAAAGCAAGTTCTCAAAAAAAAAAAAATTCAAATTTCCAATAGTCCAATAAGTTTAATTTTATTAAAAAAATTTAATCAGAACAAATCATTTTCAGAATATTGAAATAGTGAATAAAATATCAATTGAAGTGTAAAAATATAAATATTTTCACATTTTAAGATAATATTAAAAATTATTGAACTAAAAATAACTGCAACTATATTGTGAATTGTATTTGCTTTTGATATCTTAATGATATTTTATGTCCTTTATCAATATATTTTATAAAATAGTTGAAAAATCATAAAAATATGACTGACTCAGTCTGAAATTTTATGGTTTGATACTACGAAATATCTTACTCACCTAATTTTGTTGCAAGTTTGATGTGTTAACAAATTTGCACCAAATTTTTTGTTTAATTATCGATATTTCAGTTCGTAAAAGCAAAAATTTGAAAAAATTAATATACATGAGCCTGTAACTTTGTTGTTATTGATGATATGAAAAAATTGACTGGAACTTTTACTTTTTGCTAAAAAATGCAAAAAAACGGAAATTTAAATTTTGAAGCTATATAACAAATCAAATATTGAAGATAGAAATTCGACTCAATAGAATGTTTTGTACCAAATTCAATAATAAACAAGGTCCATTCATTCGTTTTTTTTTTTAAATAATTTCATCACAGTTTGCAGGACAAAAAACTAATAAAAAATCATGTTTCCCATGTTATTTAAACGGAAAAACTTTAAGATCTATGGAGGACCTCTTAGAATTGGAATTTTGAGCTCCGCTTTTAACAGGAGCTTTGTTGGGACATCTTCTAAGATATTTTGGACTGAGAGCAAAAAAAAAAAATATCGTCTTTTTTGGCACACCCTAATATATATATATATATATATATATATATATATATATATATATATATATATATATATATATATATATATATATATGTATATAAGGGGATATTCTCGTGACTGTTCGATAATTTATATATAAATAGTGGGGAATAACGGGGATCTTCAGTCAGCACAAGTGTTGAACTATGAAAAACTCTTTAATACGTTGGACCGAGCTTTCGTTTCAATAACAATGAAAGGATAATTTATTTTTCAATTCCTAATATAGGAATTCTATCATCAAATAAAATTAAATTATTCAAGAATGAAAGTAACATAAAAATGTCACAAAAAATATCAAGACTATCGGAAATTTAAATACGAGGTTAAAAGATCCCACACCAGATTTGAAGAAATCAAATGTTGTCTACAGCATACCATGTAACAACTGTGATTTGAACTATATTGGTACAAGTTCAAGAACTTTAAATAATCGTATTATCTCTCACAGAAGTGATATAAGACTCAACAAGAAATCATGTGCATTAGCTATTGAAACAGACCATAAAATATCATTCGAGGAAGCACAAGTTTTACATTCAGAAAAAAAATGTATCTAAAAGATTATTTCTTGAAATGATTGAAATTAATAAATCCAATCAAAATATGAACAAAAAAACAGATATCGAAAATCTTAGCAAAATCTACAGTTATCTTTCACAAATGGATTAAAACTGATGATTCTCAAAGAATATAATAAAAAAATTAACACACCCACTACATATTTTATATTTTTCTGACGATTAATCATAGGTTGTCATTTCAAATCCTTCAATGTCACTCGAAACGTCAAAGATATAACACCATTCCGACAAATATTTACATATTTTACGTTTTTTTTAAGTTAATGTTCATTGATCAACCACTCAGATTACTGTAATCACTTCCCTCATTTTAAGTATTCTTCTCCCAATAATGTAATTTACATATTTTAGGACCCTGAAGAAGTTTCAAAATTGAAACGAAAGCTCGGTCCAACGTATTAAAGAGTTTTTCATAGTTCAACACTTGTGCTGACTGAAATCCCCTTATTCCCCACTGTTATACCAATTTTAGTCTTATTTTAAATTTATATATATTATATATATATATATATATATATATATATATATATATATATATATATATATATATATATATATATTATTTATGTTATTGTAATTGTAAAAACAATGGTTGTTATGATATTAGCTTTTGGTTATGAAATATTGATAGATAATTATTTTCGCTCTGTATAATCTATTTTGCAATGTAATAATAATTGCTGCTGACGTCACTGTTCTCTCGTCGCGTTGCTGCCAATTGTTATCACTTTTCTTACCACGACTAAACTCAGTTGGTACGCCTCTCGTCTCAGATAGCCGGTTCAGGCAATTGAGCCACTAGCCACTGATTGATGTCAAATTTCAATCTATTCAATGTTTATAAGTATGATTGTTGATCATTGTGGAAAACAAACGACAAAGTATCAAAAAGCAATTATTTCCTTTATTCAGGAAAACTTAAATTAACCTGGCCTACGATAGATAACTTCTATTGTCAATCTACAAATTTTCATGGATAATCATGAGAAACAGGTCATGGATAAATAGACACAACCTCACTTTTACCTTGAAAGTGAAAATTTCTTTAATAGTTCAAAATCAAATGAAATAAAGTTCTTCTGATGGGATATGAGTTATTAGTGAAGTTGTTCAGTTCGTAATGTGCACTAGGAAAGTTTATACCTGACGCTGGAACTGTCGCTATTCAATACACAACCAGAATTTGGATTCCCTTTCAATCCAATGCTCTCAGGAACTCCAATACCAAAAAGAAGGAACCATACAAATCCAGAAATCTGCTTTGGAATACTTGTATATGGAGTACATACAAGGTAATGTAGTTTGCTGCTTATAATTATTGAGATTATTGAATTTTTCTTATCCTCCTAACAAAACGTGGCATTATTTTTCAAATTATTTTCGATCTCCTTTTGGCTTTGTTTTTTTCGTTACTTGGATACCATTTTTCCTCATTCCTTTTGATTTGAATTTTTGAATTCGCGCACTATGTTCTCACATTTTCACTGTTTGGGGTTATTTGTCAAAACTTATAAATGAAACTATTTTTCCTTTCTCACAGACTATTTACAATATTCAATCATAGTTGTCTCTGACACTTTTCCGTTCTTATTTTCTCACAATTTCAAATCTTACATTTGACCATACTGTTCCCTGATTGGCTATTGTCATCAAGAAGTTTGTTGTTCTCCCATTGGCTATTTTTAGTTACATACAATTTCATATACTGTATGTTTCAAGCTTATAATTTTGTTTATCACATTTTATTCAGGATGATTTTGTAAATCTAGACCTTTTTGTTGTCTTTCGAACAATTATGGTTTATGAGGTGTATGAAATTGATTGTATTATAGCATTTGATATTTTAAAATATATAACTGGTTTTTGAACTAATAGCTATTAAGTAATTATTCTTTTTTATGTTTTTTTATGAAATTGTTTCCTTTTTTCTTTTAAAATATATAACTGGTTTTCATAACATAACAATATATATATATATATATATATTCTTTATTTTCTGGGAATAACAGCATTGTCAGTGTATGTATTTTTCTTTCCGTGCTACGTTTCGACATTGTTTATGTCATCTTCAGGTGAATTCGTAAAATAATGTAAAACATGTAAAGTTAAAATCATAATACGTTCTATAACATCAAATACAATTAAAATTCAAAGAGTCATTCAAAACTTACAATATAATTCAACTGTTTTTTTTCATTATTTTGTTTCATGTTTCATGATTGAATGAAGGTTGTTGAATGTCTAAGATTGCTGGTATCGGGTCTGTTTTATCTGTTATCATTTGTTTTAAATCAAATACATTGGAGTGTTCGACATATTCAGTCAGTCAGACTTTTCCATGTAGAAATGTAAAGATCAGTTTATTTTTTTTATATATTTCTTGTTGTGGAGTGAGTGTTCAAAATAAGTTATTGTAGATTTGATTGAGGTTTTTTATGTCGTTTCTATTGTTAATACTGTTTGTATCTTTTTTTATATGAATAATTTCGAGGAAATTTCTAACTTTTGGATTTTTTTCTTTTGTCAAAATTTCAACTTTGTCAAAATCGAATTTATGTTGATTTTCCTTTGTGGGTTTAGACAATGCTGTTATGTCCGTTTTTGAGTATTTGTGGGCTTGAATTCGTTTCTGTAGGTATTGTTCGCAAGCTTTACATGGCATTTTATAAACCGTGTGGGTTTGTTTGTTTTTTGGAATTTCAGGTTTTAATTTTGATGTGCAATTGTTATATTGTATTTTTCTACCGTTTTGCTGATTTTATTGGATAATTTCTGTACGTATGATATACGTATATATTTTGTTGTTTGTTTTTTGTTTTATTTTATCATTATAAATAGCATGTATCCTTTTTTTGATCGTTTTTCCACAAGTCATCTGGGTAGTTATTTTCTTTAGGATATTTTTTATTTTTCAAAATAACTTTTTCCGAACTTTGGGTAGCCAGTTTTATGGCCGGTCAGTTGAGTTCTGAATAACATTTTTTTTAAGTCTAAGTGGTACATTTGATATGTATTTTGTGTAGCGATGTGATGAGTTGGGTTTAGTGAACCAGTTTGTGATTTTTTTTCCAAATTGTCATATATTATAGTTGTATCAAGAGAGTTTATTCGTTGGTTGGTTTCTTTTTCTACTGTGAATTTTTATATTCATATATATATATATATATATATATATATATATATATATATATATATATAATATATATATATATATATATATATATATATATATATATATATATATATATATATATATATATACACGTGTGACCCATTTAAATCCATTTGAATTGGAACCACCCCTGTAGTATACGCATTTTGTAATCATTTTCGAAAAGAAATTTTTGTTAAAACATAAATTTTAAATTTATTTTATCCAAGGCGGTTTTTTTAAAAACGGCAAAAGTTTATAAGGCCATTTTTATTTTGAAATTTGACTACACCACTGGATTTGTAGTCGTTATAAATGGAAACCATGGAAATTTCATAAAAAAATATTGGTTAACAACAAAGTTACAACAACTTCAATTTTGGGAACAAAGTATTTGATTATAATTTTTATTTAGATTATAGACATATTTAAAATCTGGCAACACTGTCGATACAAAGTAGAACACCAGTAAATTCGTACAGCGAAAATCCGAAGTCAATAGCTCATTCCGTTCTACAGTTATAACTCCTGAAAGTATGGTAATGTGAGCGATTTGTGGTGGAAGCGATTTTGTAATAAAAATCTGACTACGCCACTGGATTTGTAAATTATATTCCGTTAAAATAATGTATTTAGGTTTAGGTTATAAGTGTATTCGAAAATAGCAGAAAATTAAGAATTCATTTTCAAGTTATGCAGTCTTCCATAGCCGATAAAAACGAAATGAACCGAATCAAGTTTTAAAGTATCAAAATTATTTATTGAATGATAAAACAGAAAGCAGGACAACAAATGTTCCTTTTAAATTCTGCAAAACTCAATTGAAACAAGCTTTTAGAGAAGGTATCAATAATTTGAGGAAAGGTGAACTAATACATTAGGCATAGGTATTGTACTAAATAGTAGGCTGTGATTTAGTACACCACAAATCGCTCACATAACCATACTTTCAGGAGTTATAACTGTAGAACGAAATGAGCTATTGACTTCGGATTTTCGCTGTACGAATTCACTAGTGTTCCACATTGTATCGGCAGTGTTGCCAGATTTTAATTATGTCTATAATCTAAATAAAAATTATAATCAAATACTTTGTTTCCAAAAGTAAAGTTGTTGTAACTTCGTTGTTAACAAATATTTTTTTATGAAATTTTGATGGTTTTCATTTATAACGATAACAAATCCAGTGGTGTAGTCAAATTTGAAAACAAAAACTGCCTAATAAACTTTTGCCGTTTTTGACGAAGAAAAAAAACCATAGAGTGCCTTGGAAATGAAACTAAAGTTATGAAAATTTGTGTCAAGATACAGTTTTTGATGCTTATATAAAAAACATTTTTGAGATGATCGAGTGGGTGAGTACGAGGATATTAAAGTTGGGCGAATCACGAAAGGGGCATTGCAGTGCGATCGACTACTGTATTGTCAGAGTGTATTATTGTGTTTTCAAAGTGAAATAAACGGGCATATACAATTATTCGGACAAATTTTAATGAAAACAAACCCAGTGTCGTAACA
Source organism: Gonioctena quinquepunctata (assembly GCA_018342105.1). Classification (NCBI taxonomy): domain Eukaryota; kingdom Metazoa; phylum Arthropoda; class Insecta; order Coleoptera; family Chrysomelidae; genus Gonioctena; species Gonioctena quinquepunctata. The sequence goes on from JAFIRS010000191.1 coordinate 162,988, forward strand.
GTTTGTGTCAGAAGTGAGATTTTTGGAGAGTATTCAAAAACAATTGATTGTGATTACGAGAAATACCCCTACGACGAGATGGAGGCCATGACGAAAATGATCAGGCATCAGTTTGCCGAACTAAAGCAAAAGTAGGAAGTACGACGGCAGAGAGAAAAACAAGGAGAGAGGTTAACCGACAAAAGGAGGAGAAACGGAAAGAGTAAAACAAGATACCGAGAACGTTGAAAAAAAGAGGTGGAACCGTAACGAAATTTACAGAAAATTGTGGTAGAATTGAACAAGGAACGGGAACAACAGCAAAACAAATATTTAAACAGAATCGAAGGCCTTAAGGAAGATGTTGATAAAATTGGTGCCGAAATCCACACCATTGTCCCTATATCTCAGACAGTTTGAAGCTGCAGCAACAGCCAATGGACGTAGAGATGATTGAAAAACGGCTGTATTTATAGTGGCTTCGAGAGGACCTGCTTTGGCAATGTTACAGATCATCCCAGAAGACCAAATTTGTAAGAAACATCTGGTGAAAGTCTGAAGGAGTTTGGTGCAGACGTCCAGAGACTCATTCAGCTTGCCTACTCAGATGTCCAGGAGGATTCCAAAGAACAGTTGTCGCAATGATGGATTGAGGGATATCGAAATAAGGATTTTTAGATCAACCCACTTCAAGAAATGTATTGAAGCTCTAGTTCGTTCCTAGTATCCGTAAGCGTATCTTCTCGAATGGTATCCTCAGAATGGTTTTAAATTAAACTTTACTTTGACGGAAGTCCCGTCAAAGGGCTTGAATATTGCTGTGTCGATGTTGCCTGATGGGCATATACGGTACAGTGAAAGAATCATTTCGAGACGATGTAATGTACTGCAAAAACTACCAATTTTTCACTAGTTTATCATATAATCTATCATGTAATAACAAAAGGCATATCCGCTGCATGTTACAATTGACATGAGAGATAAGTTCCAATGAAGTGAGTCACTCAATTGGGAAGTTTATAGTAGATTCAAGATATTACAATTTGCAGTGAATGCTAAGAAATACTATGGGTGGAAAGTTAATTTCTCAGAATACTCCACACACTATCTGGTGACGTTGAGTGACACTTTGTATCTGAGTCTCCTATTATGTTGAATGTTATCCTACCAAGTTCATTGCAAACAACAACAACCAGAGTGCATCCATTATGCTTTGTATCACCTTGGAACCTTTGTATGATAGCTGTTTGATTTTACTCCAAATCTAAATATATTTATTTTCCTATTGAGTCACATTCCCAGCTGAACATAATATATACATTCTAAATCTACTAGGTAGAAATGTAACGTTTCAATCCTTATTTGGAAAGATGGGCTCGTGAGGACGAAATAAAAATATAAAAAGGATTTTTTTCACAAGGATTTGAACCTCAGACCTTCGAATTCAAAGTCCGACGCTCTATCCAAATAGCTATCTGCTGGTCGATATATGTGAAGTTGGCTTACGTCACTTGTCTTCGTGAGGCAGGTCTAGACTTCGATAAATGAGCCTATGTTTTCGCAGCTGATTGTCATGTGTCCTTATGCGCGTTACGTCCATATGAGCGGACTCTGTAAAACTTGTTTGATAGATTTCTTATGTATTCGGTCATATTTTCAACTTGAGAGAGCTCATACAGAGTATTTTGTTCTGCAATCTCTCCAATTTCAAGAGTTGAGTCTTGGGGAGACTTCAGAACACTGGACAGGCATAATTTATAGCCGGCCTGATTATTTGTTTGTATATTATTATTTTATTTTCCACGGATAGTTTCTAATTACTTGTAATGTGGGATAGGGTGCGCCAGATTACCACTAACTTCCTCTGTAATGCTAAGGTTTCATGCTCGTAAAGGTTCAAAGGCCTATCCAGCTCGACTCCCACGTAAATCACAAAGACCTTTTCGTCGACACGGTAATTATTTACCGTCAACTTCTCGAAGATCTTAAAATTTGGGAATTCCATTCGAAGAGTTGATAACTTCGGTTTTTTGGATCTTATTATTCCCCATATAAGGCATAACCAACCGATCCAGATGATTGCAGAGCTATCTGGCAGCCAAACGAGTGGGCGTATATTACAGTGTCATCCATATACAGTGCTAGTCAAAAGTCCCCTCCCCCCCTCGTATCTTTTGAACGGGTATACTTATAATAATGAAATTTGGAGGGTGGAAATAAACGGATGTAGGCTTCTCAACTGGTCATAACAGGTGACGCAATAGTCATAAATGACGTCACAAGGCCACTGTGACCAATAACTTTAAATGGGACCCTATGGCAAGTGACAGCTCGTTTGAAAGGTATTGAGAATACCTATTCAGTCATACCAATTTTGTTTGGGTTTCGGCTGATTTTGATTCATAAATTGAAGAAATACGAAAATTATAGTTTCGCATTTAATTAATAAAGATTTTAAAGTACGCCTCTGGTTAATTGTCAAAAAGGTTGACGTTTTTGAATTCTCTACTTGTCAAAAGTGTTTATACCTTGAAAATTTACCTAAGCTATTGTTTAACGAGACTATTGTTTACATAGGCAAAATGGTACGTACTGTAGCCGACAAAGTAGCAGCTATCTTAATAATTGGTGAATGTAGAAACAATTTCCATCAGCGGAACGACTGTTTAATGAGAGTACCCCGATCGCCCTATATCGAGGGTTTATTTGAGGAGCTTCTTCGGAAGTTTGAAGCATCAGGTAGTGTTCAAGATGCCAAACGATCTGGTCGACAACAATTAGTGATGACAAAAAATTGACATAATTGGAGAAATGGTAGTAAACCCTACTTCTTCCACAGCCCAAGTTGCGTCTATCTGTGAAGTCAGTCAAAGGACAGTACATAGGGTGTTGGCTAAAAACAAATTTCATCCATACAAATTAAAATGGTGCACCAACTTTCAGATGATGACCCCGACCGAAGACTAGAATTCTGTGAAACTATGTCCAATAAAATGAACCAACAACCAGGCTACATACAGACAATTTGTTTTAGTGACGAAAGTACTTTCTTTCTCAATGGAAATGTTAACACTCAAAATGTGAGGTATTGGGTGACACAAATCCTCACATCTTTCGTGAAAAACATACTCAATTTCAGAAAAAGTAAATGTTTGGGCAGGTATTTTGGGAAACCACATAGTTGGGCCTCTTTTTCTCAATGCTAACTTAACCGGTGAATTGTATCTGGAGATGTTACAAAATGATATTGAGGCGTTAATTCTTGAAATTCTAGAAGATAATCCAGATGAATTCGACAACTTGGAAATAACGTTTCAACAAGATGGTGCTCCTGCACACTATTACGGTGCAGTAAGACGTTACCTAGATGAAGAATATCGTGGTAGATGGATTGGACGACGAGGTTCGATCGAATGGCCAGCTCGGTCACCGGACCTTACACCATTAGATTTTTTCTATAGGGTACTTGAAATCTAAGGTTTACGCTACAGCACCTGACAGATTGCCATTCTGAAACAACGAATTGTTGAAGAATGTAGGGCAATTTCCGCTGACACACTGGGACGAGTACGACAAGAGTTTAGCAATAGGATGCATTACTGCCAGGAAGTAGATGGAGCACATTTTGAACACTTATTATAAGAACTGGTTCTTAAATCTTTATTAATTAAATGCGAAACTATAATTTTCGTATTTCTTCAATTTATCAATCAAAATCAGCCGAAACCCAAACAAAATTGGTATGACTGAATAGGTATTTTCAATACCTTCCAAACGAGCTGTCACTTGCCATAGGGTCCCATTTAAAATTTTTGGTCACAGTGGCCTTGTGACGTCATTTATGACTATTGCGTCACCTGTTATGACCAGTTGAGAAGCCTACATCCGTTTATTTCCACCCTCCAAATTTCATCATTATAAGTATACCCGTTCAAAAGATACGGGGGGGGAGCGGACTTTTGACTAGCACTGTATACAACAGTACTCGAGTGAGAAGGTCGGAAGGTCATATGTATACAGAAAATACAGGATTGACGACATTGAGGAACCCTTCTCCAACTGGATATTCTGCCGAGCTCGTTTCATTAACCCTAACTATGTGACGATGGTATTGTAGACCAGACATTTTTTTTTCTGATTGAGAGCTGTGATCTTCTTCCTAAGTGCCAGTAAAATTCGTGTGATACCTAATTGTTTCCGCTTATTCCATATGTGGGAGACCTATATCCAGATGCATTCCAAGATATTTTACGCTCTCTGTAGTTGGTATCAACTGTTCATTTATCATGATTGAGGCAGCATTTTGTGAATATCATATTTGGAGATTTGGTTTTATTAATTTTGATGCGCCATGTTTTTACTAATCTTCTATGTTGTTTAAATTTTTTTATAATTCTCCAAGCTTTCAATGGATATTGCTGAATTATTATTACAGCATTGTCGTCTACACGATAGCATACTCATGAAGTAAGTCAGCTATGAAAAGTGGGTGAAGTAGTGGTCCTAAAACACTTCCTTCAGGGACATCAAATTATTATGTGCTACAACTGAGTCAGTTCTGAGATTACCGATGATATTTTTCATGTTTTTTTTGACGAAAATGATATTCAATTATACAGTGTCCGCCAAAAACTTGGAACCATATGGGATTTTTTTTTATTAATAGTTTCTCAGAAAATTTAATTTTTCATAAAAATTGGTGCATTCAATTTGACCTAATACGGGCAAAGCCGTTATTATCAGAAATCGGCCAATATTCAAAATTCACTATGGGGTAAAGTGACATTACTAAGGAAAATATCGAAAAAATGTATTGAAAAAAGTTTGCAATTGAAAGATATTCCCAGTTATCCAGATCAGTCCACCAATCACTGATTTCGATTACTGCTTACTGAGTTGATTTCTCCAACTCATGGGGCCCACTCATTAAGCAATTATTGAAATTAGTAATTAGTAGACTAAACTGGATATCTGGAAAAATATATTTGCAAACCACTTTTTTAATAAAAAATTTTGATATTTTCCATAGTAAATCACAAAGACCTTTTCGTCGACACGGTAATTATTTACCGTCAACTTCTCGAAGATCTTAAAATTTGGGAATTCCATTCGAAGAGTTGATAACTTCGGTTTTTTGGATCTTATTATTCCCCATATAAGGCATAACCAACCGATCCAGATGATTGCAGAGCTATCTGGCAGCCAAACGAGTGGGCGTATATTACAGTGTCATCCATATACAGTGCTAGTCAAAAGTCCCCTCCCCCCCTCGTATCTTTTGAACGGGTATACTTATAATAATGAAATTTGGAGGGTGGAAATAAACGGATGTAGGCTTCTCAACTGGTCATAACAGGTGACGCAATAGTCATAAATGACGTCACAAGGCCACTGTGACCAATAACTTTAAATGGGACCCTATGGCAAGTGACAGCTCGTTTGAAAGGTATTGAGAATACCTATTCAGTCATACCAATTTTGTTTGGGTTTCGGCTGATTTTGATTCATAAATTGAAGAAATACGAAAATTATAGTTTCGCATTTAATTAATAAAGATTTTAAAGTACGCCTCTGGTTAATTGTCAAAAAGGTTGACGTTTTTGAATTCTCTACTTGTCAAAAGTGTTTATACCTTGAAAATTTACCTAAGCTATTGTTTAACGAGACTATTGTTTACATAGGCAAAATGGTACGTACTGTAGCCGACAAAGTAGCAGCTATCTTAATAATTGGTGAATGTAGAAACAATTTCCATGCAGCGGAACGACTGTTTAATGAGAGGTACCCCGATCGCCCTATATCGAGGGTTTATTTGAGGGAGCTTCTTCGGAAGTTTGAAGCATCAGGTAGTGTTCAAGATGCCAAACGATCTGGTCGACCAACAATTAGTGATGACAAAAAAATTGACATAATTGGAGAAATGGTAGTAAACCCTACTTCTTCCACAGCCCAAGTTGCGTCTATCTGTGAAGTCAGTCAAAGGACAGTACATAGGGTGTTGGCTAAAAACAAATTTCATCCATACAAATTAAAAATGGTGCACCAACTTTCAGATGATGACCCCGACCGAAGACTAGAATTCTGTGAAACTATGTCCAATAAAATGAACCAACAACCAGGCTACATACAGACAATTTGTTTTAGTGACGAAAGTACTTTCTTTCTCAATGGAAATGTTAACACTCAAAATGTGAGGTATTGGAGTGACACAAATCCTCAGGCTAAAATTTTATAATAACCAGAATTAATTGGAAAAGTAAATGTTTGGGCAGGTATTTTGGGAAACCACATAGTTGGGCCTCTTTTTCTCAATGCTAACTTAACCGGTGAATTGTATCTGGAGATGTTACAAAATGATATTGAGGCGTTAATTCTTGAAATTCTAGAAGATAATCCAGATGAATTCGACAACTTGGAAATAACGTTTCAACAAGATGGTGCTCCTGCACACTATTACGGTGCAGTAAGACGTTACCTAGATGAAGAATATCGTGGTAGATGGATTGGACGACGAGGTTCGATCGAATGGCCAGCTCGGTCACCGGACCTTACACCATTAGATTTTTTTCTATAGGGGTACTTGAAATCTAAGGTTTACGCTACAGCACCTGACAGTATTGCCATTCTGAAACAACGAATTGTTGAAGAATGTAGGGCAATTTCCGCTGACACACTGGGACGAGTACGACAAGAGTTTAGCAATAGGATGCATTACTGCCAGGAAGTAGATGGAGCACATTTTGAACACTTATTATAAGAACTGGTTCTTAAATCTTTATTAATTAAATGCGAAACTATAATTTTCGTATTTCTTCAATTTATCAATCAAAATCAGCCGAAACCCAAACAAAATTGGTATGACTGAATAGGTATTTTCAATACCTTCCAAACGAGCTGTCACTTGCCATAGGGTCCCATTTAAAATTTTTGGTCACAGTGGCCTTGTGACGTCATTTATGACTATTGCGTCACCTGTTATGACCAGTTGAGAAGCCTACATCCGTTTATTTCCACCCTCCAAATTTCATCATTATAAGTATACCCGTTCAAAAGATACGAGGGGGGGAGCGGACTTTTGACTAGCACTGTATACAACAGTACTCGAGTGAGAAGGTCGGAAGGTCATATGTATACAGAAAATACAGGATTGACGACATTGAGGAACCCTTCTCCAACTGGATATTCTGCCGAGCTCGTTTCATTAACCCTAACTATGTGACGATGGTATTGTAGACCAGACATTTTTTTTTCTGATCGAAGCTGTGATCTTTCCTAAGCCAGTAAAATTCGTGTGATACTAATTGTTTCCGCTTATTCCATATGTGGGAGACCTATATCCAGATGCATTCAAGATATTTTACGCTCTCTGTAGTTGGTATCAACTGTTCATTTATCATGATTGAGGCAGCATTTTGTGAATATCATATTTGGAGATTTGGTTTTATTAATTTTGATGCGCCATGTTTTTACTAATCTTCTATGTTGTTTAAATTTTTTTATAATTCTCCAAGCTTTCAATGGATATTGCTGAATTATTATTACAGCATTGTCGTCTACACGATAGCATACTCATGAAGTAAGTCAGCTATGAAAAGTGGGTGAAGTAGTGGTCCTAAAACACTTCCTTCAGGGACATCAAATTATTATGTGCTACAACTGAGTCAGTTCTGAGATTACCGATGATATTTTTCATGTTTTTTTTGACGAAAATGATATTCAATTATACAGTGTCCGCCAAAAACTTGGAACCATATGGGATTATTTTATTTATTTTATTTTTTATAAAAGTTGGTGCATTCAATTTGACCGTTATTATCAGTGTCGTGCGGTTAAGCAGAAATCGGCCAATATTCAAAATTCACTACGGAGTAAAGTGACATTACTAAGGAAAATATCGAAAAAATGTATTGAAAAAAGTTTGCAATTGAAAGATATTCCCAGTTATCCAGATCAGTCCACCAATCACTGATTTCGATTACTGCTTAATGAGTTGATTTCTCCAACTCATGGGGCCAACTCATTAAGCAATTATTGAAATTAGTAATTAGTAGACTAAACTGGATATCTGGAAAAATATATTTTTGCAAACCATTTTTTAATAAAAAATTTGATATTTTCCATAGTAATGTCACTTTACTCTCTAGTGAATTTGGAATATCGGCCGATTCCCGCTTAACCGCACGCCACTGATAATAACGGCTAAGCGCGTCTTTAGTCAAATTGAATGCACCAAATTTTATGAAAATTAAATTTTCCAAGTTTTTGGCGGACACTGTATATGTTCCGCGAAAATGTAATTCTAATTTGTGAAATCATACTCCGATATCCATGAGTTCTGATTAATAGCGACGAGCACGTAATCGTATTGTTCACATCGTGTTTATTTGTAGAAGGATGGTTTGATGGCCGATATTTCGGTGGCACTGGTTTATTGCAGAAATCCCGTTAGTAGACGCTATTATATAATATATTGGATTTTGGTAAATGAAGTCCCTGAAATCTTCTAGGTACTGTGTTTGGAACCTCTAGTAACCAATCGAACATTTTTCCTACCTACATTTGAATACTTCTAACTCTTAGTTACCAGTAGGGTGGTATTTCGGATTACATTCGAACAAATTATTAAAACAAATGTAAACCAAGCTTTTATACAAATGCACTAAAAGAAAAAATCATTTATTTGATTGTTTGACCTAGATTATTCTTTAAGTACCGATTAAGGCATGCTTATGAATCTGCCACTTACAGAATAACCTAGGTCAAACAATTAAAGAAAGTTTTTTTTCTTTTTTAGTACATTTCTAATGGAGACTTTTTTTTAATGAATTTCATTCAATTCTTTTTAGTTGTTCATGAAATCCGTCATCTTATTGAATTGATGATCTTCGACCCCAAAAAACCCACATACCAATTTTTTTGTTCTCAACACATACTCTCGATGCAATTAATTGATTAGATAATCACTTCTGAAACACCCCGTATACTAGAAATGGTTATGTAAATGTGTGAACACCATTATATAAGCTTTACCTGATAAGTCCAAAGTTTGATCGGGATGTTTTGATATTTCAATAACCTTTTTATCTGCTTATAATATATGAGTTATATCATAACATTAGAAGGTTGGGAAACAACCGTATGAATGACCGAACAGAAAGTAATCAAGGATTTCCCCAAAAAATGTATGGTGGAAATTAAATCATTGAAGTGAGTGCAGGTTAAAAATCACAATTGTTATCTAACATTTTTTCAGACTTTAATGAATTGTGGGCTATGTGTATATAATTACGGGGATTATTTGAAATAAATAAACTATAAAAACTGATTATAGGCCGGTGTTTTGACCATAACAAGCCATCATTTTTCAAGAAATGAAAATCAAATGATCCAAACAATCCATCAACATGGAATACAGAATAGCAATGTGGAAAATGTTTTTCACAAAAGTCATAACTGAGGAATCACATTATTCTTGTTAAGTGACACGAGTAAAATAAAAAAAAATTATAGCAATCATTCAAATGTGTAAACAACTCATTATATTATTAATGGAAGTGTTCCTATGGGGAATGAACTTTTTTTTTGTAAAATCGCTGATAGACCCAATAGTTGAAATACCGCAAACATTCATATTATATGGAATTTTTCGGTGATAATGAACTTGTAGTATCAATAACATCTCAATAATGGAATGAATTCAAAAAGTGGCCCGATTTAAGATGAAATTATAATAATGATGAACCTGGCCGAGCCTATGACAAGAGATCATTCGATGAATCAAACTAGCGCGCCTTCTGAATTACGAGAAATTTCTAGGCTCGACTGGAAGATATAACAATAATATAATAACGTTCACGGCATCCTAGGAAATGGTGAGATGCATCGAAAATTTGGAAGACTCGCTTTACTTTAATGTCAGGTGAGGTGAAAAGACCTGTCGTACCTTCAGAGACCAACACCCATATAATTCATATCACTCACTTCACTCACTATTTACTGAGACTTAAACCAACTATTTGTATTGATGATTTTATTCAAATCACTGCATTGGGCTCGTCCCCAACATGCAGTCCATTCACAAACTAACGATAAAGAAAGTCCAAAGTTTGATCGAGATTCTTTTGATATTTCAATACCTTTTTATCTGCTTATAATATATGAGTTATATCATAACATTGAAAGGATGGGAAACAACCGTATGAATGACCGAACCGAAAGTAAACAAGGAATTCCCCAATTCCTGAATGATCAAAGAAATTTTAACCTGAGGATTTGTAGACTTGTCGACGTACCCTTCAGCTACAGTAAAAGATTTTCACCCCCTAATCTCTTCAACTTGAGAACGTCACCACCGTTATTTACCAATAGTGTGGCTGTCGTTCTTCGGGAGCTGTGCCCCGTGTTTGTTTCATAATGCGGGAGCTTTAGACACACTGCAGTTTTTCTTGGGAAATTGACTTATCGAATTGTGGACGAATGGCTGGCGAGTGATTTTGCCAACTCCTAATTGCATAGAGAAGTTTTCATTTGGAACGTCTATACGAAGGGCAACATATTCAATCTCTCGGCAGTGTGTATCACAGAGAGGGCACCTCTAGTATCTATGCTTAATTTAGAAACAATTTTAATTGACTCATAGACCTTGATTGGACCCTTTCGTAAAAATATTTTCTAGCAAATATTGAACTCTACTCTATAACACTGAACACTCATTTTGCAACACGATCTCCTACAGTTCTGATAGTTATGATAGTATGTTAGTGAGTAGTTATTAGTTATAAGGATCAACTTATATAATCTTGTACTATAGCTTTATATCAAATTGGCTTATCCATGTAATTAGACTGTGATAGTCTGTATGGATAATGAATCAAATTAAATAAATAAACTAATTTTTAATTTTCAATACCCATTCTTCATTAGTCACTATGAATACTCTTGACCGGTAGGTTTTTGATGCTGGAATTTCAATGTGTACCTTATTTTTCACGATAATAATATCAGTCACTTTTATTTTATACAGTTTGTCATTCCGATGTGCACCTGATACACCAATAATGAGTGCAGCCTTTATATTCTCATTGGAGAAAATGCTTGACTTTTTGGATTTATATCCTAGATTTTTTGTTTTAAGAATGTCAATAACTCTGAAAATTTAGAGATATCCACTTTATCTTCAATACTTAGAGTAGTACGCAACATTGAGTAAATGGACCTGAGGGTTGGCGGCTTTTTGGTTTTATCAATTTCGCTTAAATATGCCAGTTTCAGTAGTAGCTTTCTGAATACCATTTGGCGAGCACCAACTCCCGAAAGCATCATAAACTTTATCGTACCTTGCACGGCTCTTCTTAGGTATCAAATTTTTTTCCAAGCTTTCCATGCTTCTCTAAAGTGAGGAGGAGGACAATTGATTTCTTCTGAATCGCTCATATGGAATTATTTTAAGTTTGTGTGCTTGGCTTGTTTGGTAACATAGTAACCATTGTCAAAATATCAACTTGGCCATTGACGTTTTTTAGACAGTGTCTACTCTACCGTCGTGACGGTTGTGCATTATGCGTTGGCGAGATAACAAACCCGCAAATTTGCCTCATATGTGCTTGAAGTTGAAATATAGTGATAAAATATAATGTGTGCATATTTTTTCCTAGAAAATATTGTGTAATATTCGAATAAACGCTGCTCCAAAACCCCTCAAATTCAGTGAGACATCAAACACAGCGTTATTGCCGCTTCTTTTGACGGCATATGTCCAATGATTTGGCATTAACTTGAGTTGCCAGTGTCACTATTTTGTGGAACTTCTGAGGAAATGTTATTCTGTTTCATCCTAAGAATAAAACAGAACTTGTGTCAGCATATGTGATATTGAAAAGAAGGCTTCGTATTTGATAGCCGTTCTTGATTTAGTTATTCTTGAATAATATGTATGTATACCGAGTGCTATGTCACTATTTTTTCGGCCTGCTCACATTGTGAAGAAATATTATGAATAACACTTGGCAACGCTGTAAATCCTGGCACTCTCCGTGATCGGCGAGTTGCCAGTGTCATTATTTTGCGGAACTTCTGGGAAATGTTATTCTGTTTTATCGTATGAATAAAACAAATCTTGTGTTGGCATGTGTTATATTGAAATGAAGACTTCGTATTTGATAGCTGTTTTTGATTAAGTTATCCTCAAATAATATTTATGGATACCGAGTGCTTTGTCATTACTTGTCCAGCCTGCCTTACATTGTAAAGAAATATTATGAAAAACGCTTGGCAACTCGGCGATCGGCCATAGTTCTGAACGTGTTACGTCACATCCTGGCGCGGTTTCCGCAGTGTTCAAACAGGAACATTCCTTTTTGATTTTTTTTTTGAAAAACTACTTCGAAAAATATTTTAAAAAATCCAACCACTTTTCTCATCATTCTGAACATTGTGGTATTTTTTCCAAAAATTAGTGATCTCGCCTATTAGACAATCCAGTGAAGTGTCAAAACGGTGTGCTGGAGGGCAAACATATAAATGCAGGAGCATTATATAATAATAATAATAATAATGTTCATTCACTGGGAAGAGAGTAACAATGAAACATAGAAATATATAAGTAAATAAACGGACTAACCTTCCGCTTATAACGTACGGTCTCTCGCACCGACTGATTTGAATATTCGCGCTATCTGTTGTTTATATATTTCCCGCTTTCCGCCAGGGTACCTTTCGTACTATTAAGAATCTTGTCAGGTTTACATTGTCTGTCGAATAGAGAGTTTGTTTCGTTAGAAAAATAAGTATACGGTGCGTGAAACCGGCGTTATCGTTCGTGTAAAACTCTGAGTTAAGTATAATTTGATTTGGCGTCTTCATTCTTGAACTGAATAGTATGTTTCTAGTGTGACTACGTCAGAATGAGTTACGAAAGAGAACAGGAGCGATTGCGAAGACTGTATGAGGAAGTCAGTGAATCAGTCAGCATCTCCAGGGAATGCACTCGGCACAATGAAAATTGATAAAATTTGAACTAGTTTGTTCAGTTGCCAGTTTAAATTTATTAAATTTTTTTGTTTCTAGTATATTGTTATATTTAATGTTAATTCATTACTGTTTATGTTTTTGTCATTTTCATCAGAGGAATATTTTTTTTGGGTAAATTATTATTGTATTGAATAAAAATACAGCTGTTTCATAGCCTACAAAAAAAAAATATTTTTTCAAAAATCTGTTTGTGTTTGTATTTGTACATGGAAATTATAGTCAAATATTATGTTCAATAAAAAATATTCATTAATTTTTTGATAAAAACGACCAATAATCATTCCTTGAATAAATCGGTTCGTCAGACCGACGTTATCAAAAATTAAGAAACCACTCACGTTATCTGCGTAAGGTTAAATCATAGAAGCAAAAAGACGCTTGTTTGTGATTGATAAATTAGATTGAATTAAATTGTACCTGATAAGGACCACAGAAGCATCAAATACTTGTATGTGGCTTATATGGTTTAAAACATATAAGTACAGATAATCACTTTGTTTAAAATTGCTTAATCTATAAATATTTGAATGTAGTGTTTTTTTTTTTTATGTTCTGGTACCCACGAAAAGGGATATCCTGTAATGTTCAGAGAACATCGTGGGAACCAAGGGAAAGAAGGTAGGAGTTGGTGTTCTTCTTAAATTTCTGGAGGTTGTATGCCTCGGGGAACACCTCCCTAGGCAATGAGTTCCAAAGCCTCGCTGTTCGTTGGATGAACGAGTCTTTGGAAAGTGATGTTCTGCAGGTCTCCAAAGTGACCACGAAGGGGTGTGATGACTGAACTTGACGGGTTAGTCTCGAAGAGACTGCCAAAGCAGGAACGATTGTTGATATTTCAGAAGAGCATCGCCCATGAAAATATCTATAAAATAGAGACAAATCGCCAACTTTTCTACGGTGTTCCAGACAAGTGAGCGAGTTTGTAAGCGAGGCATCACCGACGAGACGAATTGCCCTTTTTTGGACAGAATCCAATAGCATCAGGATATATTTAGGTGCCGCGCTCCAAATATGGGAACAGTATTCAGGACAGGTCGGATCTGTGCCTTATAGATCATAAGCAGCTGAGTGGGGCTGAAATAGCTCTTGGCACGAAACAAAAAACCAAGTTTTGGGATGCACTTTTGGCAATGGACCTCACGTGATTTTCCCAGGAAAGGTTATTGCTGATAGTAATACCAAGCATCGATATGGATGACTTCAGTGGTATGGTTACTCCTGACAAAGTTATGTTAGGCACAGTGAGATCGGCTTTTCTAGAGAAAAGACATGCTTGTGTTTTGTTTGCATTGAATTCTACCAAGTTATTAGATCCCCACTCGAGAATTGTCGCTAAGTCCATATTTATATTATTAACATTTCTTCCTCGTTCATTTCTGGTTTCACGGGCTGATATAGGGGCCCTGGAAGAGAAAGCGGTATGGAGGGTACTATCATCGGCAAAGCTGTGTACTGGACATGAAGTTGCTTTCAACAGGTCGTTGATGTGAAGTAGAAATAGTGTTGGTGCGAGAATAGATCCTTGCGGAACACCAGCATTTATGAGTAGAGTGTCAGATGAAACTCCATCGACCACTACATGGAGAGACCTGTTTGAGAGAAAACTAGCAAGCAGAGAACACAGCTGAGGGGGCAAGCCATAAGACGGAAGCTTGGCGAGTCCCTGGTGCCAAACTCGATCGAACGCCTTGGAGATATCTAATGCCACAGCTAAAGTTTCTCCATACTTTTCAATAGATAGCTGCCATATATGTGAGACGTAAGCGAGCAGGTCACCAGTTGATCTCTGATGGCGGAAGCCATATTGCCTATCGTTGACAATTCCTGAGTCTTCCAGATATTTCATGAGCTCGATGTTGATGGCTTTTTCCATGACCTTTGAAATAATAGATAGCAGTGCGATAGGTCTGTAGTTGCTAGGTAGGGCCTTTTGCCTTTTTAGGGACTGGCTGTACTCTTGCAATTTTCAATTGGACGGAAATACCCCAAATTGTAAGAGTGGTTGAACAACTTGCAAAGAACAGGTGTTAGTTCGGGGGCACATTTCTTGAGAACAATCGGCGGGATTCCGTCAGATCCACAGGCTTTGTTGGTGTTGAGACCCAGCAAAATCTTTCTGATAGTACGTTGGCGAAAGGTGATCTCGGGCATGTGACTGTCAATAGGTGTGATGTTCGGGGGTTGTTTTCCCGATGAATCCAGAGTGG
The DNA here is from genome assembly GCA_018342105.1 of Gonioctena quinquepunctata. NCBI lineage: Eukaryota > Metazoa > Arthropoda > Insecta > Coleoptera > Chrysomelidae > Gonioctena > Gonioctena quinquepunctata. Next base: position 178,203 of record JAFIRS010000191.1, read on the forward strand.
AATTTCCAGCAAATAGGTGCGCAAAGATATTGGCTTTTTCCTGGGCAGTCGTTGCTAGTGTTCCGTCTTCTTTGGTTAGAGGAGGAAATGAGCTGGAAGTGAAGTTTCTTCCCACAGCTTTGGCGAAAGACCAAAATGAACGGGATCCGTTAGGACATTCAGCAAGTTTTGATCCTATTTTGGCATTGTTGGCACCTTTTGAGCATTCTATTGTATCTTTGCATATGCCTCTAGCCTCGACATATGCTGCTCTGGTCTCAGGGCCCGGATTTTTTAGCCATCGATGGTATGCTGCCTGTTTGGAAGCCACAGCTCTAGAGCAGTTTCTGTTAAACCAGGTCTTATCGGATGATGTTCTTCTTTCGGTATTCGGTATGTAAGTTTGCATCCCCAACATGATGATTTCAGAAATTGTCTCAGCACATCGTGTTGGATCTACTGAAGAGAAACAAACTCTCTTCCATGGAAACGCTGAGAAAAACATACGAAGACCTTCCCAGTCGGCCGAATTGTGATGCCACATGAGACGGGGTGGTATTGTGCAGCTCGATGGTAAATGGAAAGAGCATGTTGTGGAGATGAGGGTGTGATCAGAGTTTCCCAGTGGGGCACAAACTTCTATTCTATACGGGTCAGGATTGGTGGTGAGGAAAAGATCTAGTGTATTGGCAGACTGGTTGTTGACATCAGGGATGCGGGTTGGTAGCTCGACCAGTTGTTCTAGACCATGAGTGATGGCGAAGGCCTCGGCTTGACGACCCGCATCATCTGTTTTGTTAGAGAATTTGAGCCAGGCAGCGTGTTATTATGGCTAAAAATATAAGGTTAAAAACACAGATAAAAATATGAAATCAATATGAAATCACAACCATAGGGACTATTCAAAATCACTTAGTCTATAAATATTTTGAAGTAATGCCAATATTATTTAATTGGAAAGTATATAAATAAATAAATAAATTCGCAGAAATATTGATATCTAGCTAATTACAGGAGTGAAATGTTCATAATCAAATCAAATGTTATAATCAAAATAAGACATGTAAATTTTCAGTTTATAGAACAAAATAATATAATATAATATCACAAAGAAATCAAATCTTCAAAATCAACACTGAAACCATTTACGTACGTTATTCTTGCCAATTGTCTGGAGAAATTACTGAATTGGTGTCTATCAGTCAGTGACAGATACGTTTTTGTTGCTGTCTAGTTTCTCCGGTCAAAAATTTCCCGAATTCTTTCACGCGAAATACTTGAAATACATGTATTCATGTCCTTTTTTAGCCGTGGGAATGTTTCAGAGGTCTGTATATTTTTTGGTAGTGCATTTAAGGCTGTTGGGCCCAAAAAACTATATGATCTCTGCCCTATGGTTTTCGTTGTAAGTGGAACTATATATTTGGTTCTGTTACGTGTAATATGGTTGTGGCTCGGCTTGTTGAGTTTATTCTTTTTTTTATATTGATTCAAGACAAGTATTTTGTATAGTAATTGTCTCAAGTCAAATATACCCGATTCTTCATACAATTTGTCTGAACTATAGCGGATAGATTTGTTCAGCATTATTTCCAAAAATTACCTCTGAATCACCTCTAGTGGACGCAGGTACGTTTTTGATACTCCGCCCCATCCAATTATAAAATATGATAGGTGGCTTTGTACTAGGTATATAATATTTTTTTTTTGTTTGAAGTCTATCCTATTTTTCAGCTGACAAAACTTATAAAAAACAGTTCTCAGTTTCTTCAGCAGATAGTTTATGTGATAGTCCCATCTTAAATGAGGGTCTATAATGACTCCTAGATATTTTATTTGTGCTGTTGAAGATATTTTAAGTGTGCTTCCTATTGTGATAAATTGCAAGTGTGGCAAAAACGATTTGTAGTTACAGAACGGGACGGAGTAGGTTTTGCTACAGTTGTTTATGATCAAACCAGTCTTCAATAAATTCCATCCTTCTCAGCCTTTTCTTTTACTTCAATCCATGTGTCCCCCGAATAAAACACAGCGGTGTCGTCTGCAAAGCTGATTATTTTGCCAGTGGCTCCTGCTGAGAATAATTCGTTTATATATATACAGAAAAGTATTGGCCCTAGCACGGTTCCTTGTGGTACTCCGCATTTTATTGTTATTTTACTACTCTTAGTATTTTCGATTCTCACAATTTGCTGTCGACTCTCTAGGTATGATTTGAGTTATTCAAATGGGTTTCCTGTAATTCCAATATGATCTGAACTATTGAGTAGAATTGAATGGTTCACAGTATCAAAAGCCTTCGATAAATCAATAAAGACTCCTATTGATGGTTTGCTTCCATCAAGGGCTTTGTAGATGAGGTCTGTTAACTGTATCACAACATTCTGAGTTGACTTTCCTTTTTGAAACCGAAACTGGGATTCGGATGGGATTTTATGTTTTTCAAGATAAGAGTTCAATCAAACTTCAATCAACTTTTCGGGAATTTTACATATGTTCGTTATCAGAGAAACTGGTCTGTAATTGGTTACTTCATCCCTACATCCACTTTTGAAGATAGGAGTAATAATTAATAGTTTCAAGCATAAAGGGAATTCTTTCCTCTACTGCTTGGTTGAATATATATGTTATAGGATCTGCGATGTATTGAGCTACTAATTTCAATTTTTCACTCGTTGAATCATCAATTCCAGGCGCCTTATGATTTTTGAGTTCTCCTATTATATTTATAACTTCTGTTTTGGTAGTTGGATTAAGAAATATAGAGTTTTCATTGAAGTATTGCTTGAATTTATTATTTGATGTTTCTTATTTTGCTTGCTAATTTGCCCTATTTTTAGGATTTTAAAATTTTTCTAATTTTTTTTTTTTAAAATAAGTTATTTGCATTATATTTGCTTTCATTGATCTTATTTTTGTAGTATTCATTTTTGGTTTTTTGTATCATTTCATCGAGAATACTTTTATAATTTTTGTATTCCGTCTTCAGTTGCATATTATTCGGATCATCTCTCAATAACTGTTGGTACAAGCAATTATATGGTTTTAGGTTTATAAAACCATAACAAATAGAAATAATGAGCCGATAAAGAACATTGTAACACACTAAATACAACACGATTAGCAAACACAGTAAAAAAACAACGCAATGTTTGTCTGCCCTACCTGTCATTTTTCATTTGACAAGCCTGAACGTAATTTATTCTTCGGATTTTTTTCTCAAAATATACGAGATACAATCCAATCCGACTCGTAAATAAAATAGTATACGAACCTCGGTAAAAAGTTTCATCCCTTTCTTTCGACAAGAATGAATCGAAAAATCGAATTAAACGGTTTTTTTCACATGAAGGATTTAATATAAAATTGAACCAGAAAATGGTAGATCTCAGGTGAAAAACAACTACTTTCCTGGCAAATACCACGCAGAACGTTGAATGATATTCACCTGAAAATCCATGCATACTTCCATATAATATCAATGGACATTGAATGCAAATGTTTCTTTCTGATGAGCTCGATTATGTTTAATTCATGTCGTGTTCACCTAACAATCCGCATACCGGTTTCAGGCTTCTTGGCCCCTCATCAGTACGGAGTAGTCAACCAGCCAAAGGTCCAAAGAACTCTGGTGAAGTGAGACACAACGTAAACAAACCATCATCGAGTTTGTAACACCTATAGGTACGCCGGAAAAGATAAACTTTAACTGGCGGTACCTAGTGACAGAAAGAAACACTCCGAAAATCTCCCACCTCGATAGGTTTCTAAATAAAAGATTCCTTCTCAGTAGGAGTGGCAAGCCCGTCTAGCATATGGTGAAAGATAAGTGCCATGTGAAGTGGAATGAATAGAAAAATCGAATTTAACGGTTTTCTTCACATAAAGGATTCAATATAAAATTGAACCAGAAAATGGTAGATCTCAGGTGAAAAACAACTACTTTCCTGGCAAATACCACGCAGAACGTTGAATGATATTCACCTGAAAATCCATGCTTACTTCCATATAATATCAATGGACATTGAATGCAAATGTTTCTTTCTGATAAGCTCGATTATGTTTAATTTATATCGTGTTCACCTAACAATCCGCATACCGGTTTCAGGCTTCTTGGCCCTCATCAGTACGGAGTAGTCAACCAGCCAAAGGTCCAAAGAACTCTGGCTGAAGTGAGACACAACGTAAACAAACCATCATCGAGTTTGTAACACCTATAGGTACGCCTGGAAAGATAAATTTTAACTGGCGGTACCTAGTGACTTTTCCGGCGTACCTATAGGTGTTACAAACTCGATGATGGTTTGTTTACGTTGTGTCTCACTTCAGCCAGAGTTCTTTGACCTTGCTTGACTACTCTACGATGAGGCCAAAAGCCTGAAACCGTATGGATGTTAGGAACACGACATAAATAAACATAATCGAGCTTATCAGAAAAACATTGCATTCAATTCCATTGATATTAAATGGAAGTATGCATGGATTTTCAGGTATCATTCAACGTTCTGCGTGGTATTTGCCAGGAAAGTAGTTGTTTTTCACCTGAGATCTACCATTTTCTGGTTCAATTTTATATTGAATCCTTTATGTGAAGAAAACCGTTTCATTCGATTTTTCTATTCATTCCACTTCACATGGCACTTATCTTTCAAGAATGAATCACTTATACACCCGTGTGTAATATACTACTCCGAAAAAAAAAATCTCAGTAATCCAATCACTATCAGGCACCAAATAATTCTTTAATAGATATCGAGATTGTTTTATATTAGGATTGGAAATAGTATTCGGTTAGAAAAAGCCGACACCATAGATAAACTCATTTCGTATTTATTACTATTTTATATTTAATTGTGGCGGCAGAGGAAGAAAGAAATTATACGACCAGGTGGTGGCTATTCGGTTTTATTTCATTTGGACTTGAGTTGATATTCGCTGTATTGGTCTTGATTGAAATAACCCTTTGTGAGCTTTCAATCACCCAATTATTGGATGAATAGGTTTCGGCTTGGCTTCCCATCTTTTGATCTTTTGTTTACTTTCGGAAGGTGGAAAAGAAGATCAAAGAAATATATCTCCATACTATCAATATTGAAAGGTTTGATTTCATCGATCTATATTGGTTATTGTAGCAGTTTGGTTCTATGATATCCAATTGTTAGTTCATATAAATTAATTTTAATGAAGAAAATATGTGATTTGAATAAATTTGTAGGCTAAACGCATCCCGATCATTCGAATATGATATATCGGCATCCAATTCGACGGAGATGAATCAATATTTACTGAAATTTGCCAATAGTGGCAAGTATTGAAGTAAATCCACAATCAAGAATTATAGGAAGACTGAAAGTGTCTTATTACGAGTTATTTCAACCAACTTTTCACCTTCAATTGATGATATGAACATGTCATTAAATATAATTAGAACAAGGAAACTACTAACATTTGTTAATTCGATGAATCCCCATTGAGAATTTTATATTTGAATGATACAGTGGTACAATATCAAATAGATTTCATAGAAATACCACCTATTGAGCACGTCACCACTATACGACTTCCAGAACATTTTGGTATACCTGCAATAAGAAACAGAAATCTGTAACATTGTTGATAGCCAGCCATAAATTCATCAAAAATGAAAAACATCAGTCGAAGCATTAGCCAGGGAAGTAGTTGTTTTTTTATGCATGAGCGACCAACAAACACCTATTGTATATGTGTATGTAGTCAGCTGTCTTAAGAAATAAGACATTTTAAATTTTTAATGAATTTATGGCTGGCTATCGAGAATGTTATAGATTTCGGTCTCTTATTGCAGATATTTCTATCCTTGGATTCAGGATGACAATCATTGGTAATGTTTTAGTTGCACTTGTTGTGTTGAGAAGACGTTAGCTCCGTTCTGCCGATTCTATTTCAGCCAAAGCTTTGAAATTGGATTGATATTGATATCCAACGAGACAACAAGAGATTATACTACCACATTACAACTATACCAGAATTCGCAAGTCTCCTATGTATACTGGAGTGAAATTATATAACCATCTTCCCGGCAGACTGGAGTTAATGTCCAATAGCAAATTCTGAAAAAAATTCTTCATCAACATGTATTTTATAGCACCGGCGAATACTTTCAAACATTTTCTTAGTAGAATTTGTGTCTGCGCCGTTTACTACTTCCTCATACCTAGTGCTTTTGGCGTATATCCAGGAATATAATGATTACATTGTTAGTGTATAATCATAACATTGTTACATTACATTGTTAAAATGTAATTATTACATTGTTGATATTCGCCTGTGGGAAATAAATCTATATATCCATTTATCTATCTAGCTATCTATCTATCCATCTATCTATCTATCTAATCTTTGTAAAAAATTAAATGGGACCACCTATGACACGCATCCAGGCTTGTTCCAAAAAATAGCATAAGAAAATTCAAATTGCAATTATGCAAAAACTAATTATCTCACAGCGCCTGAGTTTCCTACTTCTACACATGAAGTACATACATCAATACATCAATCACTAATATGTTTTGGGGAGGGGGGGATGCGCTACAACTTGAAAACTGGCGGTAATTTGAATTTCTGCAAAACTGCTGATTTTTCCATTGTTCCGGTTTTTCTCCTACTAATAATCCAACGAATCGTGCCAGAGCTCATGTTTCTAGCATTTTGATTCTCTACAATCGCATCGAAATTGATTCCTTAGTTTTCATGTTACAAGCGAAAAACGAAAGATCACGATTTGTTGCTCTTCAATGTTTATAACAAATTGAGTAATGATAGTTGTGAGTAGGAAAAATAACAGCATATAACAACGGACCGTTTATGATGGCACAGTGGGTTTCCTGGTAGTATTTTTGTCACAGAATCAGTCATTTTCAGCTCTATTGATTGACCTAATAACAATTTTGAACCAAATCGAGCGGAATATGGCTCCAAAATATATTTTATCGAAATCTAAGATGAGTTTAAAGTTGGGCGAAATCGTATAAGTAGTTTCGAAATGGTGGCTATTGAAAGATTAAAAAAAAAACAATACCTCATTTTTATATCAATATTGGCAAGCTATACCTACATCCTTGAAAAGAGTTTCCTGAGTTCCACAACTTTCATTCAAGTTTTTCTATAAGATATACACACAACCGAAGATAATAGTAAATTACCCTTTTATTCTCATTTCAAGTGAAAAATGAACAATCGATATATGTCATGTCAAATATTATCCAGTTATTAGTAATATTAAAAGTTGAATTTTATACCTGAATATTAGTTATTATGAAAGAAGGGAAAACGTATTACTTATCAATGGCCTTCGAGATCCGTTACCTGTCACTCTAACATCATCGTCCCTTGACGATTTCAATAACAGATTCAGGAAGATAATCTCTAACCACTGATAAGATTTAGCCAAATATACAATGTGAAAGTGGAAATATTGCGTCCGAAAGGAATACATGAAAGGAGGGAATATTGTGGCATAGTGAAAATATTAAATAAAGAAGAAAAACATCTAGCTAAATCTTATCAGTGGTTAGAGATCATCTTCCTGATCTGTTATTGAAATCGTCAAGGGACGATGATGTTAGAGTGAAAGGTAACGGATCTCGCCGGCCATTGATAAGTCAGTTTGACCTACGTTTCGTTTCATTTCTAACATGAACATTCAATTATGTTAGGGAAGGATTCACGAGTGTGTGTCGATTCCTATGTCCTCGAATGGCTCAGTTGGTAGATATCATAGGGTCGTGGGTTCGACTTCCACTTGGGGATGCTTTTTTTTTCTTTAATTTAAAAATTCGTCCACTATGCCACAATATTCCCTTCTTTCATGTATTTCTTTCGGACGCAATATTTCCACTATCACATTGTATATTTGGCTGAATCTTATCAGTGGTTAGAGATCATCTTCCTGAATCTGTTATTGAAATCGTCAAGGGACGATGATGTTAGTGTGACAGGTAACGGATCTCGACTGCCATCGATAGGTACGTATATATTGTAATGTATTGATAATTACAAATAAATTGTTGTTCATATAAAATGAAGATTGCTAATAATTTTCGCTATTCTTTGTGAGCCAAATTGTTATGATATAGATAATTATTTGTGCCCTGTATAATATATTTTGCAATGTAATAATAATTGCTAGCTACGTCACTGTTCTCTCGTCACGTTGCTGCCAATTGTTATCATTTTCCTTACCACAGCTAAGCACAGTTGGTACGCCTCTTGTCTCAGATAGCCGGTTCAGGCAATTGAGCCACTAGCCACTGCTTGATATGTCAAATTTCTATTTATTCAATGGTCATAAGTATGATTGTTGATCATTGTAGAAAACAAACGACAAAGTATCAAAAAGCAATTATTTCCTTTATTCAGGATAACCTGGCCTACTCTAAGGTGAATCTACAAATATTCATGGATAATCATGAGAAAAGTTCATTCGTAAAATTTACACAACCTCACTCATTAGTGAAATAGTTATTAGTGAAATAGTTCAGTTCGGAATGTGCACTATGGAAGGTTTATACCTGTCTGGAACTGTCGCTGTTCAATACACACCAAGATTTGGATTTCCTTCCACTCCAATGCTATCAGGAACTCCAATACCAAATAGAAGAAACCATACAAATTCAGCAATCAGCTTTGGATACTTGTATACGGTGTACAAATAAGGTAATCTTGGTTTCCACTCATAATGTGGAAATTATTCCATTTTTCTTCCTCCCAAAAATATAACGTGGCATTCGTTTTAAATTTATTTTCGATCTCCTCTTGTGGCTTTGTTTGTTGTCACCTGGATACCATTTTTGTTCCTTCCCTCTGATTCGAATTTTTGAATTCGCGCACTAAATTGTCACATTTTCACTGTTTGTGGTTATTTGTCATAACTTATACATAAAACTATTTTTCCATTCTATTAACTATGTACAAATTTCAATAATAATTGCCTCGACACTCCCTCGTTCTCATTCCCTCACAATTTCAAATTCTACATGTGACCATACTGTTCCCTGATTGGCTATTGTCATCAAGAAGTTTACTGTTCTATCATTGGCTACTTTTAGTCAGCTACAATTTCATATACTGTATGTTTCAAATTTATAATTTTGTTGATCACATTTTATTCAGGAATTTTTTGTAAATCTAGACTTTTTGTTGTCTTTTGAAGAGTTATGGGTTGTAATCATTATGGCAGTGTATGAAATTGATTGTGTTATAGTATTTGGACATTTTTATCTATTCATATCATACAGAGGCTTAATAAAGGAAATAGAACTTCTAAAATTATGTAAAAACAATCTCTTGAAACTGATAGCTAATCAATAATTATTCTTTTTTGTGGGTTTTCTCTTTTTAAAATATCTAACTGGTTTTTCATAACATAACAATGTATATATATATATATTTACCACCAAAATCCAGAAAATGTGTAAATTACTGAATAAATTTGTCTTCCACATATTGTTAGTTAGTTACTTATACTTTTTTCAACATCGCTAATAAATTCAGATTTAAAATCAATCAAAGATCAGAATAACATGAATTTCTAAATAAATATTTGCAGTAGAATATTTTCCAGTGGAACAAACAGTTATTAAAACAACATGATTCATTTTAGATATGAATAAATACCAAATTGACACTGTTATCGATGAGAAACCTCCAGAAGACTTATTGGATAAGCTAGTGTCATAAAAGCAATGATATCCTTCAAAAGATATCACTGTTTCGGTACACCATAGGCTTCGAACCTCATAAACGACAATTACTTTACAAGTAGGTTCTGTGTTAAGAGCCATAAAATCTGTTCGAAACCATAAATAATCATAAAATGGTCTCGTAAATGAATAAAGTTGTTGGTGAAATTGACAGGGGATTTTCTAAATACCTTGGGTTCATTCATGAAGACCTTTTTACCGAAAGCGTGGCGAATTCGGAAAACAGCAGGTGTTTGAACAAAATCAACAAGCCAAAACTAGTGAGTTTGGTATGAATTTAGGAGTAATGTTAGTATCGCCCACGTGAAAAAAATGCTCTGAGATTTCTCTTTATTTCGAATTTCCAAATGAAAAATCTGTCAGATAAATATTCGCACAAAATGGAGGGTAATTCACTTGAAAATTTTATTATTCTCGATTTTTAGCAAATCAGATGCTTGCATTCTGACATGTTGCTATAACAATAAGTTGAAAATAATATTTCAAAAAATAAAAAATCCGAAAAATGAAAAATGTATTTGTGTAAACATAGTTTGTTTTCTAATATAAAAAATATTTTCCCAAAATCTCGGATATAATGAATCTCTGAATAACGTAAGATATATATACTGTTAAGACAAATTACCTTAAGGATTAGTCCAACCAGGGCTTAGTATGCGTTGTCTTTACAAATTCTTTTTTTAATTAGAATCTGTTTTCTATTCTTTCTCGGAACTACCAACTACCTCCTTGAATTCATCTTATTTCAAATATCCATTTTACTGTCACCCCAAATATCCTCCATCATTGGAACGTTGATACTCACATTGAACATCTAAATAGAAATTGATAAACTGAAGAAACTAAACGTAGTTTATAACAAAAATAAAAATAAAATTGACCAAATCTTGCCAAATAAATCAATTATTAATTATAAAATGTTCTCCCTCTCATTCTTATAGCTTGCGATCCCCTACATTTCCTACACAGCAACCGGAGATTCATATTGGCCACATTTATACCGTGTCTTGGTATGCTGACTAATGATTATATTCCAACCAAATTATGTTAGTCAGTGTGGTATAAACTGTGCACTTGGTCAAGTAACTAGCTTGGTTTGGTACCGAAATTTGTTGTGTACCAGACTATAATACTAAGTTGACTAAGATGGTGGAAACAGTATGATAAGTTTTACCAACCGTGACTGTAAATTTTGGTTTGAAAGATTGCTAAGCGTTCTGTCGTGGTTATCGCACTGGCTGAATGAACCAAATGAAAACAAAGCCATAAGAAAGAGAGCGAGAGAGTGTTAGTGAAAAATATGTTTTGTGATTTCTAACCTTAGTTTCCGCATCATTACCTCGGACATTGTTTCATATATTTGTCATAGTATTTTTTAAATAAAATGAGTTGCTGTAGTTCAGAACCTCCCATGAAAAAGTCGAAAGCTATTAATTGGACAGATGAAGAAACCAGTGCGTTTCTCCAAATATTTTTGGACAAGAAAATTATATCTATTTTGGTTGGCAAAAAATTCAAACACCTAGACAAGAGTCTTGAAGAAGCCTTGTTGAGTAGGGGCTTTACAAAAACTGCTGAATAAATACATTTAAAAATGACTAAGCCTGAGCTCACTGACATCCAGACATTGTCATTGACAGATGACACAATTCCGAATTGGATAGCAGAGTTTCAAACCTTTCTCTTGGTTACATGACTAAATAAATACCAAACCAGAACCAAGTTGGTTGATTAATCATGTGACAAAACACGATGTAAATAGACGATTACTAAAACATTTGGTTTGAATTTGGTCACATACACTTGGTAAGGTTACGAAATTCATATACGGTATAAACGTGGCCATTTTCATTGACAGATGACACAATTCAAAATTAGATAGCAGAGTTTCATACCTTTCCCTTGGTTACATGACTAAATAAATACCAAACCAGAACCAAGTTGGTTATTTAATAATTTGACAAAACACGATGCAAATAAACGATTACTAAAACATTTGGTTTGAATTTGGTCACATACACTTGGTAAGGTTACCAAATTCACATACGGTGTAAACGTGGCCATTTTCATATTGACATAATTACCGATTCCTCTTATTTCAAATCTATCTTATTACCTATACAGTGCCCACGTAAAGTATGGAAACACGAAGATATCTTTGACACCCCGTAAGATACAATAACAAAATTTTTGTAATTATATTAGATCGACCAACGATTTTAAATTTTATATTTTCGACGTTGCCAAATGTACAGTTTCTGAGATATACGAACTATATATTTATTTTTGAATGGGACAAATCGTATATTTCACAATTTTCACAATTTACAAACCGTCAATGGCCAATACTGTCCATTAATTTTGAGACATTAGGAAAAATGTGTCGAGAAACTCATGAACACTTCGAAGATAATGAGGAGGCGCTCCATCTTGCTGAATTCAAATTGATCTTTTCTCGATATGAGGATTTATATCATCAAGAAAGAGTCTGGCTAATTCTGGAATTGAACTTGATTCTAAAAATGCCCAGTATTCTTCGCCTGTCATGGTTCTATTCCAAAAATAAGGTTCAATAATGATATTATTAATAATAATTCCTGCCCACACATTGATCTTTTGTGGATACTGCGTATGCGCCTCCACTATCCAATGAGGATTTGTTAATTGACCGTGCCATTTAACTGGAAAGTAGCCTCATCAGAAAAAAAGGGGTTAGATTAAATAAATACGGATTGGTGTCAAATCTATCTAACATTGTTTTACAGAACTCCATTCTGCGATCTGGATCGTCTTCGTTCAGTTCCTGTGCCAATTGTAGTTTATAGGGATGCCATATTTCTTTTTTTAAATATTTACGAACAGTTGTTTGACTGATGTGATTTTCGGTTGCAACAACTCTTGTAGCCTTATGAGGGTCTTCAAATATCGACAAAAAAAAAATAGTTTTCGTTTGCCTGGATTAACAGGGGGCTACTTTTGGGGTACATGTCCACTTTCCTCAAATTTATGAATAATTTTAGATACAGTACCACGTGCTATAGGAGTTCTGTCTTCATACTTGTTATTGAATATTTTACATACCTCTTCGTGTGTTCGTGTCCTTCAAATAATGTCGCAAATAAAACATACTCAAATTTCATAATATTATGGTATTACCTGTCACCACATCCTTTCAGTATCAAAATTTCAATTCTTCGACGCTCTGTTGAATGTACCATTGTTTTTTACTCGATTTTTATCGCTAGTAAGCCTATTTTAAGAAAACTATCACGACGTACCAACTGACAGTAAATCACGACGTACCTTCTGACAGTAAAACTTACTTGATTTAACGAAATGAAATCGATATTCATATCATGTTCATCGGTACAAAAACAGCAAAGACTTTTTTAAACTTTAACAAATACCAAGTGGCCCATTTAATTTTCTCTTTATGTTAATATCAACGGTTGCACTAAAAATATTATTGCTAGTTTCTTGAAATCAATGGTCAATATTGGCCATTTACAGTTTGTATGCTGCATCGGCAATAAAAAACTGTAACAGAAAATTGTAAAATATATGGGTTGTCCCATTTAAAAATAAACATATTGTTCGTATTTCTCAGGAACTGTACATTTGGAAACGTCGAAAATAAAAAATTCAAAATTGCTGGTCAATCTAATATACATAACCAAAATTTTGTTATTGTATCTTCGGAGTGTCAAAGATATCTTCATGTTTCCATATTTTACGCGCGCACTGTATACCACTCGTTAAGATCTTGCCCAATTAATATTTACCGCCGTTCCGTTTTTAAGGGGTACCAATGAAAATATTCTCATCCACAGTATTTATAATAAAATGGAAGTACTTTTCACAGAGGTATTTTCCTTCTAATCATACCATTTCAGAATATTCAAAAGTATCACCCAAAAACCAAGTATTAAAAATAATTAAAACCTAAAAGCAACATAATTATTATATGTAAGGAAGTTATGAATATAAAAATGAAAATTGTTTAAAAAAAACTACCATAACTTGCATTTTCAGAATTTAACAAATATTGTAAAGTACTATTCTTCAACAAAAAAATTATATGCCAAATATGTCAAATTATCAATCATTATTTTTGTTCATAGCAAATCGTTCATATATTGTTTCAAGATGTTTTAAAAAAAATTTACACCGATACTGATGAAAAATCTAACGTGTACAGGCAGCATACCATCGATGGCTTAAAAATCCGGGCCCTGAGACCAGAGCAGCATATGTCGAGGCTAGAGGCATATGCAAAGAGACAATAGAATGCTCAAAAGATGCCCACAATGCCAAAATATGATCAAAACTTGCTGAATGTCCTAACGGATCCCGTTCATTTTGGTCTTTCGCCAAAGCTGTGGGAAGAAACTTCACTTCCAGCTCATTTCCTCCTCTAACCAAAGAAGATGGAACACTAGCAACGACTGCCCAGGAAAAAGCCAATATCTTTGCGCACCTATTTGCTGGAAATTCCATTTTGGATTCATCGGGAAAACAACCCCCGAACATTACACCTATTGACAGTCACATGCCCGAGATCACCTTTCGCCAACGTACTATCGGAAAGATTTTGCTGGGTCTCAACATCAACAAAGCCTGTAGATCTGACGGAATCCCGCCGATTGTTCTCAAGAAATGTGCCCCCGAACTAACACCTGTTCTTTGCAAGTTGTTCAACCACTCTTACAATTTGGGGGTATTTCCGTCCAATTGGAAAATTGCAAGAGTACAGCCAGTCCCTAAAAGGCAAAAGGCCCTACCTAGCAACTACAGACCTATCGCACTGCTATCTATTATTTCAAAGGTCATGGAAAAAGCCATCAACATCGAGCTCATGAAATATCTGGAAGACTCAGGAATTGTCAACGATAGGCAATATGGCTTCCGCCATCAGAGATCAACTGGTGACCTGCTCGCTCACGTCTCACATATATGGCAGCTATCTATTGAAAAGTATGGAGAAACTTTAGCTGTGGCATTAGATATCTCCAAGGCGTTCGATCGAGTTTGGCACCAGGGACTCCTCGCCAAGCTTCCGTCTTATGGCTTGCCCCCTCAGCTGTGTTCTCTGCTTGCTAGTTTTCTCTCAAACAGGTCTCTCCATGTAGTGGTCGATGGAGTTTCATCTGACACTCTACTCATAAATGCTGGTGTTCCGCAAGGATCTATTCTCGCACCAACACTATTTCTACTTCACATCAACGACCTGTTGAAAGCAACTTCATGTCCAGTACACAACTTTGCTGATGATAGTACCCTCCATACCGCTTTCTCTTCCAGAGCCCCTATATCAGCCCGTGAAACCAGAAATGAACGAGGAAGAAATGTTAATCATATAAATATGGACTTAGCAACAATTCTCGAGTGGGGATCTAATAACTTGGTAGAATTCAATGCAAACAAAATACAAGCTTGTCTTTTCTCTAGGAACGCCGATCTCACTGTGCCTAACATAACTTTGTCAGGAGTAACCATACCACTGAAGTCATCCGTATCGATGCTTGGTATTACTATCAGCAATAACCTTTCCTGGGAAAATCACGTGAGGTCCATTGCCAAAAGTGCATCCCAAAAACTTGGTTTTTTGTTTCGTGCCAAGAGCTATTTCACCCCCACTCAGCTGCTTATGATCTACAAGGCACAGATCCGACCTGTCCTGGAATACTGTTCCCATATTTGGAGCGCGGCACCTGAACATATCCTGAAGCTATTGGATTCTGTCCAAAAAAGGGCAATTCGTCTCGTCGGTGATGCCTCGCTTACAAACTCGCTCACTTGTCTGGAACACCGTAGAAAAGTTGGCGATTTGTCTCTATTTTATAGATATTTTCATGGGCGATGCTCTTCTGAAATATCAACAATCGTTCCTGCTTTGGCAGTCTCTTCGAGATTAACCCGTCAAGTTCAGTCATCACACCCCTTCGTGGTCACTTTGGAGACCTGCAGAACATCACTTTCCAAAGACTCGTTCATCCAACGAACAGCGAGGCTTTGGAACTCATTGCCTAGGGAGGTGTTCCCCGAGGCATACAACCTCCAGAAATTTAAGAAGAACACCAACTCCTGCCTTATTTCCCTTGGTTCCCACGATGTTCTCTGAACATTACAGGATATCCCTTTTCGTGGGAACCAGAACATAAAAAAAAAACCATCTTGTTGTTTGAAAAATGTTATAAACCTGTACCGATTTTCAATTAATGCAAATAAAATCATGAAAATCCGATCAATGGTTTCAAATATATAAATAATAAAAAATATCATGTTTTTATTCTCAAAAGTTATTCGCGTTGTGCGTATGAATATGAAAAAGTATATGTTGGAAGTGAGGCTGAGGGCAATAACCTGGCGAAACAAAAAAAAGTGTATTTCAAAATTTCTATATGACGAAAAATCTACTATAGACCATTTTTCGATCAAGACAGATAATGTGCGTTGAAATGGAAGAAGGGGACCTACCGAATGGCCTCCAAGAATCTGCAGTTTATAAAATTCATCCAATTCAATTCAATAACTTAAGATGTATCAGACATGAGGAATTGTCATTTACACTTTTGACGTGGAGGCTGATAGGGCATAGGGGGTTAGAGTATCAATGTTCGGTCATATGTTGTTCTGGCTGTCCCGACCTTGCGATTTGGGCATTTCTTGATATATTTCTTCATTTCCGAGATATTTCAAATGGCTCTTAATTTGACACACTGTACATATTCTCAACTGGTAATAAGGTTTTAGTTGGTAGATATAAAATATAATGTTCAATCTATTTATTATTTGTGTTATAGTTCTCAAGGGTTTTTGGAAGTTGGGGAAACCCATCGTCAATGGGCCTTAGAGTCCCATGCTCTGATATTTCAGTTCGCTGTTTCATTCAGGATGATGAAACGGCGATCGATCACCTCTCGTCCATTCGCAAAAACTGGCCAAACGTGCAATAAACAGTAAAGTTACGTCTTAAACGTAGAGAGCTCATCGTTATATTATATTTTTCTCACAGTGAACTGAAATAGATATTTTTCTGAGAAATAAATGTCATAATGAAATAATTATATTAGGTACTTTACACCTATTTTTGTCGACAAGAAAACAAAGGTAATAAAAACATAAATCCCCGTACAAAAATAGAAATGAGATTGTTAAAATAATTAAAAATGAAACGAAACGTGTTATTGTTTGCTTCAGATACTTTTATATGAACCAACAATTTGGTACGAGATTTATTGCACGGAAAATGACGTATGAGTTAATAAACTGAACTATTACAAACTTCGGAAATGTATAAATGAACTATAACAATATTATGAGATGGAATGCTGAGGTTTTTTTCACAAAACCCAAAAATAAAAAATATCAAGATTGCCACGGAACAATCTAAAATTAATAATACCTAATAGCCAAGAAAATCCGTATAAATGTCTGCATTTTTATTCTTTATGGAATTGTCCAGTATATGGGGGTTTTTGTCCTATACAAGATGGGGTAGAAACGAGTTTGATAAATGTTATCTCCTAGTGTTCCATGGGCCTTTCCAAGATCAAAAGTAGAAATAAAATCAACGGTTGTCTTCGAACCAAAATTGAGTGGAGGGATTTATGGAAATGTCGCGCTCGTTTCCTAAAAGGGAAGTGTACAAATCAATTGAAGTTCTTGAAAATAAACTTCAACGGTTGATCTTACTATGACAAAAAAAAAATTTGAGAATTTCACACTACGAATGCTTGTTCATGATATCTGAGCTTTTTTGTTTTTTTCGGTATCTGATTAATTAGTTTATGAGCAAGTGGAAAAAATTTTCCGTCCAATCCGTATTGCTCGTTTTTTTCTTTTGAATAATAATTTTACTATCTCCACTTTATCATATTAATTGATGTTTCTTTGAATTAATCTGACGTGAATTCAAAGTCAACTCATCTCCACACACCATGAGGTAGAGTGAACGGCGCGTTTTTATAATTGTGGTATCACCAGTAGGCCTAATCCGCAGATATTTTTTTTTTGCAATTGCTCTCATTCCGCCATTTAAGTCCCCGAGAATATTCCTATTATTTCCTTCTTTTTGAAGGTCTGCTGATGTCTTCATAACGGTCTTCTTTGTCAGAGTTATGTTCTAACCCATTTTCCAGACTGAGAATCTGGGCATTGCCTCATCTCAGTCGTCCCTCTCTATGGTGAATTCTCGCATAATCCACGATTACAGAAGCCGCATATAACAGAGCACTTCAACCCACTTTTTCTACAGCTACATGCTCACATGCTCCATGGCATGCCTTTTTGCAATTGCATGAAATTACATTCACTAAGTATCTGGGCAGTTTCTCTGTCATCGTTACTGGAGAGAGGTTTCCAGCCCCAGTCGAATGTTTTTTTTTTCATTCCATATCATTATTGGACTTGGTAGTAGGACCTCAATCCATGGTAACGAGCAGCATCCTTCGTTGGTGGTGAATAAGCTAGGTGGAATTTGCTTCTCATTGTCGATTTTGCGAAACGTTGGCAAGGAACTTCTTCCAAGGTTTCCTCTTCCATCTTGCCACCATACGAATCTACGAGAAAGCGGGTTCCAGAGTCTGCGATGCCTTCTGGATTGGTATTCTGATCTTCGAGATGCCAATGACGGAATTGAATTATTTGTTTTTGTGGATAAGTGATTTTTTTCTTGGTTGAAGAGGGATGATGTTGTGCCATAGCCTGAATATCGATCGAGTTCTCGTAATAGATCATTTGTCGTACAAGAGAGCAATACAGGATTGGTAATCTGTGATACCCTCGGGATCCAATAATCCAACAAAATATGAGATAGCACATCTGAAACGAATATATCCAAATTGGTTGATCCTAGCAAGGAATGAGTTTGATAGTTGAAGTTATTCAACCACGTGAAATTGGAATCTTTCCTGAAAAAAAAGCTCATGTCTCGTGGACCATGTACAATATCCACCGGAACTCATTAATTCGCCTGAATGAATACAATAGATACCTGGCGATTTTTGAATGTTACACAAAAACAAGGGACACTCTAAACTTGCTCTATGAAACGGCTGTTACAAAACCCATGGGACGAAATATGAGATATTCATACAATAATCTCAATAATACTTTGTATAAATTTATGCCACAGTGGCAGTAAATTTATATGCAACAAGAAAGATCACTTCAACTTGAAGAAGATTTTGCTATATAATGTTATTGTGAAAAGATTGAGTATTGGACGATAAAAAGGAGGAGGTTCTCTAGTCGATACGTATATTCTTTTTATGTAATACCACGCATAACTGTTTATAGAGAAGTCCGATTTGGATGATTCTTTTTTTAATAGATAGGGTATACTCGAAGTTGGTCCCATTTGAAAAAATACACCCCTAAGGGTAGAAAATAGGGAGGATTTACTGATTTTACACCTGTGAACCGATTCTGTTGATACTTGGCATACATATGAAGCTCTGATGACCCTACAACATAACGGAGGCCCGTACTTAATCTGATGATAGAGACGGTAGACAGTCGAAGGATCTCCTCAACGGTTCACAGCAGCTACCACGTGTTTGGGGTGATATGTACATATATCATTACATGTCCTGACTAACTGATTGACTGATATACGATCAACGCCCAGACCAAACCACAGGACATAAGAGCAAAAATTTTGACAGCATATTTTTTTGATATTCCATCCCTAAAGGGGTGCAAGGGTGGGCGAGAAGGGGGTGATAATTAAAGTCAAAATGGTTTTGGAATTATAATTATGGAAATTAGTATTTGGGCTCATCCCACAAATTAAGATAAATCAGGGTTTTTGAAAAGTGAACCCTAAAGGAGTTTAATGGGGGTTGAAAGACTGTATAGTTAGTTTTACAGTTAAGATCATGAAAAGTTATTTGAAATTTTTTGATTAAAAATACGTGTTCTGTTGTTTTTGGAAATAAACCAAAGGGGGGGCCATAAAAATGGGTTTGAAGTTTTGTTACTATAGAAGAAATATGTGTTTCAGTGTTTTAGAAATACAACCCCTGAAGGGGTGAAAATTTGTATGGGTGTTTCGTTAGTTTTCAAGTTAATATAGGCATAATGAATGGAACCCCTAAGGCTGAATGGAAAGGGGGGGGGTGAAAATATGTATAAGGATGTATGCTGCACTCCATAAATATATGGACATGGTGAATATTATGGATAGTGATAAAATAGTGTCGTGTTCTTTAGAAAAATTCAAGTAATCCCTTGAGAGTGTATGCTGAGATTATTAGTCCCATTCAGGTGTAGTAAATTAGATTCTGATTACAGAAAAATAATCAAGAATCTAATCACCTAGTTTAATAATAAATGAAATCCTTACTTTAATATTATTATAACAATCCCCAATCATCAAATTTCATTTGAAATATTATTGATAATAAGGGAAGAACAACAAAGAATTGGGTTACATCATTGGTTATTTTTAAAATCCAATATACTCTGAATAAGAATAATATATCAAACTTTTGCCAATCTTCATAATCTGTATTCCCTTCCATTTTTCAGACACAAGTATGATATTTAAATAACATGTTTCAGTACATTTTTCCAGATATAATGAATGATATAGGCATAGGCATTGAGGGTGTTACTGAAGTTCAGAGTTCAAATGAATGAAAATAACTTATGCGTTGTTTTCTTTTAAAATAATTTTTCCTAATCAATTGAATGGCCAAAATGTTATACTAAACAAGGATATGTCAAATAATGAAAGGCAAATAATAATATATTTTTTTATTTTTAAAATATTATTTTCTATTACTAGAAAATGAATTGGGTCAAAAGAATTGGTATATGAGGTCTCTGTTACAAATAAAGAAATACGTGTTTCAGTATTTTTAGATATTCCGTCCCTAAGGGGGTGAGTGGATTTGTAATAGTCGTCACAAGAAATACAAAATCCTAGTCGCTGGTACCTGCTAGTTATAATATATAACAGTTAATCAAAGTAAGTATTTTTAAAGTAATTCAAATTGAGTAGGTAGCATTCAGTAGATTTCAGCCACAAAAAAATAAAAAATATTTTTTTTTTAACAAAAAATGTAATCAACGAAAGGAGAAACTGAAAAGCAAAAACCAAGCTTCCTAAGCTAATGGAAGTAACTAATTTTGAGTCGGCGTTAAACAAACAATCAACAAAGATCATCAAATCATCTTAAAGAAATGACCAAAACAAAAAAACATAAAAATGCAACCAGCTCATCATTTTACGCTTTGCTTGTTTGTTTGTTTGGCGCTGACTCAAAGTTAGTTACGTTAGTTTTGGAGCGGTTATTGAGACTAAAAAGATTAATTTTATTTTTTGCGTTTCAGTTTTTCTTTTCGTCGGTTCAATTTTTTGTTAAAAAGTTTTTATTGGAATAATCGGTTTCCAACTCGGACACATGACTTGAAAGATGAGTTTATACTTGATGAAGAGTTTGAACCAACTATAAATTGATTTTTCGATAAATACACATGTTGTTATGGAAAATCATTTATTTGTCGATAACACTGTTTTCAAAGATGAATCACATACATTTTTTGTAAATTCAATATGGTGAGATAAACGCAATTTGAATTAACTATTTCTTTGGTTCAGAGTTCAATAGTGAAAACAAGCAAGTTCAATCATAACTGCTGGTGATATTATTGTTTTATTTAAAAAATAATTATCAAGCTCTACATTACACGTTTCTTGGGTGTCATTTGAAAATTCGGTGACATTGACAGTGAGAATCAATCCACCGCAAATTTTCGGGTAAAGTTTCCTACGCTATCATTTTAATTCGCGAAGATGGACAATTACGTTCTGGGAGGTATTTTTTTGGAGTTGTTAAATAATTTGTGGTATCGTTTTGACGAAATTAACCATATTTAATTGCATTTTGGAATATGCCGCAGTCGGCTACAATTATAGCGATTTGATTGGGTTAAGTAATATGAGTCACAAAAAGTGGAAGGAACTTAACGATGGTTTAATTGGATTTTTCAGATGACAGAACAATGAATGTGTTGTAATGAATAAATATCAAGCTATATCATAATTATTCACCATACAGTGAAGGATCGGAAACTTACTATTTCTATTCTTTATAGGAGAAGTCTCACATTTAAGTTCGCTGGCAAATATCTTCGAAATTATGGGATAATTAAAAAATATTCGTGAAAACAGTCAAATGTCATCAATTTATAAAAAGTTGCAATGGGCCGTATCGAATTTGTTTTTAGTATTTTTCTATACTACTTCTGATTCTGAATTCAAGGATTTCACATATGTTGCCAATATGAATTCTTATCGTTTGTAGTTGTGTGATAATAACAACATTTTTCTTGGAGAAGGGATGACCATATTTTTCCATGATTGGTACCATAAAATTTCACTCATGAACTAAAGTCCGAACTGAAATTTTATTGATCCATACAACTGATCGAAAAGTTAATGAGTGGAACAATTAGTAATTATATGAGTACAAAAATAATAACAATACAAGAAACACAAAGATAAATTGTCTAATCAATGAGTATATGGAAAACATTTGAAAAACTGAAAATATCATTCATTATAATCTATGGCGTTCGATAGGTATATTTTCAACTCTTTCCATGTGTAGTGTACCACGAAATATAATAAGTAAACATTCATTTGCCCACTTCTTTGGTTGTGAAATACTATTATTTAGTTTGATTGCTTCTGTGGCGAATGCCATGGCATCCCGTTTTCAGTATTTCTTGAGAAACCTCAAATATTTTACGAAAATGACTTTTATAGTTACTTATCACAGTTATAGTTGAACCTGAGAATATACGATTATTATACACAGATTATTATTTAATATTGCGTGTATTCACGATCATATATTTTGGTAAAATGTCAGATATATGTTGATTCTGAAAAAAAATTGGAGATATATATTCCAACGAAAAGTCCAATTATAATATTGAGGTTCGTCTCTATGACATTTGGCCAGTGTGGTGCAATAGATAGCATAATGTTGATCGTAGTGCATCTTAAACAGAATAACCATGTGTCGGTTAGATTCAGAACATGTTAGCACACTACACAATGTGAAAAAACATCAGAGCTTCACATTTCGAAAACTGTCCATTTGGAGCTCTGTACCCCTTGACACTTTCAATTAACGCAACAAGAAAAGTATACAAAATAGGACAAATAAAGGTCCATTTGAAAAAGCACAAAAAATTATCGACAAACGTTCTGCTACCAAAAGTACCAATTTATTCTACTGAATCGGTAAGAGATATGATGTAAAAACTCACCATATAAGTACAGTATTCTGCAAACCATTTGGCATTTCCATTATTTCTGGAGAAAAATTCCGCACCTATTCCGCGAAAAACAGCACACAAAAAACTCAATTTCCATCTTCACTATTACAAAAAGATAAATATGCGATACATTAATTTAAAAATGTGTAAAACTGTCAAAAGGGACACTGAGGTAAGTGGATCTTAGAAACTTCAAAAGTCGAAGTAACTTTCAAATATCAGCTGTTCGTGTGCCAGCCTGTTACGAAATCAATGAAAACAAATGAGGGTCCTTTATTATAGCGGGAAACTGTGGACTCGTCTAGTTGAGCCCAAATCTTGAAAAAGTTTCCACAGGGGACGTAGCATGCTATTGTGAAGAGAAATGACGATTATTAAATAATTTTATTGTACAGGGTGGAATAATTTAATTTATAATTTCATAGTTTGAGTCGGGGTTATGATTAAAATGTATCAAAATTGCCATTTTGATATAATATAGACTGTGTAGTCGAAGAAGCAATGAAGAACCGGTAAACCAGCATAAAAGCTATCTGTGCTCGAAATGAAATAACGGAATTGAAACAAGAAATATCCGAGATAACAAATGAACACGAACGCAAACTAAACATACAGGGTGACCAAATTAATAGTATCCTGAAGGAAAAGGAGACGATGGAAAGGAAATACGATTTTTCATTATATTCATCTGAAAACACTATATTTACATGCTTAATTAGCGCACCAAAAATGGGCTTTTTCCGTGCGCCCGCACGGAAAATTTTACGGTGCGCTATAGTGTCATTAGCTGCCTACTAACATGTCAAAATAAAATAATATGTTATTGACAGTTCTCTAGAAATCGCAAATTGTTTGTATATTTCCTTAGCAACGGGGTAAAGAACGCTTGATTTGTGACAATATTTGGATATTTTTAGTGGACATATTTAAAAAGGATTTCACCAGAGGAAGAAATATCACGTGAAGCGGCAAAAGTAAGTGCAGAATTACTGCCCAAAAAGTCAGGTGACAGATATGAAAACCAGTATCGTCTATTTTGCAACTGGCGCCAACAAAATAAAGCTATAAATGTAAGTGATGATATTTTTCTCGTTTATTTGTCAGAAAAAAGCAAATCCATGAAAGCTTCAACTTTATGGAATCAATTTTCAATGTCAAAAAGTTATCTGGCAGTAGAAGAAAATGCAAATGTTGATAATTTACCAAAAACTACTGCATTTCTCAAACGAGAAAGTGTTGGTTACACACCGAAAAAGTCGAAAGTATTAACTGCTGACCAAATCGCCAAATTTATACTTGAAGCACCAGACGAGAAGTGGTTATTAAATAGAGTTATTTCAATATTTGGCATATTCGGTGCCTGCCGAAGAGATGACTTGATTCTTCTGACTTTGGAAGACGTGGAAGATAATGGCCGGTTTCTGATAGTATTCCTCACAATTACACAGAAAGGATGTCTCTTTGATCCATGCACTTTTTATCGTAAATTTATTATTCGAAGACCTACACACATGAA
Source organism: Gonioctena quinquepunctata (assembly GCA_018342105.1). Classification (NCBI taxonomy): domain Eukaryota; kingdom Metazoa; phylum Arthropoda; class Insecta; order Coleoptera; family Chrysomelidae; genus Gonioctena; species Gonioctena quinquepunctata. The sequence continues at coordinate 202,734 of JAFIRS010000191.1, forward strand.
TAATAGAAGATTATTTATTGCGTATCGTAATGGTAGATGTTTTGCTCAACGTGCAGGGTGTCATACAATCAGTGGTACAACAAAGCAGATTGCTGAATACCTGAACCTAGAAAATCCGGAAGATTATACTGGACACGGCTTAAGACGATCTTCAGCATCTATGTTAGTAGAGGGCGGAGATTTGCTTGCTTTAAAAAGGCATGGAGGTTGGCGTTCCTGGACTGTGGCTCAAGGCTGCTACATCGAAGGATCGGTAAGGCAGAAAGATTGAAGTTTCTCGTACTCAAGAACAGTAAAAACAACGCCAACATCGGAATACAATGCAATGTGGGAAAATCAAAAACTGAATACTTCTACTAGTATAGTATCACCTTCGACTTTATCAACTACATTTATCGAAAATGAAGTAGCTGCTGGAGGATTAGCTATTACAAAAACACAAATTGTACCATAGATATTTCAATTATTAAAAATAAAAAATACATGTGTTTGTTCGTTAATCTTCAATAATAAATGTTGCCTAACAATCTCTGGTTTTCTGGTAGATATAATGAAAAATATCGTTCATTACACGTCCATAAATGCTTTTTCCGTGCTTGCACGACTTCCCGTGTTCGGCTGCGCCTCCCACGGGAACATGTCGCGCACTATTCTGGAACAGTTAGCCAAAACAGAAAAACTTGAGAGTATTCAACTTCAAAGAACAATCGAATGAAGACATTAGATCTGAAATAATCAACCTCTTCATCAAAAAAATGGAAATACACCTTTGAAGTAGTGACACAGAACTCTGCTACAGAATAGGGAGAAAACGAGAAGGAACAAAAACGAGAGGAATATTTGTAAGACTGAAAAGCTACGAAACTAAACATGAAATTTAAAAAAAAAGAAAATGCCAAAAGTGTCGAAAAAGGCCATCGAGAAAACATCTATGAAGGACGTCTGGACCGAAGCTGGAAAAATCTATGTCAACATAAACAAGAAAATCACGATTATACTATCCAGAGAAGATATCAAGGAACTTTAATGAAAATAAACCTATTTCATAAATGCAATTGCTTATTAGGATTACCGCAAAAACAACTTTACATTTTTCTTCAAACTTTTTGGTATGCTTCATTTTGGAGACACACACCAAATTTGTCTCTTGTGAATTATTTTTATTTTATTTTAACTTTGTTCGTATATAACAAGATATGTTAGAATTTCTTGATATACTAGATACCCAGTGAGAAATAGAAACAAAAACTTACAATATACTCAAAACCTTCATAGAGGAGAGGGCAAATGGAGAAAAAAAAGCAAACTAGTTATATTCCACTTCAACATACGAAGTATAAAAGAAAACTTCGAGGAATTCCTCATTTATCTTGAAGGACAAAAAGAGAACATAGACCTAATTGCATTATCAGAAACATGACCTGTACACTGGGTGAGTGAATTTGAACCACCAAACTACACATTTTACTACAACACATCTCAACACAATCAAAATGATGGTGTCATAGTGTATATAAAAGATTCTTTGTCATTTAGAACTAATATACATCATTTTTCTGAAACAAAACTATTTCGTATAACTATTGACATCAAAAATGAAAAATTTGGTATAACTGCATCCTATCGACCCCCATCGACAGACCTACATCTTCTTGAAGAGTTGAGAAATTATTTATAGATCTACAGAAAAATTAACTTTAAATCTTTCTCGGTGAATTAAAATTTTGGATAATCCAATCTGTCACCCTTATACATAAAAATGAAAATATCCTTGTAACAAATGATCATTCATATAACACTCGACAGACCAATAATATCAGACTACCTAGATCATCTGATAATATGGTTAGAGATTCTATAATATACAATGGCATCAAAATGTATAATCATCTCCCCATAACCACTAGAGAGACTACATGTCTCAGGCGATTAAGAAGAGAGGTAAAAAAAATATTGATACAACAATCACTCTAACGAACTCACACCTTTAGATAGTCGCAGTTCCACATACTTGGGAGCTCACTCATAACCCTTGACGAACTTGTATAACTATAACAAATTTTCCCAATAGCTCCATAATATGTAACATTGTCTTCATTTATTTACTTATTTTCACACATACTGAATTCTGTCCTTTATTCAACCTTGCCTATTTACCACACTTTGTATCTTTTGGTCTGCACGTCTTAAATGTACATGTATATGGCGTATCTTATACAATATCTATCTATTTTTATATATATTTTTATATTGTTATCCACCTATTTAGTTATAACCCAACTGTATGTGCATAATCTCAGATTATTTTTATAATTTTATAATTTTTACAAACCTATTACTAATATGTTCAACTCTTTACCCAAGCTTTGTCTTTAAGAATTCCATTCTTTGACAATAAAGCATATCTTGATTGATTGATTGATTGAACATCCTAACAGAACAGGGCTTCCTTTCTTACTTAATTGAACCAACTAGGATAACTGAACAATCCCGCAGTATCATAGATCACATCTTTGTTAGAAGAGAAAACAGCCTGCAAAATGTCCTCATCACTGCATAACTACAAATCTATCAGACTATTACACCACCATTCTGGAAATATCACAAGACTAGAAAAAGAATGTTTATCACAAAGGTGCAAAAAACATGAGAAAAATTACTTCCAGAGATTGAATTCACCTTTAGAAAATGAGAAATGGGACGATGTGATAAACTGCACAAAAAGCATAAAACCTCCTTATTATCAAACTGAATAACTGCAAAAGAATATGATCCAAATAGAAAGATAAATCATAAATTCAAACCATGGATTACTAGTGGTCTGGTTAATTCAATAAAAAAAACAGACTCTCCCAAGAAAAAAGTAATTACGAGTTATATAGAAGAATCTGAGGCAGAATTCAATAAATACAGGAAAAAATCAAATAAATTAATAAAATCGACAAAAAATCCATATTACAAAGAAAAATTCGAAATATTCAATGGCAACTGTAAAAAAACGTGGCAACTGATCAATGAGATCTCAAATAATAATAATATCAAAAAATCTATCCCAAACATAAACAGCATAAACGGAAATGGGGAAAAAATTATAGAAAACACTTCCAAGGAAAATGCATTCAATGAATACTTCATCAATATCGGGAAAAAATGGCATAACAAATTGATAACAGCATAGAGACCCCACCCCCCAAATTTCCTAAACGATAGCTCCATAGATCCCACAATGTTTCTAAGCCCTGTAACAAAAAACGAAGTTATTGACATAATTGCAAACCTGAAAAACCACTCTTTCCACGGACCAGATGGTATAGAGCTATCTACAATTAAAAAAAAACACATAAATATCATTGTACCATTATTACATATAATAAATATAACTTTTGAAAAAATGAATATTACTAGAGCGATGGAAACCGTCAACAGTCACCCCCATTCGTAAAGCAGGAGCCAGAGAATTACTAGGAAATTACAGACCAATATCAGTGATAAATAATTTCGCAAAATTTTTTAGCAGAGTCTAGAAAAGAGGCTAGTTGAGTTCCTAGATTTGCATCAAGTCATTTCGGAAAATCAATTTGTATTTGAAAAAACTCAAATACAGAGAAAGCCTTACTTGAGCTCTCTAACCTTGGATGGGTACCTAGATATCTCTCTTGATTTAGCCAAGGCCTTCGACAAAGTTTTACATACAATTTTACTAGACAGAATATATCATTATATGAATCGGAGACCTTCTCTATATGCTTTGCGTGATTATTTATCAAACAGAAAACAAAAGGTTGAAGTTGACAATGAACTGAGCAAACCATTAGAAATTACAACTGGGGTACCACAGGGAACCTTTCTGGGACCAGTACTGTTCCTAATATATATGTCCAATAACAGAGGATCCTCCTGCCAATCTTATTGCATATGCACCCAGCAAACATATAACAAGGCAGATATAGGATTGAAAAACATAAGTCTATGTCTAAACAATAATCTTTCAAGCTTGAATATAAAGAAAACCAAATTTATTTCCTTCACGTTAGACGAAAGAGACCAACCGCAGAATAATTCATCAAATATACACTTTCTTAGATGTTCGAAAGAAACAACCTGTACTTGTCCAACAATTGAAAAAGTTCAAAAAATCAAATACCTTGGTGTAATACCTGACCAGCACATCAGGTGGGATGAACACGACCAATACATTTCAAAAAGGCTGAGAAAATTAACCTGAAAATTTTGTACTTGATAGAAATTTTGAATAGAAGAAATTTGTGCATCTTATACCACTCGCTAGCAGAATCCGTCATACAGTATTGCATCACTTTTTTGGGAGGGGGGGATGTAAAATAATGCTTCACGTAATCTCCAAGCTATACAGAACACTGTAATCGAAATAATATTGAAAAAACACAGGTTATTCTCAATTGAACAGCTTTACAAAGAAACAAACCTTCTAATGTAACAAGTCCATACTCGCTACAATGTCTGACGTGGATGTTCCAAAAAAAAACAGTTATGACAAAAAAAACTCAATCAATAGATTTACAGAAATATACCTTTTATAAAAAACACCACACCCAAAGATGTGTCTTCTTTTTTGGGCCAAAGCTCTTTGATATGATACCACCTCACCTAAAAAGTATTAATACGAGAAGTAAATACAAAACAAGTTGAAATATTTCATCAGCCAGAATCAAAATCTTATTTTGATATTTTCTGAAGGAAAGAAAAAAATTAATCAACAGTATATGATATTTCCCTTCTCTTCATTCTCCGTCCACACAATGAGATAGACTTATTTATTTTTATTTTTATTATTCTATCTTCTTCTGGGTAATCTAGATTCTTGATTCACTACAACACTCACTATTGTTTCAACGTTACTGAAACATACATAGTATTAATCTTTTATAGCCTCCTGCAAAGAGGGAGATATATCACAAAACAAGCATTTTATATGCTTAGGTGCTATCTCTCTCTCTTTTCAAAGTGGTTTGAGAAAATTATGAATGAATAGTTGTAAGTATACTTCTCCTGAATAAATAATTTTCAGTGAAAAAAAAAGTGAAATATCTGCGAATTTTACAAATATTTTACAAACCATTATAAGGGTAGACTAATCGAAATTATTTGCGAAAATTATAATTTTAGGTGTTATGGTTTCTCGAAGGTCCAAAACGGCTGATTTTGGAACACTACTCCAGGAGATTGTATATGCCTGCGGACCATGATTTTTTACACCAATAAGTAACTGCAGACTCATTCAATTCTTCAGCTATGATTTGATCATAATTTTCAATAATTTTGAGAAAAAAAAATCAATTACTTTTTATTTAATTTTTCATAGGAAATATGAAAAATCAAACATTGGTGGTTGCCTTGAGCTTGGCCATGTTGCTTATCAATCAAGTTAATAGGGCCATTTGGGAATTTCACGAAATTCTCGCTACAACTACTAATATGATATGAATTCTTCAGAAATGAAAATTTCATGGGGGAATTACACTTTGAAGAGAAAGTTAAATAAATGATAGTTTAAAAACTAAAGAACACGCTCTAATAGAGAACTAAACTAAAAAGTAGAAAATAATTTTAAATGAGTTTGAAATAAGAATACAGTGATTAACAAGGAATTTATTTCATCGTAAATAAGCGTGGGGTGCTTGATGTCAATTGTTGTTAATATTTCATGGGAAGATATTGGTAAAAGTAGAATCATTATGAAAATATCTTAAAAAGCACCCCTAGCTTTTTTACGATGAAATAAATTTGTTGTTAATCACTGTATTCTTATTTCAAACTAATTTGAAATTATTTTCTACTTTTTAGTTTAGTTTTCTATTGAAGCGTGTTCTTTAGTTTTTAAACTATCATTTATTTTTAACTTTTCAGTTTTGTTTTCTATTGAAGCGTCTTTTTCAGTTTTTCAAACTATTATTATTATTATTAAATTTTTCAAACTATTATTCTCCAATTTTGAATAGAATCGGACCATAATCACAAAACTCGTCCGCCATTTTAGAGCCGTCATCTTGAATCCTTCAATTTTTACAAAAGAATCATAATATTGGACCCCAAAAACCCCCACATACCAATTTTGAATAGAATCGTACCATAATCACAAAACTCGTCTTTCATTTTGGATCCGCCATTTCGAATTTTTCAGTTTTGACACAAGAATCATAATCTCTGACCACAAAAACCCTCAGATACCAATTTTGAAGCGAATCGGACCATAATCACAAAACTCGTACGCCATATTGGAGCCGCCATTTTGTTTTTTTATCAAACAAAAATTTATTAATGCATTGTCACCGGAATTATATACACCTGCCAAATTTCAAATCATTCGTACGTCTGGAAGTGGGTCAAAATCGCGCCCAAAGGAGTCGGTTACAAACAAACATACGGTTACAAACATATAAGTGAAGCTAATATAAAGCGTGTAAAAATGAAGCTAATATAAAGCGTGTGAAAAGAGCAATGAAGCGTGTATTTGGGGAGTAGCTCAGACTTTCTAAGTATTTGGAACTGAACCCATATACTCCTACTTCAGCTTCGCCTGCGGTTTCAGAGCTATCTGTATACTATATGATAGCGTTTCTGTTCAGCACCAGAATGTCCTACTAATTTTTGCAGCTCAGCTTCGTAGTAAATGTGAAGCTGAACTTTTTTGGAAAAGTTCCAGATTTGATCATTCCCGAAAAGTAGTCTTGTGCCTAATGATTCCCTTCCGTATGTGTGTATGTTTCTGCGGAGAGTTTCATATTTTTTTTTGTACTCCCTATCTTCAAATCTTGGTTCATTTTTCTTTGGGCACAATGAGAGTAAAAGTGCAAGGTCTCATTTGAGTGTAATATTTCGCTTCAGAAGTGTTATTTCTGACGAAAATAGGTACTTGGCGAGAGAAAGGAAGAGAGAACTATGCTATATAAGTTACTGGGTAGGTATGGCAGATATGGAAGGAATCCATGTTAGTACCAACAAGCTTTTGAATCTATAACTCACGGAATAACCTACGTCGCACATCCAAAGCTATTATTTTTTACTTTTTAGCGCACTCGAATAAAAGATTGTCTTTAAAAAGGTTTTTTGTGAATTCTTGTTTTATCCTGACGAATAATTTGAAGATTTCGAACAATAAAGTTCACAAAAAAACTACAAAATTTCACTTACCCGCTTACTTTTCAGGCAAGCACTGAAGATGACCTAAACGGTCGAAAGCGCTGTGCGAAAAATGAATTATTTGCACGAAATACACAGCACCACATCTCCACCCACTTCCACTTAAGTATCCCAACTTTTGACAACTTTTGAATTGAATTAGTTCCAAATTTTTTCCAAATTGGTAAATCTTGTGTAAATATTACGTTAAATTTAACTTAGACAAATTGCGATGTCATTTCGAAGTTCAACTTCAACGTCGACATTATAAATGTTGTACGAAAAATTATAAATGGTACGGAACTCTCAGTGCGAAGATCTCACTGCACTTGAGAGTTTTTGTTAGTTCAACTCGACAGAATGTCGTTTCATATTTTTCTAAGTGCATAGTGGAGGATAATTTCGTTTTATCGTACTTACCATAATCCCATTCATCTTCTACGAAATTATTAATTCGAAAGACATTAATGGACTCACATTTCGAAAACACACTGTACAATCAATCGAACGAACGTTTCAATATCCGCTGGTGTCCTGCGAACTCAGGTGTCGGAAATCACGTAAATTCATGCAATAATGAGTTTATGAAATCCGGAATTTACAGGAATCCGTGTTTCCATCATAGTGGTAGTGCATGCAGCAACTGATATTTTTTTCGAGAATTGCAATCGATATTCGGATCGGGGTCAGGTCAGGAAAGCGTTGTGAAGTAGTTGAACTTTAGGGAATCGATTATCTCGTGACACATGGCCTTGACATTGACCACTGAGTTATAACTAGTGAAAAAAACTTTCAGTTTTCGATTGGAAATCATATTCTGGATGAGTAATAAGCATAGATACGGGAAACTATGGAACATTGCGCACAGTGGCTCAGTTGAGAGTAAAAGCAGGCAAGTTCGAGTGTTTTACGTAGCACGGGTTACGTATCATGATGTTCTTGCGGATTTCACGAAAATTATAAAACTTGAATCATCCCTTAGACTGCTGAGGGATAGAATCTACAGTAATTAGCAAATCAAAATCATTCTTAAGTAAATTAATTTTGGTTGTAATCATTAAACAACAACATTACATACATTCTTCATGCCTACCTTCGCACTCCATTCATACATTGTCTTGGACGACATTTCTCTCCGAACATTTTGCAACATAAGAATGATAATCAAAGCTAAGCAATCTCTTATACACTGTTCTAACTTGTAAATACTATTCTTTAAATATCCCCACCGAAAAAAATCCAGAGGGGTGAGGTTAGGTGAACTAGCTGGCCTAGGATTATAGCGCCCAAATCCATTTTTTACCAAATTCACTATCCATCATTCCATGACTTTTACGGTTGAGTGGAATGAAACGACATCCTGTTGGAAATGCAGTTTCATACCCTGAGACAGTGGAAGATTGTCCAAGAACTACGACAATTCCGTTTTTGAAAAATCTTTGAGAATGTAGGTTTTGTGTAGAAAAAAGGCCCAATGATTTCCAATCGAAATATCCCGCATCAAACATTAACTCCAAATGATATTAGTCTTCACATTGCACAATGAAATGGGAATTTTCAGTTTTCCACCAACCAAAAATTGGAAGGCTAACTTGTCTATTAGAAGTAAATGTGAATAAAACATTTTTAAGGAAATTTCGATCATCTTCAATGAAATGTCGAAGCCAGGCACAAAAATCAAACCTATAATCGTAATCTCTGTCTTTTGAAACTTGCGCAAATCTAGGTCTTCAAAGGTAGATGTAATCCCCCCTACACAGCATGGTTTGATTCCTGGAAGATCAACAACAAAAAACCTGTTATCAACAACAAAAAACCTGTTCTATTGCCTGGACAAATGGACCAGTCTCCTCGTCCCCCTTTAAAATAATATATCTCGACTTTTCCAAGGCGTTTGACAAGGTTCCACAAATCGAGCTACTGCACAAACTTGAACACTTTGGAATAAGAGGCCAGCTGCTCAAGTGGATAGCAGCATTTCTTTCCGACTAGGTTTCCAAAGTAAGGGTTGGATCAATTCATTCTGACCTACACCAAGTCATCTCGGGTGTCCCCCAAAGCTATTTTTTGCTTTTTGGTTGATTTTTTCGTCGGTTTAATTTTTTGTTAGAAAGTCCTTATTTTTCACTGTTTTGTGGCTGAAATCAACTAATAACTATCTTCTCAATTGACTCGAGGTATCCATTATGTTGAAGTGTCATCAGAACTACTATATGTGTGCCAAGTTCCAACAGAATCGATTCAAAGATGAAAAATTAATAAACCCCTATTTTCTGCCATTAGGGGTGTATTATTCCTTCACAAAAATGGCAAACTCTGAAGTATAGCCTGTCCATTAAAAAAAAATCATCTGAATCGGATAACCCAGTACAAAGTTATGAGTGGTAGAACCGGTTAACGGGTAAAAATTCAGTGGATGGACGATAAATATCCCCCATTTTTCTACCCTTGACGTTTTTTTTATTCAAATATGTCCAACTTCGAAGTATACCCTATCCAATAAAAAAGAATCATCAAATCGAACTGTTCTGTGAAGAGTTATGCATGATCATACATAAAAAAAATATTACGTCGACTAGCAAACCTCCTCCTCTTTGATTTTGTCGGTTAAAAATAATAATAAATGCATATTTTTTGTTCTATTTTTTTTAATCAGTTATTTTGAATAAAATTCTACACATAATGATGATAATAGTTTCGAATCTATTGATTGACTAAGAATATTGCAACATTGTAAGCGTTTTGAAAAATTAACTTTTTTTGTCAGATTATCAAATTAACTAAATATTTTTGTCGAACAACTACATCACTGATCAGGAAATAAGGAATATTGCAGGCTTGTATTTTTGTCCGCCATGAGGTAGTAAATATAGGGGTTGCACGAAACCCTTAACTGACAACGGTATTTCCTAAATTATTTTTTCGGACAAGGTCACTACTTGATTTTAAATATTTATATTGAACGATTCTAAAAAAATCAGCTATAAGGGGTTAAATTTCATGACGTCATAACTTTTCCTTTGTTAGGGTGTCCGGCGCGTCAAATGATTATTTTTCCACAAAATATTTTTCGTTTTTTTTTTTAAACTAAAAAAAAGACTATATTTTTTTCGCATCAAATCAATGAAATTGAAGGGCACCAAAAAAACGGCCCGCTACCGAGACATAAAGAACACATATACAAAATTTCAATAGTGAGGTGATTTCTCTAGACCTGGGCACGAGGACTAAAAACACTGCCTTCATCACCTGATATACAATCATTCAGGGCTCCTAGTGCTGTGTCAAACTCCCACTTGGGGGCTTTTTATATTTCCATGATCGATCGTGGTGAACCTGAAAATTCATAGTGGAGAGGATCAGCTTATTCCAACGAAATATTGTGTGTGGTATAATTAAAACTATACCCCAGATACGTCAGCTTCTGATTGTCTCTCACCAAAATCCATTCCTCCTCCTGGGAAAAAGTTATTCATTCAAAACGAAGGCAGACCCACAACAAAAAAAGATCGACAATTCCCGGTACTATACGCTTTCTGAGTCGGTGAATTATTTCTAAAAAAAAAGTAACAACGCAGCTTTGGCCTGCATTAAATTCAACCGAAATGTAGCACAAATTGACTAGTCCCGCGGCCATTCCGGAAATAACAAAAACCCCTCATTTTTCTCAGAAAACAATCAAATTTGAAAATCAATTCGATTAGGACCTGGAACACGAATACGCACGTCAGTAATCCGAATTCGAATTTGCGAAAATCGATCTGATTGGCAATAAATCATGTAGGTACGTGCCGCTTAACATTGAATGTAGAAAACAATGTATTATTCATCCGATAGCATCGGCACTAGGTCATGTTCAGGAGTTCTGGGAAATGTGAGTAAAAGGATTTTCCTTACCCTACTCCCCTGGCAGGACCACTTCTATTTCATGAGTTGCCATCAGGATTACAGGGTGGAATAGCAAATATCTATGTGGACGATGTATATCATCATCGTCCATTGATATCAAATTGCGGAGGTGAATTTGCGAACCTCGTGCATGAGTAGAATTCACTAAAACTGAATATTCCGGGTAATACTTTCAGGAAATCTTCAGTGAAGGGCAATGCCATTATGATGAAAATTCCACACCCAACATTTTCGACCAATTGAGAGCCTGTATTTTGTATCGTTACCGTAGCAACTAAAAAAAATTCCGAAATTTTTTCTCTTCCTTGGGGTAAGGTGCATGAAATTACCCTGGAATTTCTTTTACGTTTATAGGTAAAATGACATTTACATTCAACTTCAGATTATGTCGAATTTATTCTATAAGTTGATAAGTAAAAAAATTGTACTTGAAAATTAAAAATTTACAAAAACGCATGTTGTTACTACGTTAGTTCTTATATTTTAACACAAACAACCATTTTTAACTTGAAAATTCAAAATTTACAAAAACGCATGTTGTTACTACGTTAGTTCTTATATTTTAACACAAACAACCATTTTTAACTAAAGCATCTAAATGTTTTGAAATTCCTTAGCTACGTATTCTTTCTCCAATGGAGAATATAAAAGCGAACACTCACTAAAATGTATACATTGTCTTTGTTTCATAAAATATATGTAGTACTTTGAAACAATCTCATTCTGCTGTAATCCACGAAAGCTCCATATTTTTTACACACCAGAAGCAAATAATGTTTGATAATCCCAAACAAATTCGGAGAATAAATTTCCCGTATTCTTCTAATAAATAATAAAATTTTAGGTTCCGATGATACATTTTAATTTCTAACTTCTTACAAAACTTGCATAAAAATCTCAACACAATTTTTTTGGAAAAAACCTACATTTTGACGACTATAAAGTAGATTAGATTCATTCACTACAGTAAAAATTTAAACCATTATTAACTTTTCTGTAATTTTATTCAACTAAGTGGGTAAAAAAATTTCCTCGAAATAATGGAGAACTATTATTATACTATTACATATTATTTGGTTTACTTGCTAACCAATTTATATTATTATTTTTTTAAATACCTATTTCATTATTTTCTACCAACTTTAGTGAAATAATTGTAAAACTGAGAGATTGAGCTACTATCGACTTGTTTTTTGTGATTTTATATAACTAAAGTAGAATTAATTGTATTTCATTTAACCTGATATTACGCGTGCAAATTTCATTCACCACTTCGAGTTTCTTGTAAGAAAATATATTTCTACCAACTTTAGTGAAATGAATTTGAAAAAAACTGAGAAATTAAGCTACTGTCGACTAATTTTTTATTATTCCGTGTAACTAGTGGATTAATTGTGTTTTATTCAACCTAACAATGTTATGCATGTGAATTTTATTGATACAAAATACTGCTTCGAGTTGCTTGTAACAAAATATATTTCCACCAACTTCAGTGGAATAATTAGTCAAGAATGTGGTTTGAACTACCACCAGCTGCCTCATTATTATTTTGCGTAACTAAAGTCAGCATTTTACATTCAATTTAGCGTAATCTTAACTGAAGTCTTGGTCCAAAATTTTCTTTCAGGTAACAAGTCACATTGCTTTAATTTTAAACAATACAAATTTAGAATAGAAATTGAGAATAGATTTGGAAATGAAACCACCGATATTGATATCTGAATATCTATAGCTGCTTAAATATTAACTGAAGAAAAATAATTGTATCACCCGCCTAAGCAAATTCGATATATTACGCAACAAAGAACATTATTACTTATTATTACTGTTATTTTGAACCACTACTATTAGTTTAATTATTATTATTTGTAACATTAATGTACAATTATTATAAGTTATAACTGATGGTTGATTCGCATCCGATTGCACTATTTTTCACACTGAACCATTGGCTCAGCTGCCATTCGGATTACACCGCATCGTTTCAACAATTTCATTATGATGTCCTATATCCATCTGTGAATGGGGTTTTATGGATTGACTGCTACTATGGCGTGTAATTTTAATAATCCATCTGGTTTTTGTAACTAATCGCGACTCATTCTCATCTTCTGTTGTCATTTGATGTTTGTTCTGAGTATAACTGATACCTAAACTCACGTACAGGTTCAGCGTCTCTGTACCCGCGATCTACAATAAATATATCACCATTTTGAAACCACTGACGCATATTTTCAACGTCTCTCTCAAACTTATTCCTCAAAATTGCTGCATCATTATTCTGAGAATCGGAATAATAAGGTCCTTGGATCGCTAAAATGTAGCTATCTGGTGAATTTCACTAAAATGAGGAACTTCATGTAAGAAGAAAGATTGTCGAAGTATACGGAAATTGCTACTTTTCTGTAGGTAATAGTATGTTCCGTCAACGTAGACTCTATCTTTTGGTGTATTTGGTTCGGCATTATATAGGACATTACTTAATTCATTGACATGTATGGTGATGAAATGTTTCCTAGATATAGCTTGAAATCCAATATTCTGTGGGAAAAATCGTTGGATCAGAGCTGTTCGTACAGAAGTAATTGCCATACTTACAGCTTATCTGCTAGTATACTGGAAAATAATCATTAAAAATTATTCAACGGAAAAACCCTGCCGGAGTTTGCACAACAATGTGAGATCTTTCTTTGAAATATTTCTATTCCTACCACCAGGCTGGGCAATTGGATCACAATATGTATATAATTTTCGAAAATGCGGTCTTGTTACTGGAGTGATTATTTTGAATTCATCGTCAGAGGAATTGCTTTCATCTGTATATTTATTCATTTATTTCAGTAACAGCAATATATTCTACATAACTTATTGATAATATCTCTTAACAACAACATATATATTGATATAAACTAAATAAATTATATTCGGTGCACGATGGTATTCTGATTACTGAGTGTGCACCCACTTACATTATCACATTCGATTTTATTTTAGGGTATCTACAACATTTAGCAATTTACTCAACTAAATTGAATCAATACATTAGGAAAATTTCTAAGATATAAAAAGAAAAAATATAATTATCAGGTAACAATCACAAAAACATGTTTTTATTCCCTCCATCAAAACATGAAGGTTACAGTATACTTAGTCTCAATTATCCATTGTACAATTTCCTTTTTTACTTTATAGTATGGTCTATTTCTTATAGCATGGAATAGACTATTGTAAATCTCTGGGCCTATGTAATAAATATGCTTTTGACATAATGTATGTTTAGGATTGCACAGAAAGAGATTATTATTAGCTGCATTTCCTGTATTTACACAATGTTTTAAATCCTCCCTGTAGTATGAGTTTTTAGCATGAATCTAATAACTGATTTAACATACAATTGATTAGAACATAACAATATCTATATATACAGATTCTGTAGGATATCTTTTCTAAAGAAAGAGCATTATCTTTATGATCCACTTTTGCGCATTTATGAGCTCAGACATAATTGTTGTTCCTGAACTCCCCCAGACTACAATACCATAATTTATTATTGATTCTATTAGTGAAAAAAAGACCATTTTTAAAGATGGAAACGATGAAATGTTTCTTAACTCATAGAATTTATAAATAAGTTTTTTAATTTTACCAGTTACATATTGAATATGTTCCTTCCAACTGAGGTTTTCATCTATGATTACTCCCAGGTATTTTATCGAGGATTTTCTCTCAATCCCATTATCACATTTACATCGTTATTCTAGATCACATTGAGAACTATGCATTTTTAGATTATAAAGATTCGGCTTTACTCGAGAGAAAAGTGAAAAGGTTAAAAAACCTCTTTTTTTCTATATTAAGAGAAAGCAAACTGCAGTCCAGCCATTTTTTAATTTTGTGCAATGCTAGTTCAGCATTTAGTTCGTAGTTTCCCAGTCTTCCCCACAACTATTCTGCAGAGTCATCTGCAAAACAGAAAATCCATCCAATTCATACATAAGACCATTTATATAAACATTAAACAGTAGTGTCGAGAGCACTGTACCCTGCGGCACACCAAATTCCATCTCTAGTTTGTCACTCTCCCCACCTGAGATTATTACACTCTGATTTCTTTAAGATATGAATTCTTGTTCGCAGCTTCGCTCCTCAATTCCTTCGGATTGCAATTTCGTCCCTTCATAATGAAGAGCCTATTGATATCTCAGTCCCAGAATCAACTGGTGCAGAAGAAACCCTCGCTCATCCAGATTACAAGACTTGACATACAGGAATATAAATATCTCTCTGCACTCAACACCCAGTCTACGTATATTGATATGCTCTTCATAAATGACAAACGAATTGCTTCTGATTGTGTCAAAATATTCATCCTTAGACACGCTGGATCCTGTTCATTTGCGACTATTTCATCATCGATGGATTGACGGCAATTAAAGCATATTCTGGTGAGATTATTGATTTCTAGTAAAGGCAAACCATTTTCGCAACGTACGGTTATCGCAATTTTGCGTCGCTGGACATCGACATCACCAACATTCTTTGCAAATGATATGCTGTATGACATACGAAATAGGAAACTATCTTTCTGAATGCCATTTCTATAATACTTCACTCACTATATTACTGGAATTCCATAATCAGATCACAATTTTTGAGAACTTTGAAATGATTGATCTTTATTGACAATAACAAGTCATTTTCAAATAAAACAGTAGGTGCTATGACTGAAAGCAATGGCAGGTTATTCTGGATGTGCTAGTGAGAAGCTGGTGCCGAGGACAGTTCATTGCATCAATTATACGTCGAAATCGTCATCCTTCTTGGATATTATAGTATATCTTCACTGATGAAATAGTCGGAACTGAACAGAATCCAGCTTGTTCAAGCATGAATGTTTTGATACAAAGCACAAGAAATTCGTGTGTTATTATGGATCACATTCAATACTGAAATATAGAGGGCTGAGTCAAGGAACTGAGTTGGAATGATTTGATCGATGGATATTACTACACACGCAAGCAAGGCTCTAGGACTCTGGGATAATGTGCTAGTGCTAGTGTGTAGTGGTTTCTCAAATATGCCAGATATGCCAGATATGAAGTTCGCAACTTCTCAATAGGATACATGACGCTTCGAACAGAGGACAATAGCTGAACTCAAATCTTGCAATGGATATGTTTGTAGGCCAGGCAAAGGTAAATATAAATTATTATTTCCAAAACAGCTTTTTTGCTTCCAGTGGCGACTTCCTTGAAGTGGTAATAGTAATGACAGTAATACTCCGGAATCACCATATCTATTAGATTGAAAATGAAAAATGTCTTAATCCTCAAGAGAGCTGACTACAGAAACCTATACAATAGGTGTATGTTGGTCGCATATCCATAAAAAAATAACTGCTTTCCTGGCTTACGCCTCGACGGACGTTTTGTTGAGATGGCGTTAGCTCAGTTCTGCTGATTCCATCCCAGCAAATGCTTTGAAATTGGATGGATATTAATTATTATAGTCAGGTAAGGCAGACATTAGTTATTGTCTGCTTGATCCATCATTTACTGATGAGGGGCAAATACCCCGAAAACGGTCCCCAGGTGGTCAGCCTGAGTGAAGTGGTTAATATTGATCCATTTTGCAACAAACATTTGCAAAGTACCTTGTAGGACTTTGCACGTTTATCCATCGGATGTCATTCAACGTCCGTCGAGGCATTAGCCAGGGAAGTAGTTGTTTTTTTTATGGATATGCGACCCCTACCCTACCCTACCCCTATTGTATATGTTTCTGTAGTCAACTGTCTTGAGGAATAAGGCATTTTTCATTTTCAATGAAATTATGGCTGGTTATCAAGAATTTTACAGATTTCTGTCTCATTGCAGATATATCTATTAGAAAAAAATACTACCCTTATTATAAGATATCCAACAAATTATGACCAATATACGTTCCTCTAGGGTCTCCAATCGAGGGATAGTTTAATAACTCCATGCCTATGATTGAATTCTTCTTGAATTCAGATGGGTAAACTCAGTTTTCAAATATATAGTCGAGGGAAATATACTTAATATCCTCAGAACATCAGATATATTCCTTTGAATGACTCACAAAATATATTGATATTTTGTAGCTTGCTTAATCCTACAAAAACACACAATTGATTATTTGGTGCCCTCTATCGCCAAACCTTTGGGTAATACGACGTAGTTGGGCTGATAGGAGATGACTTCAGCCCTCTGTTGAGGTAGAAGTCATGATTGAATCCTAGAGAAGAGTAATTACTTATTCAAATCAAATGAAGCCTTCCTTATGTGAAACACTCTGTATTTTCAATTGCATTTTATTTTGAGAAATCAACTTCCATTTTGATCGATCGTCAATAATAGTTAACTCGATCAGATATAGTCTCTTCTTTCACCTAAAAATTGTGTTTATTGGAAACTACCCAGTAAAAAAATTTTGTTTTTTGTTATATAGAAAAATCATTAACGAATCTGAGTACCGCTCAGTTGAATAACAGTTGAATACCCATTACAAATAAGAGGTAAATGTTTTTCATTTATCTGATTTCACACAAAAATAATAAAATTCGTGATTTGAAGAAATTACGTATATATAATATGGACCCTTCATTATTCCAAACACTCTGTATTCATAGCTTCATTAAATTTTGGTCGATCAACAAACCATTCTGATTGATCCTCAATGATGAACTCAATCAACTTATAACCTCGTAGGCGAATTCATTCACTGAAGAATTGAGTATATTGGTGACTACCCTGTAGAAAAACAGTCGCGTTTTTTTCCTGTACTATGGAAAATATTTCTAACAAATTTTAGGAATGCCCAGACGCACACAATATTGAATATAAATAAGATATTGATATTTCACAAACTTCATGATTTGGCTCCCTCTAGCGCCGCATCTGGTGATACGAGTTGGGCCTATAGAGACTTTCACTCAGGATAGCATACACACCAACATATCAACATATCAAAAATCCAGCCATTTTCACAGAAATACTTTTTCCTATAATATGTGTGTGTGGTTCTTTGCATGACATCTATCTAAAGAATATTTTTTTTGCATATGAGCCCGAATTTTCCATAATCAATATTTTATTTCAGTTCAATTGAAATATTCAGAATTAACTAGGAAATTTCTTGATATTATTTTATACTTCACTAACAATTGCTGTAGACGAGTTTCCTACCGACCTGAAGATAATCCCCTATTCGAAATAAAATATGGTAAATAAAGGGTAGATTATATAGTTATATGATGGTTTAGGGTAGGCAGTGATTTACATAAAGTTATTACCAAGTGAATGGGCATATTGGCTAAATGTTGCTCCATTATCGATAAACAGCCGAATTATATTGGTGAACCATCGTTTGATCTTTGGTTTTAGTTTACAAGGCTTAAGACAAATTGGATGGGAAAAGGATAATTTCGGTGTGCCTCCCTATTATGTATTTTGTATTAGTTTTATGGAAGTTGGTGAGGATTTGGCTCCTGAAAAGAATATTAAGATGTTCCTAGAAATCTGTGGGAGAGCGTCAACAAAAGGCAAAGATTATGGAATTGATTTTGTCGCTGTTATCGAAAGTGGACGGATTCCAATGTCGTAAAACAAGTCTGAAGTTAATATAAACTTTCCTTTCTGAGAACTTCCATGGGACTTCAGCTCTTTCAAGTATTCCGCCCGAAATCGAGATAGGTACAGGGTTAACACGTTGAGTACGTTATGAGATCATGCGGATGCCGCGCTTGTTTCTACGCAGGGCGGGCGGGGCATGAATGTGATGCCGCACAACATATCTTCACTGAGACGGAAAGTTCATATAAACTTTCCTTTCTGAGAACTTCCATGGGACCTCAGCTCTTTCAAGTATTCCGCCCGACATCGAGATAGTTACAGGGTTAACACGTTGAGTACGTCATAAGATCATGCAGATGCCGCGCTTGTTTCTACACAGGGCGGGCGCGGCATGAATGTGATGCCGCACAACATATCTTCACTCAGATGGGAAGTTAATATAAACTTTCTTTTCTGAGAACTTCCATGGGACTTCAGCTTTTTCAAGTATTCCGCCCGAAATCGAGATAGTTACAGGGTTAACACGTTGAATACGTCATAAGATCATACGGATGCCGCGCTTGTTTCTACGCAGGGCGGGCGCGGCATGAATGTGATGCCGCACAACATATTTTCACTCAGACGGGAAGTTAATATAAACTTCCCTTTCTGAGAACTTCCATGGGACTTCAGCTCTTTCAAGTATTCCGCCCGAAATCGAGATAGTTACAGGGTTAACACGTTGAGTACGTCATGAGATCATGCGGATGCCGCGCTTGTTTCTACGCAGGGCGGGCGCGGCATGAATGTGATGCCGCACAACACTCAGACGGCGTGTATCTCATTGGGACTCGCGTTATAATGCTAAATAAATGGTAGGCAAACTAGCGCCGGCTGAGCGACCAACGTATATGAGCCGGATCGAGATTTATTAATTAGGGTGGTTTTTATGAACATCAAAGTGGAAAAATACGAAAAATTATTGTTGTTTATTATAAGAACGTAAAGAAACAAGAAAAGCATTGCGAATACAATGAGCTGAAGCAATACAAATATTTTAGGCTTACATATTTAGGCCTGAGTAGCATTAGCATGATTTTTCTCGTGATCGTTCATTTTCAATAAATAATACTACTTCTTCATTCGACTTACTACATCAACTGAGCTTGAAATCGGTACCCACCAGAAACCAAGTGTTTTCGTTGTACACAGCCACAACGATACAATTTTTCAGCCAATCAAATGACCACAATGCTTACTGCATCATGTGACATTACATTGGAACCATGCCGGCTCAAAAATACAATTATTGTAGCTACAACGTGCCGGATGGATGCTTCCGGTACCGGGCCGGCACTGGGTACGGGGGGTTGTGTTGTACAGTGCTCGTCTAAAGTCCGTTCCCCCCTACTAATTTGAAGGGTTCAAATAGGAAATAAAAACCTACTTTTTCATGAAAAAGTCACAGCTGAAAGATTTGAAATGGCGGCTGAGCGCCATCTTCAATAATTTTTTCAAATAGAACACCTTGTATATTATTCCATTTTCGAAATCTGCTCATAATTCTCAATAGTTTTTTTCCTATATATACTTCACTGCTACATTCAATTGTTTTCGTTTGAAAAGTGATATTCCGGTTTAAAATAAAGTATGGATTTGGGTCACTTTCGGTAAAACATTTTGCTAACTTAAAGTTGTTATTAATTTGAAGTTAAATCTCTTGATGAACTCGACTACTAAGAGGCGTAAAGAGAGTTTATTAAGGATAAACAGTACCGCTTATCGGAAAATCTCGAAGCCTACGAATGTGTTCTGTAAATTCACAATCAAAACAAATTAGTTAGCTGAAAAATTATAATTTATTTTTGAATAACACTTTTATTCAACCCCAACAATTATTCCATCAAGTGTTCAATGTGGCCCCCTCCTAAATTTCGACAATAAAGTGCCCTATTATTAATAGCTTCTCTCACGTTGAAGAAAGTCTGTTCATCTATTTCTACACATGTATCTATTATTCTGCATTCCAACTCTTCTATGTTTGGCATTCAGTGGCGTAGATTTTTGAATTCAGATACCCCCAAAGGAGAAAATCTAGAGGTGTATGATCCGGAGATCTTGATGGCCATTCTGTACTTCCCCTGCGACCTATCCATCGCCCAGGAAAGTTTGTATCGAGGAACTCTCTAGCCATGCGATCGAAATGGAGGGGTGCCCCAACCTACTGAAAAATGATTTCACGATTTTCAAACTCTTCCTGATTGTTTAATTCAATTTGTCTTATTCGAGTTTCAATTTCAATTTTTAAAAGATTTCTGTAAAGAACTCCTGAAAGATTGCCTCTGATTAAAATCGGTCCAACAACGAGATTGCCCAAAATCCCCGCCCAAACATTCACCTTTAAAGGAAACTGGGTATGTCCCTCTCTAAAAATATGCGGATTAGTATCGCTCCAGTATCGTACATTCTGTTTGTTGACTTTTCCATTAAGAAAAACGTGCATTCGTCTGCGAAACGAACAAGTTTCAGGAAGCCCCGTTCTCCTTCAATTATTCTTGTTACCACTCACAAAATTCAACCCTCCGGTCTGGATCACCCTCCGTGAGATCATGCAGGATTTTCATTTTTTAGGGATGAAACTTTTATTTTTTTAGGACTCTTTTTGAACTTTCTCCACAGGATTCAGCAACTGCAGACGTCGGATTGATGGCTATTTCAGCAACAATTTATACTTATTTTTCTTCTGAAAGAGGCGGTCTTCCTGATCTTAGAGCATCTTTCAGCGAACCAGGAAATAGGATTCTTGGGAAATCTATCATTAAACATACGGACTGCTAGATGATAATTTCTTCCAGCTTTTCCAAATATCAAAACTGCTTCAAATTTATCGTCTAAACTAGGAGCCATGATCACACTTTTCATAAAAGGAATTAGGCGCTCAACGGACTATCTGACAGTTAGCAGTTCAGTTTGACAGTGAACAAGATGTTACCGCAACAACGATTTGTTCCAATGCAAACTTGATTGAAAGCATCATTAGTGTTTTTGGTTGGTTTGAAATGACCAAAATGTCACATTTCAAACGTTAATATTTGGGGGCGTCCATAAATTACGTGAGGTGTTTAAGGGGGGAAGGGGGTCGAGTCAAATCTCATCTAATCTTACGTTGGAGAGAGGGGGGGTCTCGGCAAATATCACGCAATTTTTTTTCTGATTGAAACAAAAAAAAAATTATACTATTTTGGTCCATTTAATCCAGATTGTACATGCTTAAGATTTAATCTTGAGCGTAATCGCGTAATACGATTAAGATCATTCACTAATTCGTTCGAAAGAAAATAATTTCATTCATACTTCGACGTTATACATTTACTGACTGTCAAACCACCATATTTGTTTTATACCAAATAGCTCAATTTAATCTGAATTTACGGTACAGTGTAGCCCGTCCTTTGTTTTTTACTGAAAATCATATGGACATGTTGGTTCCAATTGTCTCTCTTGAGACCGTGCATGATTCTCCATGGATTGAATTAGAGTAGATATTCTTTTTTCAATCACAGTAGTTACGATTTGAGTATTCTATTGGTAAATTTTTATTACACTTATAATTAAACTCTCAGCAATATTGATTACTAGTCTTAACTAGTCGTAAATAAAAGCACGAAGCAAATTTTTTTTTTTACAATAACAATCCAACGCGTTTACGTAAGAAACCCACATTTCGAAAAATATCACGTGAGATTGGGGGATGGGGTTGAATAAAATCTAACGACATCTCACCAGGGGGGAGGGAGGGACAGAAAATTTAAAAAAACACCTCATGTAATTTATGGACGCCCCCTTTCGAAAACAATTGAATTCAGGAGTGAAGTGTATCAGAGAAAACTGTTGAGAGTTATAAGCATATCTCGAAAATGTAATAATATACGGGGTGTTCCATTTAAAATAATTCTTGAAGATGGCGCTCAGCCGCCATTTTGAAACTTTTAGCTGTGATTTTTTCATGAGAAAGTAGGTTTTTATCTCGTTTTTAAACCCTCCAAATTCCGTTGCGATATACCAGGTGGTTCAAAAATTAGTAGGGGGGGAACGTACTTTAGACGAGCACTGTATAGGCTATTACGCACGGTTTCAGACGTGCCGAGTGAACCTATCCGGCGCCGGTCCGACTGCTGGCAACCGGATTGTCGCCAGCCATGCTCCACCCGGTATATCTGCTACAGAGACCACTGGGCACTGGCGGGAACCGACCGGATCGGGAAAAAACCGGTCAGGTGTGAAGGGTTATAAACCGGCGCCGGCCCGGTACCGGAATAATCTATCCGGCACGTGTGTACTTAGGTTTACTTCTATTCAGACGGCGTATTACAGTATAATGACCTGATCATAAATTCATGTTGAACTAAGATTAAGATTACATATACCTAATAGGTATAAAATATATAACATGACATTGAACATGGTAGTTATCTTAAACTAAAATTGAATATAACTAATAGGTATCAAATATATAACATTGAACACGGTTGGTACCTATGAGCTATACAGGGTGATTCAAAAGTACTTTGACAAACTTCAGGAGCTGATCCCGCACAATATTCTAATATAAATTGTCTAAATAAATATATGTCCGAAAACGCTTTGTTTCCAAGATAGTTAAAGTTTCATTTTTATTTTCGTTTTTTTTAAATAACATTCGAAATACTGACCTTAAAACGAAAATTGGCATTGAGAGTTTTCTTGAGGTGTCGAATTCGAACCTGGTGCAATTATTGCTCTCACTCGTAGGGGGCGCCACCTACACGTCTTTTTCTTTTTTGAAAATCCATAACTTTTTTGAGCGTACTTCTAGCACATTTTTCAGTGAAAAAATCAATTCCTCTATCATATCCTCGTAAAAAAGCTACCCCTGTTACAAGTCGCTTTAAGCAACCGTTTTCTAGATGTGTGTTGAAGTTATTACCATTATTTTGCATTTTTCACAAGAACCTCAGGTAATGTTTAAGTAAGTAGTTTTGGTAATTACATATTATGTGACAGTTAAACGTTTTGTTGAAGTTTCTGTATGTTTCAAAATACTAATATTGAAAACATGGATTGTCTAAACAATAATGCTCATTTAAGCCGATATAATTTCGTTTATGGCCTTGCGAATGGTAATGCGCGCGAAGCAGGACGTATTTACCAGGAGCGATTTCCTAATCGAGTACCGCCTTCAGCTCCAACATTTACGAGTCTCCACCGTCGTTTGGCAGAAACAGGTAGCTTTAAGAGGGCAGCTGATATTATTAGCAGACCACGAACAGTCCAAACCCCGAAATTGGTAGAAGCTGTTTCGAACGCTCTCGAGGAGAATCCAGAAACGAGTACAAGAATAATTGCTGAAGCTCTCAATACTACCCAGTCCACAGGTTGGAGAATTATCCACGATCAACAATTTATCCATACCATATCAAAGGGTACAAGCTCTTTTGCCATGAGACTATCCCAAACGCATTACTATGTGTCAGTGGTTTTTGAGAAAATTGGCTGAAAATCCTCAATTTTTAAGATATGTACCCTTCACGGACGAGGCAAACTTCTCCCGAAATGCCATCACAAACTTTCATAACAACCAGGTTTGTGCTCTGAAAAATCCGCACGCAGTTAGTGAAAGACATTATCAGTATCAATTTTCTGTAAATGTATGGGCGGCATATTGATGATTACTTGACAGGTCCTTTCTTCCTTCCTTCCGACTGAAGTACTTATCTAATATTCATGAGGGTTACCAGGATCTCAGAGTATGATTCTTCTATCAAAATAAGAATGCAGCGTCTAAATGGCGGAATGGTATTGAAATTTTTTATCAGAATATATTCAAGGGTGGTATCTTGGATTTTTCAGTTCGGAGATTATTAATTTTATATAAAAATTCATTACTTCGAAGTGGAAGATGTCGACCACCTTCTGTGGTTAATATTTCAATCCCATTCAAAACTTGGATTTTGGGAGTACTAAATGATTTTTGTCCGAATTTGGGCAGCAGCGAAATGACGAATGAGTTTTGAGATTAGGGATTAAGAAGAGAACTGAATTGTGTTATCACAGATACTCAAAGAAATTAAAAGAAAACATAAAAAACTTCCTCAACACAATCTCCTACAACCTTTTTTTAAAGCACCAAGAAAATGTTTTTTTTATTAATTGTGTTCAAAGTAAATTCACAGCGCGTCAACTTTTGTTTCTATTATTCAAATCTGTGAAAAAAATGCATTTCGTTGCATTCAGTACAAGTTGTCTTCTGAAAATTATTTATTATTATAATTTGGGAGTGAAAATGTATTTTATATATTTCAACAAATGTAATGTTCAATGTAAACTGAAATCCGAAATATGTCCAATTTAGGGTATTCTGAAGTTAAAATTAGTTAATATAAAAAAAAGGCAGGAGAAACTTATAAACTACAAATGATTCGGAATAGAGTTATATATAAGTCAAAAAAATCTATGTTGAGGTAAAACAATTTTTTTTTGGCTCACTGATTCAATGAAAATGATTTACAATAAAAAAAAATTATAGTTGAAAAAAAAAGAATTATCTTTCCAAGAATGTGCCACTTGACCCCCTATGCTTTTTGAAATTTTTAAGTGGATCTGTCCCTCCTCGCCATCTATCGAGAAATAACGATATCTTCTATTTCAAAGAGTAGTATCAATGATATCATTCAAAACAGTTCTAGTTTTATGTCGAATCGTTCAAAAGTTAACAGGGAGGGGGGGACTATAAAAATCAGCACTCGCACTTTTGATTCCGTAGAACAATCATAGCTGAAAGGAAAATTGAATTACATTTTCAACGATGTGCAACTCGACCTCTATGCCTTTCGAAGTTTTCAAGTTGATGTGCCCCGCTTGCGCCATCTATCGAGCAATCACAATGTCTTTGATATCAAAAAGTGGTTTCGGTGATGTCTTTCAAAACGGTTTTTTTCTTATCGTTCTATTTCGAACCGTTCAAAAGTTAACAGGGGTGGGGGGCTATAAAAACCCGCTCTGTACAAATCTCGATAATATTCCGCTACTATAGAATAAAAAAAAAACTGGGGTAGCTCTGAATAATATTAATTGGAAAGCTACATAAGCTGAAAATACTTTGAATTTCTTACAATTTGTATGTAATTTTCACTTTATGTTGCATACATCTGCAGTGAATGTTTCAAAACTTGGTAACATCTCGATCGGAAAATCCTTCGAATTGGAGAAGAATTGTAGGTATTATGTTTCCGATGAGATGACATCTATCTACCAATTCGTATGATACAATTCAATTTTTTTATACAAAACAATATTTTTTTATTCCTCTGAAACTCATTAAGAAAATTTAACATTTGAGTGAATTGATTTTTACTTGACTTCCCCCCTCCTCTCCCACTGATCAAGTAATGTAATCGTCCGAAAAAAAAATAATCGAGATACGAGACATCGACGGAAACGATTGAGACCATTTCCAGAGTGAAGTCTGTCTGTCTGTAATGTTCCACGATAACTGCCGAACTGTTTGACCAATCTAGATAAAATTTGGAATGAAAAAACAGTTTTTGCCCCGAAATCGACCATCAGTTCTTGTCTGTCATCTGTTTAATGGAAGTGTAACTATTAGAAAATGACAGAAACTATAGCGCACTGTATACAGAACAGTCAAAATTATTTATCTAACGGACATCTGTGAAAATTTAAAAAATGTCAAAGTTCAGAACTCTGCCATTGAATTATTCAAAATCTATCCGATGGATTAGAAATTGGGCAGGGAGCAACATAACAAAAAAACAAATTAGGTCTGCAGTTGGAGCTTTCCACCGTTCCCCAGTCTGGCGCTACGAATGTTAATTTTTCTCCTGGACGATACCATCCGAGACGGCCGCTCACCCGGGCTTTGACTAGGACAACCCGCGTTTGTGCAGGACCGCTCAATTGATTGGAATCAAATTAATTCACTTGGTCAATTGACCGGTTACTTGACTGTTGAATTGACCGATCAAATCGACTTCGTACAGCCCTAAAAATGTTTTATCAACCTTTTATTTCAAAATAAGCCGTTTCTCCCGAGGCCCGTACCGGTCAAGTTCTTGGGTTTCCCACACCTGATTTTTTTTTCTATAGTCAAATAAAAAAATCATCGGTTAGATTTCTCATCCCTATACAGTATACGGATCGATCGATATCACATTACATAAATATAGCTTGTGTCGTTTCGAAAATTGATATAATTTTGTCACTCACCTGCCTGTTACCGGAAGAGTGATCCGTTGGTCAGTGGAATTCAAGGTCTATCTGAAACACAAAAAGTTTGTTAGATCCCTCATGTGGAGAGTTTCATATATCAGTTTCATATCTTTAGACCCTCCGTTCTGAGGATCGATAGGACAAAAATATATAAGTTTGCCCGAATTGCAATGATATCGATAACAACAATAAAATTAAAAAAATTGAATTAACTCATAGCAAGGTTGGAAAATAGTACTAAAACTAGTTTCAGGAGCTTCATCCTAGTTCACTTGATCTTACAGATCTCCCGTATTTTTTTAATACAGAAACCTAATAAATCTTTTTTGTATTTTTTCAATTATGTCCAACTGCCTTCTTGGTTTCCCACACCAAATTATTGAGGCATATTCTAGCTCAGGATGAATCAAAGTAGCTATTCTACAATATTTCCATAGGCCCAAGGGCGGTCATAAGAGGGGAGCCATAATGTGGCGATGAACTTTAAATGAATTCTGGTCGACTGTCCTGGCATAGTACCACAGGATACTATTTACTATTGTGACATCCTAAATGACCTAAATCGAAAGATTTCAAATGATTTAGTCTGTAAATGAATTAATCATTTGAATGGATTCACAGACGGATATTGAAATATTCCCAATGCGAATTGCGAAAAAA
This sequence comes from Gonioctena quinquepunctata, assembly GCA_018342105.1. NCBI lineage: Eukaryota > Metazoa > Arthropoda > Insecta > Coleoptera > Chrysomelidae > Gonioctena > Gonioctena quinquepunctata. The sequence continues at coordinate 230,303 of JAFIRS010000191.1, forward strand.
TTATGTATCCAATCATCTATGAATTTTTTTAAATACAACTGCAGAAAGGAGTTTTTCAGGACTGAGAAGACTCAAGAGTTGGCTGAGATCCAATATGGGCCTTGCACTAATGCATGTCCACAAGGACATTATTTTCAACAAATAAAATGCAATAGAACATTTCTCTAGTAGTGGAGTGTTAGTAGAATGTTAGTATTCAACCGACAAAACCAAAAAGGAGGAGGTTCGCTAGTCGTCGCGTATATTTTTTTTTTTTTATGTATGATCACGCATAACTTTTCACTGAGGTGTCCGATTCCGATAATTCTTCTTCCAGTAGGGTGTACTTCGGAGTTGGTCCCATTGGAATTTTAAAAGATGAAATCCACCCCTAAGGGTAGCAGAATGAAGGATATTGATCATTCACCCTCTGAATTCTGGTCCGTGAATCGATTCTATCAGGCATAACTTTGTACTGGGATCTCCGATTTGGATATTCTTCTTTTATCAGATAGGGTATACCTCATAGTTGATCATATTTGATTTCAAATGGAATAATCCACCCTTACGCGTAGAAAAATAGGGTATAATTGATTTTTCACTTGTGAACATTGGCACACATATGTACTTGACAATGACAGATCGCTAGTGTCATTATCACAACCATTATATTCTATGAGAGGATGGAATAATATACAAAGTAATGAAAAAACTAACCAGAACAACAAAAATAATTTATATTACAACAAATAGTAAAAGTAGATGATATATTATTTAACTGGTATAGTTGAAGTAAGGTGGGTAAGTAAGTATTTTGGAAGTAATAAAAAAAAGCAGTTAGGGATTAGTAGATTTTGGACACACAAAATTTAAAAACAAAAAATTTTTAACAAAAAATTAAACCGACGAAATACGGAACTGAAAAGTAAAAAATAAAATAAACCTTCTTAGTCTCAATAACTAAGCTCCTAAACTAATGTGAGTAACAAATTTTGAGTCGGCGCCAAATAAACAATCAACGAAGATCATTAAATTACTTCAGAAGAATTATCAGAATGTCACCGCCCAACTCGATGCCATCATTTTACGCCTTACCTGATTCACTTGCTTGTTTGTTTGGCGCCGACTCGAAATTAGTTACTTACATTAGTTCAGGAGCTCAGTTATTGAGACTAGGGAGGTTTATTTTATTTTTTAGTCTTTAGTTCCGTATTTCGTCGGTTTAATTTTTTGTTGAAAAGTTTTTTTGTTAATCATTTCATTCGACTTATGATTTGATCTACTTTAATTATATAAAATATATCATGCTGCGTTTTGAGTGTGTGCATTGAAATTGATCAGTGATGTGTAAGTAATTGTACAAATTAAGTGACCCCCTCCCCCCACAGATTCCAGATACATGACTGCCCTTGTGTACACCGTGAAATTTGATAATTGTCTTGTAATAAAACCCATCATACGCGATTGTCAGATTTTGCTACGTTAGCAATATGCATAGATAGCAGATGCCAAATAATCAGAGTCTATTTTGTAGGAAAGATCATGTGGTCCTTTGAACGAGTTATAGATTGCACTTTTTATATTAAGGTGAAGTTATTTTTCTGGTTACAGTGGATTATATTCATATATCTTTCTGTAGTATCTGTACACAATACCTGACTGTATATTCGATTTTTAATTTTAAAATCATCTGTGAAAAGAGAACTAATGGTGGAACGGAAGATGATGCGTGAAGAAAACGAATGATAGTGCCCCAGAGTGGATCCTTGTAGCAAACTCGACTCAACAAGACAGACACGTACCCGTTACATTCGTCGTGATATTTCAGATATCAGCCAAATAATTCTCAATACTCATTCCGTAATCCATAGTAGTTAATTTTCTTCAAATGGAGATCATGATTATTTATTTATTTATTAAAAAAAAGGATCCTAACTAATTACATGATTTTCCATTGATATGTATTTGTGGCTTCTTCCCCAAGCTGCCAGTCATCATGAATAAACTGGAAGAGATTGTAATTACTGATTTTTTTTTATCAACGAAGCAGTGCTGACAGTTGACAATCTGTGGAAAGGTTTCGATTTTTAGGTGGTGCCCACAATATAGCTAAAGGTTTATTTTTTCTCAACGCCTCGGTATGATCATTTTCAGTTATTGGTTTCAATATAAAGGTATTATAGGAAATATTTATCCTATCCCGCATTTCGTATGACTTTTCCTCAGTATGAGTTGATACACAAATTTAAAAAATATCTCTACTGTTTCATCCTCGATTATTGTTTGATCATTGACGGTGATACTATATGGTTATGTTTTTGTTTTCAACCAAATTCCAGTTTTGTACAAGACATGTAGGAAAATTTGATAAAAATAACTTAATTTATTATCGTTCGCCCTGCCCTGAGGTATAAAACATATAGTAAGCATTATACAATCTGCCATTGCTGAAGAATCATGTGGAATTGTGGAGAATTAGACATAATAATCATCGCCTGTTCACTTCAACCTCTATACCCATTGAAACTTTACCTGGGGAAATTGATCTATAACAAAAAGAATCAGGATTTTTCACTCAAGTTTTTTGTAAGGAAAAATGACAATTTCAACTCATGGAAGAAAACATATGTGGAAATATGCTCCTCCTGTTCCTATGAGTGTAATGTATAATCAAAATAATTGGAATACAAACATAATATTTTCTTCAAAAACTGGAACTTAATAATATTTTTCTGATGTCTCAACGATTTTTCATAATTTTACCATACGAAGCTTCGAAGGAATACCGTTGGATATACATAATATTTTCGTGATCTTAATTCCGCTTTGAATAATATGGAGTGTTTCATTAAAAAAATATACCTTTCATTTGATACAATTTTTGGTTCATATTATTCTGGGTTCCTCTGTTGTCTCCTTGAATAGTTATCGAATTAGTAAAACGCTTAACTAATGTGTATAATTTTTCGAAAAAACATGCCTAAAATAATATACCAATAATCTGGAAATGATTATTGGATGCTATCGTACATTTGAAAGAGATTCCAAATATATTAAATACCTAAATTTCGAAAAATTATCCCATATATGCGAAGTCAGTTTCAAACTCTGTAGAAACACAGAAGAAATTCTAGGTGGAGACATTTTAATGAGAAAATTTCAACAGAAGAATGTATACCAGAAGTAACCCAGAAACGACTGAAGAATACTTCAAAAAAATATCTACCACGACAAACTGAGATATACCACGAAAAAAATCAACTCCTCATGTAGACATAAGACAATTATCCGAATTTAAGGGTTGGCATACTTCACCCTAATTAATTTTTTGAATGCAAGTTAACAGTTGGCAAATATTACTGACACGATCATTCTGGATGACTGGAAAACAGCCCGTGTTGATATTAGATTTGGTGATGATGATTCAAATAAAACTAGTTTCGAAGAATTTTTTTGACGAGCACTATATCCTTGAATTCGGAACCCCACTATATATTTCCAATTCTTTACTGAATACGCAGAAGTAATAGTTATTTGTTTTTTTTCCCAAACGCTAGTTTCTATTTGTTTAACTGTTCATATTGAATAATAGAAATAAATGTTTCATATTGAAGTATTTATTCCCGTAATTTGTTTGTTGTTGGCAACAGAGCAGGACAATTTTATATCTTACCAGTTGAACCGTATGAGACCCAGCGAATGAATGGACCGCAGTTGCAGGACACTCTATAAGTACTTTTTATAAATATATAGATAAAGAACTCCGCTTTTTGTAAATTTTTGGATTGTCACGTCAGTGACCTCGGGGATATTTAAACTGATAGTGCCACGGTTGCCAGCTCTAAAATTTTTTCATGAGTTAATTGATTTGAACATGGGCCTAGTTTGCCAATACGCGAATAAGGTTTGCCAAACGATGTTTCAATTTAGATAATACCACCAGAAGAATTGCTGAGGCCAAGAAAAAAATATAAATATGGATTAAATCATTGATTATTAAATTGCTTCTGTGATAGTATGTTGTCTATTCTAATATTATGAAGAGGTAAAATTTGTTTGTTTGTTTGTATGTGGGTGTTGATCTCTGGAACCACTGAGCTTATTTAAAATTTTATTTTACTAATGAGAAACTAAAGTATCCCTTAGTGATATAAGTTGCAATTGATGTGGATAAAAAAAATCAGTTCGGAATCACAATATTTGTAAATTAAGTCGGAAGAAAAAGCGCTGCTTCGCTGCTTCATCGGCGTGCGCTAACCAAATTATAATAATTTGGTTTTGGTCATAAGAACAACAAATAAAACAGGTCTTGCCGAACACTCAGAAAAAAAATTTCACAAATTCGATTTTGTAAATACAGAAATTGTTGGAAAGCAAAAAACTATAGGAAGAGAGGTATACAAGAAATGATAAAAATAAAAAAATACAAAAACAATGCTAATAAGAAAACAGATACTCAATTTCTACCCAACTCCTATTCATACCTAATAAGTAAATTGAAAACACCACAATAATCACACACCATGCACGCCTATGGTTCCTACACGAACCTTATCAATGAATAACGAAAGAAATCAAGAGGAACACACAAAAACTTTTCCAATCTCCACTGAATGCCTTCATTCAGAAGCAAACTCTCTGTTGATTTCGACATATGTTAACAATTTCCATTTATATTATAACAAGAGGAATCCAAATATATGTAAATGTCCTTTTTAATATACATTTTATCACGACAAGGAACCTATTTTTCTTGTAAGTATCCTGTTGTTTTACTACATGCTTTGTTTTACAATAATTTTTATCCATGTCAATTTTATATATACATATTTTCATAAGGTTTGACCTACTTACAGCTTGAGTTGTTTGTACCTCTATTGAGGTTTTTATCATGTAATTTATCAAATACTAAGTTACTCTACTATTCACCCTCGTAATATTCACAATCCCTATTGTAGTGCCCTGAGGATGACTTCATAAAAGTTGAAACGTCGGCAACAGATCCATAGTGGTTCCAGTTAATTGACCTTTTCCCAACCAAACTCCAAGCTATAATAACCAGTGAGGTCACAAAACACTATGAGAATAATTATAATGTGTATTCATATAACAAATACGTGAAAATACCGGCAATGGTGCAAGATTTCCAGCTTCTATCCATAATAATATGATGAAATAATCAATAAAAAAACTTTCAAAAGGCAAAGCTGTTTTTCAGATACCCTGAAAATTCAAAGAATAACTGCTTTGGATGTGTGATATAGATTATTTCGTGAGTTACAGATTCAAGAGCTTGTCACGCAAACTTTTCAGTTCGAATACAAAAGCGACAAGCTTTTGAATCTGTAACTCACGTACTTACCTAGGTCACACATCCAAAGCAATTGATTTTCAACTTTTTAGGAAATTTGAATAAAAGCTTGTCTTTAAATAGGTTTTTAATTTTTTTTGTACTTATTTGTTAGTACCTCAATCTCTGCTTTTGTTGATGCATCGTTATTATGAGGCCTTTTTCCTATAAGTATTGAGCTTTCTAGTTCTTCAAGGAAGAGATTAACTCGTTTGCCATTCTGGAACTGCCATCTTAAATTTATGAATTTTGAAAAAAAAACAATAATCTTCGACTGAATTCATAATTTCCGATACCAAAAACCCCGATATACCAATTTTGAATAGAAAAGTCCATAATCACAAACTATCAATTGAAACCACCATCTTCAATTTTTAAATTTTGACAATGAATTCATAACTTCCTTAAAACAATTCTCAATAGAATCGGACCATAATTGAAGCGTGCCATATGCAAAAGGTTCTAAGTTCAAATTCGAAAAAATGACAGGGGAGATAAAAATAAAGTTTAATTTGGAACCGTTTGGCACAATTGATTGATATTCATACTAATAATAGTTCAACAGTCCATTGACATATTTAAGACAAGATTGGGGCTTGCTCAATCAATGATGAGCTGAATTTTGCCATTAAACGTTCATGGCCCAATGTGGCCCATAAACCCTTCTGCATATCGCATGCTTCAATACCAAAATTATTCCGCCATCTTGAATTTATGAATTTTGACAAAAAATTCATAATCTCCGACCCCGAAAACCCTCAAACGAATTTTGAATAGAATCGGACCATAATCACAGACATCGTTCGCCATCTTGGAGCCGCTATTTTGTTTTTATGAGTTCTGACAAAAAATTCAAGATCATCGACCCCAAAAACCTTCATATTCCAATTTTGAATCGGATCGGCCCATAAACATAAATCTCGTCCGCCATCTTGAAGCCGCCATATTGTTTTTTTGACAAAAAATTCATAATCTCCAACTACTTAGTATAGGAGTACCGTTAGTTGAAAAGAAGCGCCCCATAATCATAGAGATCGTCCGCCATCTTGTTGCCGTCATTATGATTTTATTCCTCCTAAAGGAAGTGAAATGGGGGTTGGAAGTTAGTATAGGAGTACCGTTAGTTTGGAGTTAGGGCCATGAAAATTGGTATTCGGGACCTCTGTTAAAAATAAAGAAATACTTGTTTCAGTGTTTTTAGAAATTAAACCCTAGGGGTGAAAGGGGGTTCCGTTAGTTTTAAACTTAGTCATTGAAAAAAACCGTATACAATTTAGACCTAGAAATCCTTGCCGGCAAAGCCGCGGGCATGAGCTAGTGTTAAATAAAGCAGTGTCATCCACTTAGAATTTCCTGAAATTTTGCGTTTTCATGAAGTTTGCAATTCTGGTCCATAACACACGTCATAAAAAATGGATTTCAGGATGAAGGTTTCGCCCAGAGCAATTAAGTTGAGCTAGAATATCTTCTCATTCTTATTTCGTTCGTCTTGTCTAACCTTATCCTCTGTATATTTTTATTGTGTTATAATGTATCAAAATAACATATTCTACTCTCGATTGATTATTGTAGTTAAAATCAGCAGAGCTTTTTGGCAACATCATGAATATGAAACAAATAAAATACGCACAGGTAGTTCTAAACCGGAAATACTATAGTGGGCGATATGCATTTACGACGCCCCCGTCATCGTGTGTGCATACATTGAGATTAGAAAATTTCATTCATGGATCGAAACACCAGATGGATAAGCGGTTTGTGCTGTAATGAAAGAGAAAGGATCGTTTACACCTCACAGTCAATTCATTGGCGTATCAAAAATGGGGTTGCACATTTCGAAGAATATGCACTATGTTTTGAGGATTCCGAAAAAAAGTTTCGGGGATTTGATGGGAAAAACCATGGAATCATCTCACTACGCATCGTAATAATTGTTAGGTCGTATTGGAATTATTGTCGAACTAAGAATGAAGAAAAGGGAAACAGTCTCAATTGAATATTGAATAAAAATATTTTTCTGTGAATTGAAAAATCCACGAAATATAAATAAATAAGCTAACCAATTGTTACATTTTTAAGTTGACTTACAAATATGTATTTGAGATATATAATTTGAGACAAAATTTGAGAGGATTTTAGATTGCGAGAGTAGAGTGAGTTTGAAAAAAACAAGTGATTTTTTTCTCATGGCGCTGATAGATTTAATATTAACCATTCGTCTAAAAATAATGACATATTTATACACTGACTTGAGCGAAATTGAATACTGAAAATCAACTGGTTAGGTAAACTTAAGAGAAGTTGTTCGCTACAGAGTAACTAAATAGGCTGCTTTGGAAAAGAAAACTATCATTCCAACCTTCTGAAAAACCGAGAGAGGTCTCATTCCATAACTGAGATAATATTGAATGTAAATACAGTGCATTTCATTTAAAACGGGCCACCCTGAATAACTTTCGGTACAATGATTTTCAGGAGAAATAAAAAAACACATCAACAATAATATACAGGGGGACACATTTTTACATATTCATATTTGATGTTACTTCCACCATCGCACCCCCAGAGCATGTCACCATTTTTTTTTGAATGGATCACCCTATATTGTTTCGCATTATCAGATGCTCCATGATAAGCAGATTTCAACAAAGTATAAAACATATGGTCTGACGCATATGGTTCGGGAGCTACAAATTATTTGGTTGAAAACGAGCCACCCTGAATAACTTTTGAAACAATGATTTGCAGTAAAAATAAAAAAACAGGTCAACAATTATACAGAGGCCACATTTTGAAATATTCATTCTAGAGACAAATGAAGCAATAAATCAGAAAAAGATATTTTTTATTAAATTCTTGAATCAAAATCTGATGACTCGACAATGAAAACAAAATAAATGTCTATAGTGAATGTTCAAAAACGTTCCCACCAACTTCCATACAATGGTACAAACGAGCTTTTATTGCCGCCCTCACATGGTTGAGAATCTCGGGAGTTATTTCTCTGCGATGCCTAATGATATTCTCTCTCAAATCTTCTAATATTGTTGATTCTATCTCATACACTCTGGACTTCAAACGACCCCATAGAAAGAAATCTACAGGAGTGAGATCCGGAGACCTTGGTGGCCATTCTGTAGGACCTCTTCTGCCAATCCAGAGACCAGGAAAATGATCATCCAAAAATTGTCGCACTGGAGCTGCATAATGAGGAGGTGCACCATCCTGCTGAAAAACTATTTCTTGTTCGAATAAATTCATATCCTCTTCAATTGCGCTATTGATGAACGGTATCATTCGATTCTCCAACCTATCCAAATATTTCTCACCAGTCAAATTACCATCGATAAAAAAAGGTCCTATGATGTGGTCACCTAAAATTCCTGCCCAAACATTCAGTTTTTGAGGTCGTTGGGTATGAACTTGACGTAAAAATGAGGATTCGTATCACTCCAATATCGACAATTTTGCCGATTCACCTCTCCATTCAAACTAAACGTACTTTCATCCGAAAAATAAATTTTATTCACGAAATTCTGATGCAAGTTGATCCGTTCAGTGAGACTTTCACAAAACTCGATACGTCTATCGAAATCATTATCGTTCAATTCATGAACTAGTCTAATCTTATATGGATGAAATTTGTACTCATGAAGGACCCTGAAAACATTTGTACGACTGATTCCTGATTCTCGAGATAACTTAGTAAGAGATTGCGTATTTCTCATTAGTCCAACGTGCCCTAAAACTGCAATAGAAATAGCTTCATCGTTGACAACTCCTGAACGGTTGTGCTTTTTATTCCTAACAGATCCAGTTTCCATAAATTTGTTCAATAATTCCGAAACGTATTTGTGTCGTACATTTCTTCCTGGATGATTATCATTGAACATACGGGCAGCAGCTCTAGCACTATTTCCATTCTGGTAGTACAAACTCACTATTTCAATCCGTTCTCGAAGCGTATAAACCATTGCTTCTCAAGAATTCACAAAAACAGAAACACCAATTGTAACTTCACCTGGTAGGTAATCGTTATTGTAGAATGAGACAAATACAAAATGAAGAGAATATCGAATTCAAACTTAACTAGGCACAATTAGACTTTTTTGGAGCATACTTAAAAAAAAACACCTATGAAACCTAGGTAACAGATTGTACAGAAGTTCATTCAGGGTGGCTCGTTTTCAACCAAATAATTTGTAGCTCCCGAACTATATGCGTCAGACCATATGTTTTATACTTTGTTGAAATCTGCTCATCATGGAGCATCTGATAATGCGAAACAATATAGGGTGATCCATTTTGAAAAAATGGTGACATGCTCTGTGGGTGCGATAGTGAAAGTAACATCAAATGTGAATATGTCAAAATGTGTCCCCCTGTATACTATTGTTGACGTGTTTTTCATTTTCCTGAAAATCATTGTACCAAAAGTTATTCAGGGTGGCTCGTTTTAAATGGAATGCACTGTATAGTTGAAATGTATGATATTGGTGATGTTGAAGATAAGACATTCTCAAAGTACTGGCGGTACATACAGAGTTATTCATAACACTTCAGACGAATTCATTCTATGAAAAGTATAATGCCAGAATATGACACTTTGGAAAACTCATCTACAATTATTGGTCCTTAATAATCTGAAAATAGGTCACCTACAATGAAAAAGACTGATGACAATATTCTTCTGGGAGATTAGGAAACAGTGTATCTAGAATCTACAAAATAGCAAAAGTGAATTTCAGCTGCCTCTAGCTTTCAACGAATATATTAAGGACACCATATTAACATGATCACAGATATCTCTTAGTTTGCTTACAGAACATGGGAATTTTTACAAAACTTATATCTACTTATATTTTTTTCAAACTAGAACTCACAGATAATCAATACAGTGTGTGATTTTGGTAATGCTGGAAGATTGATGAAATATCCACGAGGAATATTTCTCAATTTATACGGGAAGACCCATTGACGTCAAACTAGTCCACGACCTCTACCAGAGAATGCATTATCTGAAACAATGGTACTAGGTGGAATTTCTGACTAATAGTACATTATGCTTTCTTACCTCAATAATTTTATTCATGCAACACCGCACTAATGACAAAAACTTTATTTCTTATAATATTCCACTGAAAAATTAAATCTGCCAGTATTTTTGGTGAATTTTCAAATTAATCTCAGGTAAATCCATGGTTGTAAGTAACCTAACCACAATAGTCCTGCTTTGACCATATTAAAATTATACTTTTCATTTCGCAAAAATATTTTCAGAATGAGAGTTGAATATCCACAACCCGATGGCACGGCCAGTCGGAAAGGTAGATTTCAGAATTTGATTATTGATTCTGAAAAAATCATCAATCAAGCTAATGTGTCAGAAAAAAAAGGACATTAATTCACTAGAGAACACAAACAGCAATTTTTCTAAAAATCTCAAACCCTACAATCCAAAATTGGGGAAGACTTCAAATTTCTCTGAACGCTTTAATATTTTATATAATCCCCAACAAACAATATAAGTAAAATTTTCGTCATTTCGACATCCAGAATAGGTCAGCAACGGAACAGGAGAAGGTAATTCTTACGTTGTTATTACCTTAAATTTACCAATATGGGGAAAAATGGAAGTACTTTGGGCAATCAAGACATTTTGTCTGATAAGTTAAGGGCATAAATGGATGAAATTGCCCTCAGACTATTCGACTGATGGTGAAAATTTTGTCCTTTCAACTCATTTTAGGTTATGAACACTATAATAAAACAAAAAAATAGAAGAAGATGATGAAAGTTTACTGTTTATTGTGTATTTTAACCCCATGCTTATTCGTGAAAGCTTTGGAGATGGAGATGACGTATGGAAAAAAAACTGTCAATAAACTCACAGCAGAGAATGATGTATGCAAGTGATGGTTTCGCATTCACATCTAGTTCGGATTTTATTTGCAATACAAACTTTCCTGTGATATGTTGAATTTTACTGATGTAAAACAAGTGGTCCCCTTCAAAATATCAAATTTGTATCGAAAAAATTCATAATATTAAGTGTACTTCCTCAACTTTTTCAATCAAACACTGCAAAATCTAATTTCATAGATGAAGTATGTATATACATATCATATACACTAATTTTTTGACTATCCATTATTAAAAAGTGAACGATTCAAGAACATTTTGGATTATTTTTGCAATGGCGGAAACGATTCAAGCCAAAAAATATGGTGTCTATCCCATATGGGACCTATAAGTGGCATTTTTCCAAAATTTTAAGTTTAAGAGCACATAGGCTTTTTTCAAAGTCGAAAGTAACCTTTATTCCTGACTATGAAGTCCATTTTCCCAACGTCACGTGATGAAATACAAATATGTTATGGGATGTTTTTTCATGCAATATATCAATACGTTCCGTTGTATGGTTGTTATTCGATATTCTGAGCAGAAATATAAAATTATCATTATTATTCCTAATACGGAGTAGAATAAACATCATTTTCTACTTCACGTTGATGATAAAACCAAGTTCTCTGTCTGGCCTATACCTAGTTACTCAAAGAAAACGACATATACTACAAAACCCCGTGATAAATGTTTATCTGAAATTGAAGTGTTTATTCTGGAATTGAACATCAAATATCAGTGATGTTGAAAATAGTACGAGACAATTGTATTCAGTGTACATTTTGCCATGATAATATCCAAGATAATGTTATTTCGTTATAAGGAGGGCTATAGAAAGAGCAATAGCCTATCATAACATTTCAAATATTAGATGGTGTGTAGTGGCTCAAAAATTGTAGTTTGACATTTTCGCGTTTCGCATAGACTGAAAGCACTCTTTGCAAAATGCGGTGACCAAAAATATCCAATTCAATTTGTTTGCCTATTTGACTACCTCTCAAAAAATCGGGATACTATGATTTGCTAAAAACTGTATTTCAACGATTCCGGACGCCGCAATGATTAGTGTTGAAATTTTCAAAGTCATCGTTTCAACGCATACATCTTTTATTTCTTTGCTATTTGCTTTCGTTTTCTTGCTCTTCATTCAATACAATTATTTCTACCCATTGCTTCATTGACTTTCATTTCGTCAGATCATTGGAAACGTCACGGCAGTAGTTTACTGCTGGCTACAGAAGAAAGTTTGATGAACGCAGCTTATCTATGCATTCATTATTTACATTCTGTCAATTCATCCATTACCAGCATAACCTAACTTTGTTTTGCCTCCGTCGATGGTTAACAATTATTTGCTTCCATATTTTTATTCATAATGATGGATGACGTATGTTTTAAAATAGTTGCCGTCATAAAAAGACGTGGAGCCCATAGTAGAATATTCCTATATACCACATCAGTAGGAACATGGCTCCGATCTTTGATCTTTGGGAAGTGTAGGTTGCTTTCACATTATAGTCTCATTCTGGCAGCTAATCGATAGTGATTGGTGGTGTACCTGTATGGTTTGATTCTATTCGAATTTCTACATGGCAAAATATACATTTCTAAAATTCAGCTCCACAATAAATTATTTGAAGAGAGTAAAATTGTATCACGTCATCCTCATCCAAATAGATTCCGGCTTCAATATCTAATAATAGACCAAGTTACTTTGAGGATTTCATTTTTGGTAACTTTGACTTCGTTGTAGACATTTGGTCTAATTAGACATATATTCTCGCCCCCATTGTGGAACAGTAAGTATAAACTAGGACAAAGAATGCCCAGGCAACTTCGGTGACGAAATAGGTATTGTAGAGTATATAGTAGACCTCTTTATCGACGTATTTATTCCCTATCTATATGAACATACACGGGGTTATAATAAGGTTAATATTTACTAGAAAGTTTTCCCTGAAAGTTCAACTTTTGCTGGTTACCTTTAGGTAGAATTCAACCGAATAAGTAACTGTATTGACCATGAGGCTGTGAAGGTATATCGAAGTTTCTAACAAGTAGTTTCATACATCACTACGCCTATTCAGTTTATGATTTTTAAGGAGATTCGCTGATCTGAATTACGGTTTTATAACTCGAATTATAACTCTGGAGTTAGTTAGTAGTTGAAGGCAGAATATTTGGCGAGAAATAGGTAAACTCCTACTTCTTGAACTCATTTCTCCCCTCTGCTTGGAATAACTTTTCAACAATATTAGTTAGGTCTGGCTCAAAAAAAACAGAGGGTCAATTTTTGTATAAATCTTAAACTGTTCAATCAAAAATTTCGTGAAGGATCCATCTCCCTAAATTCTTCCTAATTTTTCTATGTAATCTGACTCAAATCAAAAGAAAGTAGTATAACCAGCACACAATGATATAGACGGTTTCTGGGATTCAATCCTAATATCACTTAGAAAAATAATATCTAAATATTGAACTATGAAATCCCGAAATATCAGAATAAATGATGTTCTGTTTGTCGGCGGAAGAAAACTTAAATAGTATCTGATTGACACGAACGAATAAATTTCAAATGAAAGGAGCATACAGGGTGAACAAACATTATTGATTCCCATGAATGGTAATTTACTGCGATTTTTGATTGTCTCATTTGTGTGTACATCTTAGAGAATAAATGAAAAAGAAGAAAGTTGTAGAGCTCATAAAGCTCCATCAGAAGACCCATATTGGTATGAAAATGAAAGATTGATATATTTTTTTAATCTTTCAACAGTCACCATTTTGAAACTACTCGACCGATTTGGATCATCTTCGAAGTTATATGAGGCATTGATAGAAAATATTTTTGTGCCCAAGTTTGTTCCATTCGGCCTCCACTTTGTTCGACAAATTTTGTTATATCATAGATAGATAGATAGATAGATAGATAGATAGACTTTATTTGGCTAGTTTACACATCGGTTTATAGCACGTCAGTTTGTACAGAAATATTATCTATGGAAGATAATATGTAAAATATATAAGATGTAAAAACATTCATTTTATCGACATATACATGTGTTTGAAAGTAACATTTAAAAATATTTTGTTGTAAAAAAAAAACAAATAAATATATAAATGGTAAAAGTCATGTACACATTTTTCATGCATTCAGAAATTCTTCTACACTATAAAAACATTTATTTATGAGGTAACTTTTCACGTCAATCTTAAAACAATTTTCATTCAAGGCGCGAACTTCTGAGCTCAACTTGTTATATAGTTTTAAATTCAGAGAATTAGATTTCGACTTAGTGAGCCTGAAGCGTTGAAGAGCTATTTGGTTTGCCGATCTGGTTTCGTATTTGTGAATATCAGACGAAAGAGTATAACTCCCTTTGTTTGAGTGTATTTCACAGAGGGTTTGATAAATATAAATGCATGGCAGTGTCATTATTTTCATGTCAATGAACAGGGGAAGACAGTGATCACGGAATCCAACACCAGCTAGAAGGCGAATAGCCTTCTTCTGGGATCTGAAGATAATTACCGCATTGCTGGAATTTCCCCATAAAATGGTTCCATAACTAATTCGAGAATGAAACAGACCAAAATATATTTGCCTCAATAATTCAGAACCTACAACATATCTCAATCTTCTTATGAGGAATAATGCACTAGAAAGCTCGCTGTTCAGTTTTTCAGTATGATAGTACCAGCTGAGAGTGTCATCGATTGTTATTCCAAGAAGCTTGCAGTGTGCTCCTGAGGTGTACTTATTGTTACTGGAAATAACCAGCTGTTGCGTTTTATCACCATTGAGTTGTAGGAAATTAGCAGAGAACCAATTTCTAGCAAAGTCAATTGAATTGTCAGCTAGAATTTTGAGGCTATAAAAATCTGGAGAAGTATTGATAAGTGATGTATCGTCAGCAAAAGAATGGTGGTAGTGTCCTGTAGCATGTGCTGACAGATGTCGTTTATATAAATAATAAAGAGTAAGGGTCCAAGGACAGAGCCCTGAGGAACTCCATGTTTCAATATCCTGAGTTCAGATGTTGTATTTTGAATTTTAACCAGTTGTTGTCTGTTTGTTAAGTACGATGACATCAGTTTGAGTGGTGTTCCTCTAACCCCGTAATATGATAACTTTTCTAAAAGTAGGTCGTGAGAGACACAGTGGAAAGCCTTGGACAAATCACACATGGAGAGAATGGAATGTTGCCTGTTCTCAAGGCCTTCCACGACCTTCAGCAGTGCCCTTATTGTGTATATATATATATGTATATATATATATATATATATATATATATGAAAGAGAGTAATATCGAGAGCCCGAAACACGTGTCTACGGTTAGCACTTTTCTCTGAGGGCTATGTCCATTAAATTCCTTCCATTTTGTATATATATATATATACATTGATTTTCTTCCATTTTATATATAAATATATATAATATACAAAAAAGGAGAAATGGGCACATTATCTGATAGAAATCTATATATTTGACGAATGCAACCTATTACTCTTTCTACATGAATCCTGACATGAGCAATGACTGTTGCTTCTAATTCAATTGGATGCAACTGCTTCTTTCCTTTGGTAAAAGCAGGAATTTGTAATTCAGCTTTAAACAGTTTCAGATAATCCTGTATCAAAAATCATCTGTCTGCTAATATCACATCACCTCGAAATAATTGGAGATATAAAATCAATAAAGTTACTGATGTAAGTCAAACTATACTTGGAATAATATTATCCAGAGATTTGGAATTCATAACAACATGCTTGTCTGAAGCTCGACCACCCCATGCTTCACTTATGAAAATGATTATTCCTTGTGGTAATTCCAATAAAAAAATTCACTTTATGATGGTTGGTGTTTATAGTTTGACCAACTCTGAGCACTTCTGAGTGAATTTGATGGTTTCCCGATATATATTTTGAAGCAATCTATAATAACCAATATTTTGTCACCAATAATATCAGTTAAACATATGTGCAAAGTTTCTTTTAAAATTCCTCTACTTGGCCCGAAAAATTAATTTATTCAACCTGTCGTACAAAACATCAATACTATTCTTGAAGTATGTTGATGCTGTAGTGGGACTGATACCAAAACGGTATGATAAATCCTTGAAATCCAAATTCAGTCTCAACTTTATCATTGTTAGTAGCACCTGCTCAAAAATTGCTAAAATGGAATTATAATGCACTGGAATGTAGTCTTTCAAGGATTCCACAGCTATTTGTAACTTGATAAATGAATTGAAACCAGTATAATACTTTGTTTTTATATCATTTTATCTCAAAAAATTATAACACATTTCTACTTTTTGTATCCTTGCATCTAATTTTTATGTGAATTTGAGAGAGACAAACATTTGAACTGATGGTATTTTCCAGTTCTGAGGACCATGATCGGTGGACATATATCAAAATTTATTATAAGTCTTGTTGTGATGGCGGTAGCAATAGGTAGTATTCCTATTGAAATCTATCCAAAATGAAAATTATGCTAATTATAAACATCACCGCCGATGATTCAGGATAGTGGCAAGAGCAGTGAGATACCATTCATTATTATCATGGGTACATAACCATCCACATCTTCTGATGAAAGACTGCATACGTTCTCGTCTCTTCTGAACATGAGAAAGGGTGAAAAGAATTACTAGTTTTTTTGGATTTCCAGAAGTCTTTCTCGTTTCTTTTCTTTGAGTTTCATAATCTAAACTTTCATAAAAAAAGTCGTGGAAATTGATTAAGAACCATATTTCAGTGAAGAATAGCAAACAATCAATGATAACAATTAGGTCAAGTAAAGACTGAAAGATTTCCTTCGTCATCGGTTCAAAAAATTGTTTCTTGGAAGGGAATTCAGTGAATTTGATAAAGTAGAAAGAAAAGCTTGTATTTTGTCTCCTGAACACAAATATAATGCCTTCAATCTGTTTAACCAACAAAGTACTTAGCCTTTTTTTCTAGAAAGTAGAGAAAATCCTTTATGGACGCCTTGCTGTAGCAAGGTAGTGTGGGACTCACTGGTCTCCGTGCTACCCACTAAAAACTCCACCCAGTAGGCTCGTCTGTTCAAGACCTCCAAAGACACATTGTATCTTACCTATTGTTTGCATTTACAGCACCCATTCCAGTAGTTCGTGGCTTGCACAGTCTCGGTTCACCAATTGGTTGTCAAAGATGTCTGCAGGTCTGCTGATTTTCCGGCACGGGCCTTTGATGTACTCTTTTCCTGTTTGTTTCCTGGAGAGTCATTCCAGTGTTGTTTTTGATTTTTTCTGGCGAGTTCGCAAGCTTTTTCAATCCCTGCAAGATCCTGGTGTCCTAGATCCAAATCAGCTTGACGTGGTTTTTTTTCGCCAGTATTGTCAGTTTCTCTTTGCAGGTCCATACCAGTTGGGACGTCTCTTCCTGGTTGCTCAGAGCTTTCAGTACTGCCTAGCTGTCTGAGAGAACGTGGATCTGTTCCTCTACAATTCCTCTCTTGTAGGTTTCCTGCACACATTGAAGGATTGCGTAGACCTCTTCTTGAAACACAGAGATGTAACTGAACTCGGTCCTCTGGAAAACACTCCCGCACCATTCTCCATCTTGGACCCTTCTGTATTTCGCCCTGTAGAATGGTTGAGTTATGTGTGATTCCATACAGTTCTGTCTGGTATATATACCCTGGTCTGATCTCATGTCTCGCACGTCTCTGGTTTCGATGCTTACGAAACTCGTGTGTTTATGTTGCTCAGTGTATTTTCTCAGTCTGAACGCACCTAGCCTTGCCTCTCCCTGTATCACCAAGTGGGGGGAAGGCAATGCCAGCAGTGTCTCCATGGCTACAGTCGGCTTTGATTCCACTGCCCCTATAATGCCCACACAGGCAAGTCTTTCCACCTTGCCCAGTTAAGTTTTGGCACTCTTTTACTGTGTCTCTGTCCACCACACCAGGAAAGCATACGTTATGGCCGGTTCTACCACTGTGTTGTACAGCCAGTGTACCATGTGTGGTTTTTAACCTCCATTTCTTCCCAAAAGAGCGTCTTGGAACAATTAATGTTGGTTCCAGTATCACCCCGAAATATTTGACCTCTTCCTTGCTCTGTATGGTTTCTCCTCGAAGTTTTATGGGTCTTAGCCCCTCTAGTTTGCATCTCCTAGTAAATATTACCATGGTGGCTTTTTGAGGTATGATGTTCAATCCCTCGAAATCCGTCCATCTGGTTACCGAGTTCAGGGCCTCTTGCATACGATCCCTAACCGTGGTGTTGAATTTCACCTATTCTATGACAACAATATCGTCAGCGAACCCAAGGGTTTTTCGACCTTTTTCTTCCAGGGATCCCAGTAGTCCGCCCATGACCAGATGCCATAGTACTGGAGGAAGATCTCCCCCCTGTGGACATCCTCTGGCTGATCGGGCCACTACAGTCTCCTCCATTACGGTTGTATGTATCTGTCTGTTTCTTAGCATTGAGTCTATCCAGGCCACGCACGCGTCTTCACTTCCTCTCCGTCTGAGAGACCTGATGATTGAGTCTATAGAGCTGTTATTCAAAGCTCCTTTATATCTACAAAGGCCGCTATTAGTACCTCTCTGTTTTTCAGCGTGTTTCCACTTTCTCTACCAGTTTGTGGAGTGCTGTTTCTGTTGAGCAGCCGGTCTTGTATGCATATTGTACTCGATGCAGTGGCGTTTCTGCCATTGCACCCTTATATGCCTATCCACCAGCTTTTCCAGGGTCTTCAGTCCAAATGACATAATACTTATCGGTTCTAGGGACTTCGCCGTTTCCCGTCCAGTTTCCCTAGGTTTTCGTATGAAAATTACCCCGATGTTCCTCCATGTATGCAAGAGCCAGTCTGCCTCTAAGTATTCCACAGAGCCTTCTATGCAGTTATTCCGTTCGCTTCTGCAGCAGCGGTCCCGGTGATTCGAATGAGTTTATTGCCCATTGTACTTTGTCATAGGTTACCACTTTTTTTCAACCTCCCCTGGAATCTTTTTTCGGAGCCTCCGGTACTTTCTCATTAGCAGGTGTCTGTACAATTTGAGCCCCAGGGAAGTAAACCCTAAAGAGTTCCTCTATGGTTTCTTTTCCTGTAGTAATGTACTCCTTGTTCATTTTTAAGGGATGTATTCCTTGATGTTTGACCTTGGTTACTTATTATCTCCTCACAGCTTTATTTAGTGCCCTTTTGTAGATGGTTAAGATATTCTTCTAGTCATCCCACCTTCCAGTTTTCTCGACGTTGTTGAATTTTTTCCTCAATCTTGCAAGTTCGGCATTCCACCAGGTCACATTCCTGGTGGTATTCCATGTTATGAGGGGATGTCACAAATAAACAAAAAATCAAAAGTTAGGTTACATTTTCAGATATCGTTAAAGAGGTTAGGTTAGGTTAGGTGAGATATTCGTGGTGTGTAGTTCGTTCATGCGATTTCCTTTAATTCACATAATATGTTATTATTTCCTACTTTTTGTCGAAAATATTCCTTGATAATACTGCGACAATTTATTCAGATACTTTTTTGTTATGTGCTTTGAATATTTGTTATTTCACATGGTTGCCGAAAGAATAGTGTACGCAACATACCAGAAAACTGTTTTTGGACTCACAGACTTACAGATATCTTGTCTACTCGTCCAAAAAAAACAGTATTTTTTGGACGTGTTACGTAAATCAGTATTCATTGCAAAAATTATATAACTTATTATTCAATTGCAGTTTTTTTCCATAAATTTTATTTGTGAGTCCCTAAAATGAAACATTAGCATTGAAATCAGAATAAAAATAATCAGGATAATAACAACAACTTAAAGTACTAATAAAACGTTTTATGTTACGTATATTGATGAAGTTAGGATATATTTCATGTAGGTACAAAACAATTCACTTTTCGTTCGAAACAAATGTAAATTCATTTCTCTGAAAAGCTAACCCATCATCCTCCTGGCGAGACAAACCAGTGGAGAACCCATTCGATGTGTATCAGATTCTTTCGTTATTCACGACAATAATTCAAGGAACAGCCCCAGACGGCCGAAAAATTCCTAGCCATTATACTAGGAAAATTTTATAATTCGGGAGCACATCCTATAGAGTATTATTTGATGTGATTAACTGGGCGGGCGATATCAACTATCAATGATTAATCCCTCTATTCTGATGATGCATCACTTACCTAATGAAAAGACCGCCAAAGTTAACTGAGGAAACCGCAAACATTGTTAACCTATTGTCTCCCGGATTCTGTTCTTTTTTGGGCGACTGTACAGATATAACTCATTGAACAAGATGAGGATGTGTTTTCTAGGAAAAGCAAAAGGATATCGATGAATATACTCCTCTGGGTTTTTCTTGATGAACATTGATCTTTCACATAGTCACTATAACAGTTTGTATATGGATGATTAAGCATTTTGAATATTTTACTGAAAATAAGTCCGAGACCGCAATGATTATCAATGGAAAAGTTATTCTTTAGAGATTCTGAAACAAATGATGAACTCTTATTACATACATTCATGAGTGAATTCCACACAAAAAAATGGTAAAAATTTCAATAATAATAATATAATATAATAATAATAAGTTTATTAACCAATTTAAAGTAGAATAAATGGTGGTCCTTATAATATCAACCAAATAGTAAAAAAACATAGATCCCATAAAAACTCGAGGTTGTGTATTTCTTTTTTAAGATTTTCTGGAGCTCGACTAAAAACTTTTTGACATGCGTATGTTTGATTTCTCCGGCCAATATTCCTCTTCGGCGCATTTGTTTTTATGCGCATTTGTGTTTTCTGCCTAGTTTGGTAGGTATGGTTTAATTTTTGTTGGATGCTATTTTTGTTTTTATAAGTGTAAATCAGTAAGTTATAGGGGTAGAGTTGCTTCAAGTCGAATATTTTCGATTCACTTAATAATTTTTTGGTTGGGTTATTGCTGTTTTTTTTGTGTACAATTTTCAGGAAAGATTTCTGTACTATGAATAATTTTTCTAGATGATATTGAATTCTTGACTCAATGAGGGCGTAGTATAACATTTTCATGTGATAAGTGTCTAGAATGTTCGATAAAAATTTAAATCAGAATAACATGATTCTGACAGTGTTGACGACGTTTGTTATATGCCTATCCCATCTAAGGTGCTGATCAATTGTCACACCTAAATATTTTATTTCTGAAGCTGAATGTATCTCAATACAATCATTATTATGTGCAATAGACATAACCTGAATTATGGAAGTCGGTTTTTATAGTAAGTATAGGGCGTATATTTGGTTTTGTCATAGTTCATTATCAGCTTCCGAGAACTGAATCAGTTCAAGATTTTACCATATCATTCTCAAATTTTGTTAAGAGATTCGTCCAGCTGATATCTTTGTGAAATATGACAGTGTCGTCAGCTAGTTATTCCACCTTCTGTATCGAGGGGAATAAGTTCATCTAGATAGATTATGAACAAAATTGGTCTCAGCACCGGGCCTTGGGAAATTCCACACAAAACATCATTTTCACTAGTATTTCATGAATTTGTACAATTTGTTTTCTGTTGCATAAATAGCTATAGAAGAGCTTACGAGAAGTTCTCCTTAACCTCTAAGAGTGGAACATGATCAACTGTATCGAACGCCTTGGTATATGTTCCTACAGAGGTGGATAATGGCATCATTTGTTGATTTTCCGTATCTAAAACCGAATTGTTTTTCAGATAATAACTTGAATTTATTCAAATATTTCTCCAGCCTCTCTTTTATTACTTTTTCGATTTTTTTTGTCAGAGTGGTTGTTAGTGAGATAGGTCGATAAGTAATAGGTAAAGTTTTATCTCCTTTTTCAAATATTGGTTTAACCACTGCTAATTTGAATTATTTGGGAACATAGACATTGCGTATTGTCATATTCATTAAATGGGTCAATTGATACGATATTTGTTTAGATACATATTTTAAAGTTTCCGCTTTAATCAAGCCATATCCAGGGGCCTTATTTGATTTGCAATAACTGTTTATATCTCGATATGGGTTGATGGTTCTAGGAAAAGAGAATTTAAAGTTGGTTGAGGTGTGCTCTGCGTTATTGCCTAGGGAGTTATTTTATTGGCCATTGGCGAAATAATCGTTGAACGTGTTAGCGATATCCAAATTTGATTTAACAATTTTACCATTTTTGAGTATTTGTTTTATATCATGTTCTCGGTTCGACGGGATTATTTCATCAATTGTATTCCAGGGAATCTTGGTATTTAATTTGTTCTCATTGATTTTGTTTCTATAATAATCATTTTTCATATGTTTTATCGGAAGGTTTAGATAATTTTAATAATTTCTGTACTCGGAGTAAACCAACCTTTCCTAAGGAACTCACTTTTTTTGGTTTAACTAATGTGGTGCTATTTTCAATTATTTTTTGGGGCACTTCAATGCCTGTTGAGTATCTTCGATATGATAAAACCTTGTCCAGTCGAAGATCACTAGATCATTCTTAACATTCTCATACTCAATAGAAATATAATTAAAGAAACGTGATATGGAAAAGGAATTCCATATTGTTTTTTTTTCTATTTATTGTATCAAAAGGAACTCAAATCCTCCTTATTTTATTTATTGTATCAAAAGGAACTCAAATCCTCCTTACAAGAAGGGCATTCAAGAAACAAATGATCAATATTTCAATATTTTTTTCTCTACATAGTGAACAAATAGATTATAGTTATATATATATATATATATATACATATACTTCTGCGGATTTTCTTGGGGTTTCTGGTTAGTGGGAATGAGACAAATTCAGTGATTCATAATTGAATTTTTAATTAATTTTTACTACGTTTCGTTTCGGGGCTCCAAAACTTCTTCAGTTTCATTTGTTTTTTCTGAAAAGGGGGGGTTATGGCTATGGCATTCTGTACATTATATTTTTTGTTTCCTCTTTCTCTCCTAAAACACAAATCATGAACGTGTTTTAGGTAAGAAAGAGAAAACAAAAAATATAATGTACACCATGCCGTAACTATAACCCCCCCCTTTTCAGAAAAAACAAATGTAACTGAAGAAGTTTTGAAGCCCCGAAACGAAACGTATTAAAAATTCACTAAAAATTCAATTATGAATCACTGAATTCGTCTCATTCCCACGAACCAGAAACCCCAAGAAAATCCGCAGAAGAATATTAAACGTAATGGTTCAAGAACCCACACAATCCAAATATATATATATATATATATATATATATATATATATATATATATATATAGGTAGATTATAGTATAGGTACGTTAATTTTATCACGAGCTCTGAGTGGTGCAATTGTTCCTGTTATGTAGATTAAGAATTTCATAGTTACCTAAATAGTTTGGTAAATTCATCAAGAAAGATTTTTGGTAGATTAATGACATCTTGAATCTTATCAGAGTCAAATTGAGTTAGTTTCAGGACGAACCAAATAATCTGCAGTATTTTTGAGCAAGCAGAGAAGCTTTTTGAAAAATCTGAACCCTTTTATATCTCAGACCCTGAGCTATAAGCTAGGGAGGGCAAGATAACACTATCATGCAATTTTCTCCTGGAAATTGTAGTTGGTTAAAGAATAACTCGTTACTGTAGACATATTTATGTATTTTTATACCTGTACTCTATCATTTGAATAATTATTGCGTTAATGTCAGTTTTTTCGAGTTTTTCTCATAACAAATCATAGTTTAAGGAATCAAAGCTTGTTTAAAATCAACAATGGCGACAAACACGTGTCGGCAGTTCTGTTTCAAAAGTATTTGTATTAAATAAATACTTATAAAAATGTATGTAATTTATTTTGATTTTATTTTATTTATATGTAATATTACAATGAATATCTCGATCTAAAAACAAGAAATAAAAAGTTTATTGTAGAAGCCTCTACTGGCGAGTATTTAAAGGTAGTTCTGCCACGAGACAGTTGAATTAGGAAACTATTTTCGACGGAATCGAAAAATTTCAAAAGACTAGTAGTACTCTTTTTAAACTTTTTTTGGGGGTGGAAGATCGTTAAAATCGATGGGGTCAACTAGAAGAAGGAGTTGTTTTTTTTTCGCGTTCAGACCCTCAAAGTCCTCCGTCCTTTTTTGAAAAGTCCCCTGGCACAATCCATATTCTTCTATGACCCCCCATTTAGGCTGTGCGCTTCCCCGTGGACTATTTTGAATAACGAGAGTAGTTTTGATTATATCTGTCAAACTAGATGGTCAATCACTTTGATTTTTTTTCACAATATCTGTGATATCCTGCTCTAGCTCCTCCTCGTTTTTTATAAACTTCTTAATTTTAGTACTAACGGTAGAATTAATAATGTGCTGCTTGCCTATGCATGGTCCATATGTTACGTGTTAATTGAGTCAACTTCAATTATATATATATCTCGGGTTCGGGATGGTGAAACTTGTTAAAATTTTATAGAGGTGTTGTTCACATGTTAAACAATACGTATGCCAAACAAGTTTATCAATAACTGACTAATTAGGGAAGTATGTTTTCGATTTATTATCAGCCAAAATTGTGGAAATACTTCGTTTATGAATGAAGAAATTCTGGTCGGATTTGAATTACTTAAACCCTGACATAGTTTGTAGAAACGTGCGTTTTTGTCCTGGTTTGGAAGGTATATAAAGTCCACAATGTGCTTGATAAATGTTCAATGTGATAGTAAATCGCACCTCTCTACCTCAACTGTTTTGTTTGATTACACTTATTCAAGTGTAACATTTCTACAATTTTCTGAGATATTAAATTGTTGTAAACCAAATAGTTCTGAGAACTGAATTTATGCCATTTCTACAATGAACAAATCAATTACTTCGGGAAGTTCATTGATTCGCAGAATTTAGGAAATCGCCTATTACAATGTCTGAATGAAACTCAAAACTTAATCTCTCTGCACTATGAAAAAACTAATGCAGATGAATTTTCACCCATAGATCTCCAATATCTGGAATATTGCAAGAAAATGAAATTAACTATCAAAATCTGATTTGACGGCTAGTAGGACCCCCACCCGTTTGCTTCCCTGTTTGAATAAGATCTTTATCTTTTCTGAAAATTGTATATCTTTCATCCATAATTTGGTAATCGTATCGCGATGGATAAAACAAATCCAATATCTTTGCCGTATAGTTATTGAATAAAAAAACAAAATGGCGGAAGAGATTTGTGTTTATGGTCCGATTCGATTCAAAATTGGTATGTGGGGGTTTCGGGGTCGAATATAATGATTTCCTTGCCAAAATTCATAAAATCAAAATTGCGGCTGCAAGATGGCCGACGATCTCTGTGATTATGATCCCCTTCTATTCAAAATTGGTATGTAGGGGTTTTCCGAGTAGGAGATTGTGAATGTTTTGTCAAATTTCACAAATTCAGAATGGCGGTTTCAAGATAGCGGAAGAGTTTTGTAATTATGGTCCGATTCTATTCAAAATTGGTGTATGGAGGTTTTTGGGGTCGGAGATTACGAATTCATTGTTAAAATTCATGAATTCGAGATGGAGGCTCCGAAATGGTGGACGGGTTTGGTGATTATGGACCGTTTCTATTCAAAATTGGTATGTGGGGGTTTTTGGCGTCGGATATTATGGAATAAGTCGAATATCATTGATTTTTTGTCAAAATTCATAAATTTCTCCAGGATGGCGGACGAGTTAATCTTCAGATGGTCTCCACATTGAAGAGCTAGATAGCTCAGAACTTACAGGGAAAATACCTCATTATAAAGATGGTTTAACGAAAATGCATAGATTTAGGTGTACCTACTTACTGAAATGCTTCAAATAAAATAATTAATAAAAAGTATTTTCAAAGACAAGCTTCTATTCAAATATGGATACCGGTACCCTTCCTTGAAGTATAAGTTAATCCTTCAAAACGGGAATATATTTTGCAAGAAGTGTTCTATTTTAACATCATACTGAACATTTTCGAATCTTTTTTCTCTTGTTATACGAATAATGCAAATATTTTCATTCTGTTTCGAACCTACATATTTTTGAGTATGTTTTATATGTCCTCATCACGAATTGATTTTTTGAAATGCCGTTCAAGAAATTAGTCTGCCCATTTCCACTTTGCTATTCTATGCATTAAATCATTTTCTTGACCAAAAACGATACCGGATAAATTCCAGCCACAGCTTTATATGTCGCTGCTCTCCATTTGGACGGTATGTGAAAGATACCAAATTCTATTTCAGTCACTTCTTGGGTATTTTTGCTCTATATAGGGTTCCTTTTTCGCAAGCGAAATACTTTTCAACTGGAACAGTATATCCTTTTGAAACTCAACGTCGATTTTATTTTTGGTTTTGTGTATTTCTTTCAGTTATGCATTGCCATCACTTGAATTTCCCGTTTCGAAAATTGTATGTAACGAATATTGACTTAAGTGATTTTATTACACCTCGTGGACCATGAGCTTGACTGTGTTGCCGATGAAAGTGCTATACTTTTAGAACGTCTTGCAAAAAAAATCCAAACTTACTGCAAGATTTTTATTGTTGCAAAGAGTCAAGTCAAACACACTGCCACCATTGTTATTACAAAAAGTATATTTTGCTGGCCTATCATCACCAGTCCTAATTCAAATAATTATTATGAAATGATTCACTTTCGACAGCTATTTATAAATTGTATATCGTCTGCAACCCATTTTCATTTTGGATTACAAATGATTATTTTTTTCAGTTCAAAATTGAACTCTTGAATCAAGTCATTAGGTATAATAACTTGGTGGAAATCTATTCAAAAACAGATAATTTGAAAATTCATGCTTTTTTTATTTAGCATTTGTATTAATTGGCAATGAACATTGCAATATTACAACACATATTACAAATATTGTTTGAGATATTCAACAGTTTATTAATGAATATGATACGTTAGTTTAGGAGCTTAGTTATTAAGATTAAAAAAGTTTATTTTATTATCCGCGTTTCGGTTTCTATTTTCGTCGGTTTAATTTTTGTTAAACAGTTTTTACCTCTCCCAAACTTTCAAAAGTTCCTCTGGTAATGCTGACTCTACTGAAGGAAAGAGCATTGCAGCATATGTATCACTAGTTACCCCAAGAGTTTCTAGTGCTCTCAATTGAGTTTCTAACTTATCATATAAACTGGCCAAAGTCATACCGGTTTTGGTTTTCGTTGCTTGCTTGAGGACGAGATCTAATAACTCCCTGACATAAACCTCTATCAGAAATTTATCCCTGGCAAAACGCGCTTTCAACTGATTAATTGCTTTACCGTAGTTTGATCCAGAAGGAGGAAAGCTCTCGACTAGATCTCTGGCCACAGTACCTGGTTCAGTTGCTCGCAATAAATACTGGAACTTGTCTTCTGTATCTATTTCATCGTCTTCGTGTATCTTCTTGAACTGGCCCCAAAATCCAATCCAGTTTTTTACATTACCGTCGAATTTCTTCAATTCCAGTCAGGGAAGTCGAAATTTTCTTCTGTTGTCTCCATCCGTATGATATGTAGAACTCTTCTACTCATCATGCACCGACTTCTCTTTCATAACAACTTCGCATTTCGACCTGTAATTTATGATTTCTTCTCTGTAGAATTCAATTTGGTCAAATTCCTGTGTGAGCTCTTCTTTACTTGGACTAGATGAAAACAAATTCTCTCTGATAAGTTCATCCAGTGTGAATATCCTCTCACTCTTGTCTTCCAATTGTCTTAAGCGTGCTAGTACTTGTTTGTTGCTTACTGACTCTGCTGTAAGTGCTATATCCAAATCTTTACTGCTTTTCATGAAAAGTCTTGGTAGCTGCTCTCTTTCTCTCTTACAATTTTCCATCGTCGATATGTCCTGTCACGGTCGCCACAAATGTTAATTATTTCGATGGAAAGTACTTTTAATATATGAAGAGACGCAAAGGAGGGTAATGTGTTTATCATGTATATATGTATGTTTGTTCCTTTGTGGCGCTCTAGAGACCAGACTCGTGGGCAGATTTTGATGATTCTTACGTCAATCGAATTGTCTTAGTCTTGACAGTAATCAAAATTCAATATGGTGACAACCAGACGCCATATTGTGAATGAAGACATGACAGTTATAATCAAAATTCAATATGGCGACAACCAAATGCCATATTGTGAATAAAGACATGCCAGTTACAATCAAAATTCAATATGGCGACAACCAGACGCCATATTGTGACATAATTCAATATGACGACAACCAGACGCCATATTGTGAAAAAGTTATAACAGCGTATTGTTGTTGTTTTAACCGTTTTCTTAGTTGTTTGTCCAACCCTCAGAAGTTAATGAAAACTTGTACGAGTTAAGATCACGTGGGCCTTCCCATTTATAGTGGGATCCGAAACCACTCTTACGTATACGTTTAGCTTGGTATATCAGTAATTGGTTGATCTGCTCGTTAGTTGGTTTATTTCGGTTTCAGTTACTATTTCGTTTTCATTACATTTTTAATACACTATCACATAAATATTTTAATAAAAATTTAATGAAGTACAGTCGAATTCGGCTATAACGAAAGGCTCAATGACTAGAAATGGTTCGTTATAAAGGGTGTTCGATATGAAGAAAATTTTCAGTACATGCATCCTAATAGATTTTTTTTTTTCGCGTAAATTGACACTGTTAATTTTTTGAAACCATAATGCCGACAAATTTGTGCATTTGCGCACCCACTGTAAAATTTTCTAATTATTTCCAGCGTAACCGACAATGTAATACATTCTTTTGTAATAGGGATATTGGTACAATGCAGTTGAACACGTAAAAACACTTCGCCATATATCTAACAAATCCCTAACAGGTAAATAGGGGAATCCCACCGGTCGACTGCCATCGTGAAATTTCGTCAATTATCGGCACTTGATTGAACAATCTTTCCTCGGTAGTTCGTTATAATCGAGTTTGACTGTATCTGTTAGTGACTGAAATTATCCATCTACTTTGTTGTTGTAGTATAGTATAGAGTGCTCGTCTAAAGTCCGTTCCTCCCCTACTAATTTTTGAACCACCTGGTATATCACAACGAAATTTGGAGGGCTTGAATAGAAGATGAAAACCTACATTTTCATGGAAAAATCACAGCTAGAAGTTTTGAAATGGCGGCTGAGCGATATCTTCAAAAATTTTTTTTCAATAGAACACCCCGTATATCATTCCATTTTCAAAATCTGCTCATATTTCTCAACAGTTTTCTCGTATACACTTTACTCCTACATCCAATTGTTGTCGAAATATTAACGTTTGAAAAGTGACATTCCGGTTTAAAATGAAGTATGGGTTTTGGTCACTTCCGGTAAATCATTTTGCTAACTAAACGTTATTATTAATTTCGAATTCGACTAATAAGAGGTGTAAAGAGAGTTTATTAAGGATAAACAGTACCGCTTACCATAAAATCTCGAAGCCTACGAATGTGTTCTGTAAATTCACAATCAAAACAAATTAGTTAGCTGAAAAATTATAATTTATTTTTGAATAACACTTTTATTTAACCCCGACAATTATTTCATCGAATGTTCAATGTGGCCCCCTCCTACATCTTGGCAATAAAGTGCCCTATTATAAATAGCTTCCCTGACGTTGATGAAAGTCTGTTCATCTATTTCTTCACATGTATCTATTATTCTGCCTTCCAACTCTTCTAATGTTTGGCATTCAGTGGCGTATAATTTTGACTTCAGAAACCCCCAAAGGAAAATATCTAGAGGTGTAAGATCCGGAGATCTTGGTGGCCATTCTGTACTTTCCCTGCGACCTATCCATCGCCCAGGAAACTTTGTATCGAGGAACTCTCTAGCCATGCGATGGAAATGCCCCATCCTGCTGAAATATGATTTCACGATTCTCAAACTCTTCCTGATTGTTCAATACAATATTTGTAAAGAACTCCTGTAAGATTGCCTCTGATGAAAATCGGTCCAACAACGCGATTGCCCAAAATCCCCGCCCAAACATTCACCTTTTTAGGAAACTGAGTATGTCCCTCTCTAAAAATATGCGGATGAGAATCCCTCCAGTATCGTACATTCTGTTTATTGACTTTTCCATTACGAAAAAACGTGCATTCGTCTGCGAACATACACGTTTTAGGAAGCGCCGTTCTCCTTCAATTGTTCTTGTTAACCACTCACAAAATTCAACCCTCCGGTTTGGATCATCCTCCGTGAAAACATGCAGGATTTTTATTTCATAGGGATGAAACTTTTCTTTTTTTAGGACTCTTTGGACACTTTTTGAACTCATTCCACAGGATTCAGCAACTGCAGACGTCGACTGAGTCGGATTGATTACCATTTCAGCAACAATTTCTACCTTTTTTTCTTCTGAAAGAGGCGGTCTTCCTGATCTTTCTTTCAGTGTACCAGTTGCTTGGAGCTTATTTAAAAGTTTGCGCAAATATGTCCTCGAAGTAGGATTCTCGGGAAATCTATCATTAAACAAACGGATTGCTAGATGATCATTTCTTCCAGCTTCTCCAAATATCAAAACTGCTTCAAATTTATCGTCTAAACTACGAGCCATGATCACACTTTTCATAAAAGGATTTAGGCGCTCAACGGACTATTTGACAGTTAGCAGTTCAGTTTGACAGTGAACAAGATGTTACCGCAACAACGATTTGTTCCAATGCAAACTTGATTGAAAGCAACATTAGTATTTTCGGTTGGGTTTGAGATGACCAAAATGTCACTTTTCAAACGTTAATATTTCGAAAACAATTGAATTCAGGAGTAAAGTATATCAGAGAAAACTGTTGAGAATTATGACCAGATTTGGGGAATGGAATAATATACGAGGTGTTCTATTAAAAAAAATTATTGAAGATGGCGTTCAGCCGCCATTTTAAAACTTTTAGCTCTGATGTTTTCATGAAAAAGTGGGTTTTTATCTCCTTTTCAAGCCCTCCAAATTTATTTGCGATATACCAGGTGGTTCAAAGATTAGTAGGGGGGAACGGACTTTAGACGAGCACTGTATATATATATATATATATATATATATATATATATATATATAAGTGAAATCGTTCATGTACTTTGCTAGTGTATGATTCAGGACACATGGTGAGAGTTTGTATCTATTCGTTGTATCATATAACTCACAATGTTACGAGCTCGAAAACTCAGTCTCCGGCATCGCGACAGAAACGATTGCAACACGTTAAGATCAAATTCGTCTTAGTTATAATAGCCAATCACCCACAAAAATTTACCGTCTTATAATCCTAACTAAAAAGTGTAAAATAAATAAAGTCAATTTAAATAATGACTTCAGATTATTACCATATCTTAATCCCAACTAGAAAGTTGAAAAATAAAAAAAGATGAAAAATGAATGAAAAAACCCGACTGCGTAAAAAGTGTACTCTAAAAAAGATGGAAACAACATGACCAAAAATATTGTCAGAAAATTACGTTTCAAGAGGTTAACTATTAAACTTAATACTTCAAACAATCTCACGCAGTCGGAGGCAATAATATATCTTCATTGTCAAATTGAAGAAGATGCTTCCGACTGCGTGAGATTGTTTACAGTATTATGTTTGATAGTTAACCTTTCAAAACATAATTTTCTGACAATATTTTTTGGTCATTCTCTTTTCTAAAGTGAATTATTAAAGCAGTCGGGTTTTATGATTTTTTTAAATAACTTTTTATATTGTTTGGCCAAAATCTAATTACTACCTACTTAATTTATGATTACTTATAAAATACTCACCTACCTTACTTCAACTATTAACTATTATATAATATAATTGACAACTTCAACTATTAATTGTTTTTCAATATAAAAAATTATAAAACAACAATCTTTCATATCAACACGGGTAGGCCTGCAAAAAATGCATATCGAGTGAGAAAACGGTATGAAGAAGAATTCAATCATAAGAAAAAAAAAAGATTGAGAGCCAATAATAAGCTACCTAGTGTTTACGAAGCCCTTCCCTTTCTTCAACTCGTAAACCTGACAATTTTGAAATATTAATGGCCAAAATATTTCGTGCAATGTATCATGTGGAAATTCATAAATGTATCATGTGGAAATTCATAAATGAACAGAGAGTGTTTTCAAACGTATATTATATTGAATTGAGAAAAAAGCAGTATTCTTTTCCGAACATTCTTGCATTATATCCTATAACTGCTTTCCAGTCACATTCTTAAAATTCCCAATGGATTCTAAAAATGAAAAGAGGCTATTGTAAACCATGTAATATACCTATACGATTATCATAATCTTCGAATGTCTGTTAAATAAAATAGAGGAAAAAATCGGAATTTTTTCTTTTGCAATTCTCTTTAGCAAGACCTAAACTTTATTTAAAATGAGACTTCATTGCTTGGAAGGGCCCGGAACACGTACAACAAAAATTTTGTTTATTTTTTTCACAAAAAAGAGGACTTCTGTATGATTCTATTCAGTCATTGAAAAAAAAAATGTTTATGGGACTACAAACTAAATGTAGTGAGATTACTAATACTTCACCTCCCATATCCATCTTGTTTATCACCCAAACTCCACACAAAACTACTTCTAAACTGCAGATGTAATTTGTATAAACAATGAAAGTATGGAGCAAACTAGAGCACACTAGGCAACGATTGAGTTCTGACAACCTGTATTCTGTGGGGTGTAACGAGACGGGTACGTGGGAGTGAGATGTCATTAACAAGTTATTAAACTATAAGAAAACGATTTTTTCATTGGGTTTCACCATTCTTTGGATTTTCGACTTTTGGCCAGGTTTTTAGGGTAAATATTCCACTGTGCATCGTTCAGTTTTGATTTTGATTTCCGTTAAATCCAACTATAATTTTATCAATTCAATCAGAGAGAAAACATAAAAATTACTCCCCTAACATTGATGTTGACGACACATCAAGTGAGGAGAAAGATGATGGGAAAGATTTTTGCTTTGAAATTTCGTTTTCATTATCAAACAATCGAATGGTGTGGTGTGCTTAGTTCCTAATTGAAGGCACAAACCTGTTTGAATGAGGAACCACTGACGACCCCTAGCTGGTTGCAGTGTCAAGGGAAACTAAGTACCAATCCTATCTCCGGCTCGTCAGTTTTCAACCAACCAACCAACCAAGTGCTTAGTTTACGAATGAAACCCTCTTTTTACTGGAAGCCCTTAACTCTGATGTATATAGCAAAAAATATATGAAAATCACATTGCATAAAGAATAATATATTTTTTCAAACATCTGTTAATCTCTTATAGAGAATTTATGGTGAGGATTAAATGCTCTCGACCCAATCATTAAGATGGAAAGTATAATTTTCATACTCGTAGAAATTATTAATTTTGTAATATAGATTTATTTTCCTTTTTATTTTATTTTTATATGGTTTTTTGAATTATAAAGTCTATAAAGAGGTTGTCCTATTGTATTTATTTCAGGACATCGTGGGACAAGTCAATATGCTTTACTAATTATTCAAAATAACGAATATTTTTTTGGAATCAATCTAGTCCGGACTCAACTTTGACGACTAGCTTTGGAGATTATCGTAATTGTGAAACAGACAATTTTTCACTAGTGTTACCGTAGAAATTATAGATCGGATTGAAACTTGGCTCCAGAAAGGTTGCATCCGAATTCCAACGTTCCAAATAACAAATTTTTAATTTCAGGAATGTAATTATCGGTGAACAAAAACGCCAATTCAATTTTTCTGTGGTTTGACTCATCGGTTCGATAGGACCACCTTCTGAAAAAATAAGCAATCTCCCATGCAATCTACGAGCTCGAAGAATTCTGTCTGTATCTTTGTAAACACGTTTCCGAAATGTGTAATGCGATCAGATACTTTTCTTCTGAAAAAGCCGAAGAGACAGGTCCAGTCAGGTTAGCACGAATTCTTCAAACGAAATTCATTCATTTCCTCATTGAACAATTTTGCCGCCGGCGCTAAAATTCTTTGCCGTCTAGGCACCTCATTGAGAACCATTGGAGGTATTCGGCAATTCTTGGAAATTATCGGGCTTTTTATTGTATTCAGCGTTGGATGGACTGTGAGAATGTGTTCCTCCGCTCAGCTTTTGTTTGATAAATGCTGTCTACCTGTCCTGCGTGATTTGCACACATTCATTGTGAAGTGATAAATATGATATTTAGGCGGCGATGCTCATTTGTTTTGAACGGTTTCGGTTTTCAATGCTCTCCCACCGGGAAGTGAGAGATGATAATTATTTCTCGCAGTTTCGCTCAACTCATAAAAACATTCAGTCATACATTTTTTTCTCATCAATGGAAGAAGGAAGAGCAGCAGCTAACCATAGAAGTCCCCAAGGATCTCCTCAACTTGCCTCATTCTCTATATTGTTGATTTCTTTATCAATCACCAGGATTTCTTGATGGATCACCAGGATTTTGGAGTGTTTCGACGAAATTGAGCCTAAGAAAAAATACATTTTTCAACCCTCTTCAATCCCGGTGGAGTAAAAGTGAAGTAGCACTTTTTATAGTATAAAAAACGTCAATTTTCACATCGAAACTCCAGTCATACCTGCCTTGCATTTGTAATGAGTGAAAGATGATCTCCCCGTTTTATCTTTTTATTATATACGAGTCAACAAGCATCTAGCCCTTGCTCATACGACTCAGAGGGTGTACGAAACCATACGAACTGCTGTTGCGGAAAATTTAAAATGATGTATGATCGGTGAGATATCTATCAGAATACAAGTCGGATAGAATCAGAATAATATTTATTGTCAGAAGAAAAGTAATTCTTGTAGACAAAGATAGGGTGTGAAAGTACAAGTACAACAAACAACATAACTAATATGAAACATGCATAACATATAATAATAATATTTTATGTTAAAGGCAAATATATGTATTTTAATAGGACAATTATACGGGTTACAATTTAATTCTATGGGATGATACTTAATGACATGACTAAGATAATTATTGTATATTTCGTAACTAATATAAATAGATATTTTAACAAATGGATGAAAATGGAAAACTGAAAAAGTGAAGGTGTGATTGGGTGTCCTCTTGCTCATAGAAGAGGACGAATGCTTCTCCACTTTTGGGAATATTGGTGATACTCTGGAGTCATTGTACTTGTACCATGTGCCTGCATGAGGGTGCCTACAGTAAGCCGTGTAGATTGTTCCACTATGGTTGGACCCAGCATATAAGTTATAAAGACACGGGGTTACGTTATCTGCTGCATAATTTCTCATATCTAAACCTTCGAGAGGAAAGTCGATGGTGACATTTAGTTTTCCCATAAATCTCCTCATCGGCGAAAATCGTTTCAAGTGAATTACTAATATTTTGGGGAACTTATGTATAGATAATGACTTTGTGCATTTTATCATTTCATTACAATCACAACAAGTTGGTTTTCCTTCGCCGTCCAAAATTCCTTTCCTGGTAAACATTGTGAAAGACTGAGCTGGCCAGTATTCTGTGGAATATGGAGTGAAAGATCCCAGAAGGGGTCAAAAAAGACAGAACAATAGCCGCATGAAATACAATTCAACGATGATTTTAGTTGATAACCAAAATTATCAACAATTTTCGAGTTATCCATTCTAAGACATCGCGACCAAGACCCCTGTGCCTTTTCATGGTCACTCAATATTTCATCGATTTCTTTCAAGGTAGGTTTGGGCTTTTCTGTCACTTTGTTCACATCTCCATGAAGACCTTCCGGTAAATATCTGAGAAATTCTCAAGCGTCCTGTTGAGCGTACCCCATGAAACGAGGTGCAAATTTTTGTATCTGGCTTTTGAAGGAAACAGTATTTACCACCTTATGAGACGAATCTTCCGACCAAAGATCTTTCATCACCAACGCAAATTGTTTCATCAAAGCACCCTTCATATTCGATATACTTGTGTTGATATCCCTCATATACTCGTCTTTTCTCAGATACTCGAGCAACCATTTGGTGTTCGATAAACATTGTATTGTTCATGAAACAGGTATTTCCAATATTTTTCAGACCATTCAGACAAGGAATTTTGACATTTCCGTTTACTAGGGACTTGATGGTGTAATAACTAACAGAGCTGTGCTCTCTGATACGATGATTTTTACTGGCACTGGATCTGTGTGGAAGGGAGATGACGCTGTTCGATGAAGAATTACATGGAGATATGGAAGGTCGTGTTGATTTTGACAAGTTATCATCAAGCACTGAACCAAGGGATTTATATGAACTCTCCATAGAAAAAATCGTCCTTTGAGGATTTAAAAATAATTCATTCAGTTGACGTGATGAAGGAATAGTTCCCAAAACAGAAGCGGCATTACCCCTCTGGATCGCAATGCTGATTCTTTGGATCAAAAATGAAGTTGCTCTCCTATCGTTCGTCACTTCTGTTATTCGCCTTCCTATGTCTTCAATGAATTCAAAAGCATTGGGACCGTTTACTCCAAAAGTCTCAACGGCAACAGGATAAAATAAGCTTTTGTGGCAAGTAACTTTTTGAGACTCTTCCTGAATTTTTTGTGGTCTGTAATTTTCTTTATATAAGTAGGTAGGTGGTTGTACATCTTCAATCCGTTATATATGACCAAGTCTTTGATTAAGCTAGTTGATGGCAAAGGTAATCTCATATGATTTTCTTGTCGAGTTATGTGATCTGATGAATTATTTTTGAATTTGATTCTATTTTTGTGGACTAGACTGACTGATTCGATAATGAAAAGTGACGTGAGAGTGAGAATACTTTGACGTGTAAACAAAGGCCGACAAGGTTCCCAAAAGTTTGCTTAAGACAAATATCTAACTATTTTTTTCTGTAGAGTGAAAATTGTTTGAAAAAAAGTTTTGTTACAGGCTTCCCAGAAGGCGATGCCATAACTTAGGTGGGATTCTATAGGAGCATAATATGCTGACCTGGTAGCAGTCTATCCCAAATTGTTGAAATTATTCGCATTGCATAGCAACCCGAGTCCAGCTTTTTGCCAAGATTTGAGATGTGGGTATCGAATTTCCAAGAGGCATCAATCTGCAGTCCAAAAAATTTTGTAGTTGCTTTTCTTACTATAGAAGGCTCTCCCAGTAACAGTTCAGGAAGATTGCCACGGAGACATAGTATGTTCCTTTTGATATATTTAGTGATAGTAATTTCGAGTCAAACCATTCTTCAATGCAGTCAATATCTCTCGAAATGGTCATTCTTCTCATGCCAATGAATAGTGGTATCGTCGGCAAATAGGGTGAAACTCCCTGATATATCCAACTTGGTCATGTCATTGATATAGAGTAGGAAAAGAACTGAGCAAAGAACCGAACCTTGGGGTACACCACAGCAAATAGGATGAGGTTCTGAGTAATGGTCTGTTCTGACAATTTGATATTGATTTAACAGGTATGACTCGAACCATTTCAGCGTAGTGCCCTTAAAGCCATATACCTCTAGTTTTCGCAGGAGTATTCTGTGATTGACCCAGTCGACTGCCTTTGACAAATCACAGAACACTGCTGCAATAAATTTTTTCTTGTTGATTTGAATATATACTTCAGTAAGAAGGTCAAAAATGACATCATTTGTGTTTCTTTTGCGCCGAAACCCAAACTGTTGTCGGCTTAGAATGTTGTGTCTTTCTAGAAACTGAATGATTCGGACCTTAACCAGTTTTTTGATTATATTTGCCAGGGTCGGAATAAGCGAGAGTGGTCGGAAGTTGGATGGATTGTCTTCTTCGCCTCCTATATGAATCGTTGTAACGAGTGACGTTTATAGGGATGGTGGGAAATCTCCGGTTCGAAAAGAATCATTTATCAGGCGGACCAGCATACCAAGCGCGGCATCTGAAAGGTTTGCAAACATCTTTATAGATGTACCATCCAGTCCAGATTTGCATTCATTTTTTATACTACTGATAACTTCACATAGCTCTAATATACATGTATCATAAAGGATTTTTACTTGTATTATACATATATCATAAAGATATTATCGTTGAGTGGTAATACGTGGAAGATATTTTTCTGAATTTACGCGGCTGATACTTGATGAAAATCCATAATTAAAGTAAACTAAAAAACACTTTACTACGATTTTCACAAAAATTGGTTTACAGAACCCACGACACAGATGCCATGAGAAATGTACAGTACAGCAAAGCACGAGTCCAGGGTTTTGTAAGCCAATTTTTATGAAAATCGTATTGAAGTGTTTTTTAGTTCACTTTGAAGATATTTTTGTTTCTTTTTTATTTCTATATAACGTGTGTTAAGATGATCATATCCTTTTTTGCACATAATTTTTTGTATGCCGAATTCGGATTAATGGTTTCATTGAATATGTGGCACGTCAATTTGATATAATATAACGAATAGTATTATCAGGAATAAAATAACTTTTACTGTGGCGGAGGAGTTTGGAAAAGGAATATATGAATATAGAATTGCATGGTATAATTACAATTAAATGTGATGGAATAAAAAAAGTCAACTCTCAAAGGGAAACATTTTGAGAAAAATAAGAAACACAGAATGGTGGATACATGAGATTGATGGCCACATATTCTGCTACCGCGATATTAATTGATTTATTGGATCGTGTGGAACCATGTAGGGACCATAACGCTTTTTCCTTACGTGACGAAAATATACAAATATAAACAATCTAAATCTCCCTATCGATTTTAATTCGGAGTTGAAGAAAATCTGGCCAATCGAGTAACCGAATGACATGTGTTTAAAATGTTAGTATTCACAGCAAACATAATATATAAATAAATATTGAAAAAAATATGGTCGTGTTGAGGATTGAACCCCGGATTTCTGGCTTGGTAATCCCTCGCTTTAGCTCCGTTCGGTCTCTGACATTATTCGTGTATTTGTAGCACATGAGCATTGTGGAATTGAATATTTCTATTGCGCATGTAAGATTTCGGAGCAAAGTAGAAAATATATTTGTAATTCGGTTTTTGTTTTAAATCATACGTAATTCGAGATTTGAGAAATGGAAAGTGTGGCAATTATGTGTGAAAGTAACTTGATAAAATTGTAAAACTTGATACAATTATTTACTGTTTACATACGTTTAATGTACCGAGTGGGCCAATGGACACTTTTAAAGGGAAAATCCTGTTTTCAAACTAGATAGATGAAAACTGATGCCTGTGTCTGCGGTCAATTTTTATGACAAACTCAATGGTGAAAACCGCATATCGATATCTATCATTGTTTTTGAGTTACTGCATGTTTTTCTGAAATGTGCATTTTCAAAAAGTTGCTGTAACTTTTTTCCTGTCAAAAATTCTTTGTTTCTATGAAACCATTTCCAGAAAACTTTTCAACGTAGAATTCCATGGTTTAAGTAAATTTTTTTTCAAATCACATATCAATAGTCATTAATAAAGTAATCATTTTTCAAATAAGATAACCTGTATATTCCTGCATATCTCAATAGAATTTGAAATTATCATTCCACACTTGATGTTTTGCTAGAGTGTCTTTTGAAATGCAGAGCCTCTAGGTTTTTCATGAAGACTTTGAAACGCACACTTTGAACAAGTAGGCTTTGGACGACGCGGCGATGAAACAGAATGCAAATGTTCACTGGTAGCTGTCAAATTTCAATTTGAGCAGTAAAGACGCTCCTCAATTCGTGGTTTTTGTTAAGGTTTCAAACACATTTGCAATGAGGTATGAGAATTATGAAAAATGAGATATGATAGTCTGTTTTATACAAACCGGGGAAAATGCAGATACAGCAAGCAATTTGTACCACGAGAGGTATCCAGAGAGGAGACAACCTTTAAGGGACATTTTCGCAAAGCGACAAAACCTAACTGATAGTGGTAAATTTGAAGTCAAAGAGGCCAAAATTATATGCATCAAATAGGGATAGAGAGTTGGAAGAAATAGTCGTTTTAGATGTTGCAAATAATCCCAAAATATCAACGCGGAATTTAAATATATCCAGAGGCCTACCAGGAACTAACGCAAGGCGGATATTGAAAAAACACAATTTTAAGCCATACAGGACCAGAAGAATTCATAATCACAGACTGGGAGATTTTTCCAGTGATTCCTGGAAAATTGTAACCAAGTGCTTGATTTTTCGTTAAATTGTATTTGGACAGACGAAGCTTATGTAAGCAGTGCCGGCATTTTCAACCACTACAATTCTTATACTTGGACACAACAAAATACTCATTCTGTTGTGGAGCAGAGAAGTAAAGGACCATTTGGATTTATCGTATGGGCAGGTGTTTTTAGGGGTAGAATTATCGGCCCGTTCATTTATAATGGCAGTTTCTCTAAAAGCACGAAAGAGTGATGTTTATCAAGTAGTAGAGTAAAAATAATGACTCTGCAGGTAAAAATAGAAATTCTTCTCATTTGCGGAGAAAATACAACTCTTCGACAAGTTGCACATATTTTCAATCCACGACATCCTGAGAATAATATTCAAAAGTCTACTGTGAGCACGATTATCTCAAAGTTGAAATTGACGGGTTCGGTGCAAAATACTTTCTGAAGGCCTCAAAATCCAAGAGTTTTTGATGAAGGAGCATATAGAGCATGGACAAACTAGTATAATATCTATTTGTAATAGGACTGGTGCTAAAAGGAAAGCAATGGAAAAAAAATTAAACAAGAATAAATTGAAGTCGTGGGCAAGTCTTGAACAATGTTGCTTGGAAGGCCGAGGCAATAGGCCGTAATATGGAACAACTCTGGCCACCTAGGTCCGCCAGACCATACCCCACTAGATTTTGAACTATGGAGGTATTTGAAACAAAAAGTCTACAAGCGCAGACGATTCCGAGATGTCAACCATCTGGAGACATGAATTCAATAATGTATATCAAATATTATTCGTCGGTTTTCAAGAAACGATGTCAACGAAGTTTCCAGGCGAACCTTTGTTTGCATTGAGGCCTGACGAAATGTTATAATCAATGTCCAACCAACATTGTACATACGGTTTGTCATTATCATTTAAACTGCCTTATAAATGTATCTAACTCTATATATGTTTATTACGAAATAATTATTCTTGTGTATCTTTTCATATCACTAATACATATAATTCTTTTCACATCGATTATTTTTCTGCCCCTGGCCATACGTAACACTTTTATGAGAATGACAGACGTCAAAAATGAAACACTCAAAAAGCTAGTAGTTCGAAATAGTAGTTTATGGAAAAAGTACGCCGAAGGACACGAACGACTATGAGGTTCTACAGCTTTTTATAGTCCCCCGTTGTTGATTTCTTAACGGTTTGACGTAGAACAATTGAACCAAAACCGTTTTGAATGGTATCACCGATGAAATACATTGTGTTTGATCGATAGATGGCACGGGGGGGCACATCAACTTGAAAATTTCAAATATCAGGGGGGGTCAAGTGGCAAATAGTTGAGAAGATATGTCAATTCGCTTTTCAACCATCGTACTTTTTCGAATTTCGTTTATAAGTTTTATTCACAATATGCATTTGAAATGTCAAGAATAAATGCGAATATGAATGGTACCCTTGCCTCGATCACTTTAGAATTTTTGAACGGTTTGATGTAAAACAATGGGACATAAAATATTTTGAATGGTATTACCGATTCTACTTTCCGAGAGAATATACATTACAATTACTCGACAGAGGACGCTGGGGGCACATCAATTTGAAAATTTCGAAAGGCATAGAGGTCGAGTTGCACATCGTTGCAAAGATAATTCAATTTTACTTTCAACCATGGTTGTTCTACGGAATCACAATTACGATGAATAACACGAAATACGGTCAATAGATGGAGATTAATGACTCAAATACTTTTTCATTTTCAAATTCGTTTCAAAGCTTTATTATGTTCAGAATTCGAATCCAAACAATAATCCAATTACCAACCCAAATAATAACCCATTCATTTATTTTTAAGGACAATAACCTTAAAGGGTACCATTTATTGGATTTGCTCAACTGATGATTGAGCAGTGATCTGGAAATGGAGTCGGGTTATTTTGTCGATGTTTAAGATTTTCTACTTTATAAATGATACACTACTTACCTGCTCTTCATATCAAAAACGAATGATCGCATATATAAGTTGACTATCTTCCAGACGCTGAATAATTGAATAGTTGTTAGCTGAGAATTTTGGACAAGAATATTTTCTTGTTTCGTACTTTTCAGAGCCGTATTTTTTTAATCGCCTACCTATGCCTCCCAATCATAAAGAACACTGTTATTTTGTCTAGAGTACGTACCAAGTGGATTTTTTATAGTTTGAAATTTCGTCAATTCTTATGATAGAAAAAGCAATAAGCATTATGGAAATATTTGTTTCGATGTGTGCGCTTAATTCGCATTAGCTACTTTTCGGGAGAAGATTATTCTCAATCAAAAAATACTATAAAAATTA
Source organism: Gonioctena quinquepunctata (assembly GCA_018342105.1). Taxonomy (NCBI): domain Eukaryota; kingdom Metazoa; phylum Arthropoda; class Insecta; order Coleoptera; family Chrysomelidae; genus Gonioctena; species Gonioctena quinquepunctata. The sequence goes on from JAFIRS010000191.1 coordinate 272,913, forward strand.
AACTATTTTTGGCAATGTCTAACAAAAAATAACAACAGCATGCTGGACCATAAACTGCATTTAATAGATATTGTAAAAGGACCCTTACAGAAAATAAAAATAAAATATTTTCATTCAGGCAGTGGTTTGATTTTTTTATGAAGTCTTACTTGAGAAATCACATAAATGGATGAGGCAAAGGAGAAGGTTTTCCAAATGGGGAACACACTTTTAACATTAATGCAAGAGTTACATCGCACTCACTAGATCACCAATGAATGCCTTTTTTATCAACAAAAATCTAATTCACGCTTCCACATTTAATTTCATAAAGACTCTTTTTCTATTTTGAAACAAAATAATGACTTAGAAAAAGTATTAATCCACCATTTTCTGCCAGCTGTAATGTAACGGGTTATTGAACTTCGTGACTTGACAAATTATATATCTCAATATAGTAATCATCACTCATATTTATTTGTTTGATAAACTAGCGTGAACTGTTTTTATGTATATTGTAATTGAACGTTGTGTATTTTTCTGTTCAAAGGAAAAGGTGTGTTCGTATATTTGGAGAAAGTTCTACATTTCTGTGCTAATCTATTAGTGCTCCTTCTTTGAAAACCTCATCCATCCATATGAGTTCTCAATTAAGACTGGAATAGAAAATCAAATGACAATCTAAATAACAATGCAAATTTTTTATTTTCAGAATTTTTCTTTTGACTTAGGGTCCAAAATATCATCTATCATTCATTATGGTCTGGTAACAAAATAATAGACAAAGCTACAGGAACCATCACAAAGCCTGGCAAAAGAAAGTTCTGATGTGTTTTTGTACCATACAAAAAGACTCTTCTGACTGTTTTTACTATGAGGGTGGAAAAAGGTAAATTCATATTAGTAAAAACGTCATAAGGGGACAAGAAGATAAGCTGCTTTTTGGCCCAGTTCTTATGACAATCAGACAAAAAGAGGGTCTTTTTTCATGCGGTTATTGTTCGATATTTCTTTCAAATCCAGTGGATATAAAAGCCGAGATTCAATTAGGATCGCTCTCTTTATTTCCCCTCCGGGAGCAGGCTCCCTCTCTTCTTCCAGTCCGAGAACAAGTGACTTCAATTGTTTCATAAAGCATTCAAGCAAAAGTTTTGTTTGAGTGGAGTGGAGTGAAACATTCTGTATAAACATTTGATAACCTGTTGATTTGATATCGAGACACCTTCATAACCATATTGCCAGATGTGTATATTTTCACATATTGTGTTTTATAGCCCTCTGAGTTTATCAAGTTGGCGAAATACCTGATTGATTTTATTTCGTTCGTTGTAACTATTTCATACGACTTGCACAGGTGTAAAATATTCCAGTCCCGTGACTTTCACGATAAATCAAGTTGTGTATTAAGTTGTTATTCCGGATTGATTTATGTCGTGGGGTATTTTTGTTCAACAAATAATATATATTAATAATTCCTATCACTAGGATTGCAGGGTGTCTCACCAATTGACCGTCGTAACTTCATGTATTTTATATTAATTGACAATTCCACCGTACCTGGAAGGATTTCCACCAGCAATCGTTTAATTTTTGACTCTGGTAAGAATTTAGAGTTCAATAGAATTCATAGCGTGCCCCGAGTTACGATCTTGGGTGCTGTCGAGGGTCACAATATATCAGTTTTTCTAGCTGCTCAAGTTTTTCATTTCAAAATGAGAATAAGACTAATATACAAATAGGGCTTTTTAATCCAGAATAAAGTTCCTGAAGGTGGTTTTATAAGATACTTGCATTTGAATAAGTTAAAGTAATTGTGAATGAAATGAGAGATACACGTCGATATCTCGTACGCAGAACCGTAGCCATATAGAACTGCTTCCTGCAAAGTTGGTACCAAGTTCACCTCCACCTCCAGATACTTCAGGAAAATTAAACAAATGCCGGTGGCAATCCTTCCGAGTACGGTGGGATTGTCAATTGATATGAAATTACTGAAGTTACGATGGTCAATTGATCAGACAGCCTGCTGTCGCAGTGATAGGAATCACTAATATATCTTCTCTGTTGAACAAAAATACCCCACGACATGAATTAATCCGAAATAACAACTTAATACATAACTTGATTTATTGTTAAAGTCCCAGGACTGGAATATTTTTCACCTGTGCAAATCGTATGAAATATTTACAACGAACGAAATTAAATCAATCAGGCGTTTCGTCAACCTGATAAACTCAGACGGCTATCAAACACAGGGCTTTATGGTTATAAAGGTGTCTTGATGACACAATCAAATCAACAGGTTATCGGAGGTTCGTACAGAATGTTTCACTAACGGTTACATCCCTAATCAAACAAAACTTTTGCATGAATGCTCCATGAAGAACTAGTTCCCTTGACGGCTTGCAGAACAATTAAAGCCACTTGTTCTCGGACTGGAAGAAAAAAGAGATCCCGCTCCCGGACGGAAAGTGAAGAGAGCGATCCTAATTGAAACTAGGCTTTTGTCTGATCGACATAAAAACTGGACCAAAAGCAGCTTATCTTTTTGTTCCCTCATGAAAAAGCATACTACGTTTTCACTAATATGAATGTACCTTTTTCTACCCTCATAGTTAAAACAGTCAGAAAAGTCTTTCAGTCTTTTTGTACGTTGCAAAAAGGCATCGGAACTTTCTTTTCCTAGTTTTTGTGATAGTTCCAGTAGCTTTGTATATTCACACTTATTTTCTAAACGGGCGTTATATTTTTGCCAGACCAAAATTAATATTAAAGCCCAAATAGACAGGGACATACCAACGTAACTTTGAAATTTTGGTTAGCCGTTCTTAGTTACGGAGCTTGAAAAATGCTTTGTTACACTCTATCCGGAGAAGTAGTTGTTTTCTGTCAGATAATCCCAGAAAATAACTTAATTTTTATCGTGGAACTTTCAGTTAGGAGAGAAATATTTCTATTCAATATTCATATTGAAATGGCAAACATTCTCTCAAGAGTTTATCTTGAACGATGGAAGATAGTGAAGTTTATCTTTGAGTCGCACATGATTTAGGATCTGATTTTATGAACATCCTGTTCATATTTTCGAAAAAATCAATCTATCGTACCCCACGACAGGTTATTAATGTCAAAAAACACTGATTTCAGAGTGTCACTTCGTGTTTTCATCTTTGCGAAGTGAGATTGCTTCTAGAAAATGTGTTTCTAAATTCTTCCAGTTTTTCTGATGATCGTGGAAGCGTGAACTAAATTTTCGTCGACAAAAATGTATTGGAGATCTGAGGCATGCGATGCCAGTCTTGCATCAATGTTATAAATGATTTCTAGTGATTCTTCTTGAACATTTTTTTTTCTTTAACTCATTGATCCATATGTGTTCTTGAGTGAGACTGCAATAGAAAATCGAATAACAATCTGGATGAATACGCAAATTTTTATTATATTTTCAGCGTAGCTTCAGCCCGGGGAAGTAGTTGTTTTCTATTATATATCTATGAAAAATAACTTGAATTTTTTAATTAACAGAAAAAACTTTCTATTCAATATTCGAATTCAAAATATACTTCAATGTCATAAGTGTAACTTGATAACAAAGCTAATTAAACTTAGATTTACATATATTGATAAGTAAAAGATATTACCAAATATCTCAATATTAAAAGATTAAGTAAGACATACAAACTTATATGTGATAACTCAGATTGTACATATGAAAATAAAACATGTATAAAAAAATTCCAATTCACAAATTATAATTTCAGACTACCTTCTGCTAATTAAAACTTATGGTGGATATATATTTATTGTGCATGAGAAAGTTCTTGTTTGCAAACACATACATGAAATTTTGCAGGACATGAGAGTAAATCAGCTAATGTAAGTGAATGATATCACAAAATCACAGAATAAAGACATTTATGAACATTAATGTAAATGTTAATTCGAATGTACGAGTATTGAGTACCTACACATCTATTAAATTTTTTTGTTTTATTTTTATTTCAACAAAAATAACCCCGCACCAACTGCAATGAGTTATAAGCAGGGAAAAACAAAACACGAATTGAAAAAAAAAAACAAATTTTACAATATATGTTGATGTTTCTGAAGAAATTTAGCACTTTCTGTAGATCACTGATGAGGATTGCTCTGATGTTGTCGCCTAGGTTGTTTGATCTTTTTTTTTTCGTTATATAATGGACACTTCACCGAAAGGTTTTTACTCTGAGTTGGGTAGCGCAGTTGTTACAGATGGGGAAAGGATCCTTTTGCAGGATATGTTGGTGAGTTAGGAGTCTATGTCTTAATCGGAGGCGGTTGATTATTACTTGGTCTCTCCTCCTCGTAGGTAGTGATAACTTTTCATTCACTATTTCTTTGATTTCTTTGAGTTTGGTTGTAATTTCAGTCCAGGTTGATTGTCAGGTGTTAGTAATGAAATTTTGAGTTGATGACTTGTGGTCCGATGATGGAAACTTACTTTCTTACTGTTCTCATCAGAAACTGCTTTATAGGCTAGAGCGTCAGCTACATTAATTTTATTTTTTAAATATCAACGAATTTAAACATTGAGATTAAAGTGAATCGTCATGAAATTCGTCCAAACTGTATCACATAGTAGTTTATTTGTTTTATTTCTAAAAATATGCAAATTTCCCTCTTTACTATCACTTGCAATTTTATTGTACATCTTCACTCCATTGTGAATCAGAGAATCTTTTACCCATTTAAATGTGGGAATAGGGAGCTTCAAGTGATTTTCGTTCTGGCGAGTATTATAGAGAATGTCGTTGATTCGATACGCCAATCTATTCTTATGAATTATAGAAACTGTTCTCGATATGAAAATTGAGACAAATGTAAGGATTTTATATTCTTTAAAAAAAGGTTTACATGGCTTTCTCCAATTTGCTTTGCAAAGGTACCTAATTGCTCTTTCCTGAAGTAGAAACACTGACAGAAAGAATTGACTGCTACATACCCCCCAGAAAGATATGCCACAGTGTAGATGGGAGTCTATTTGGCAACAATAAATCCTAATTTGTTCGATACTGATCTTGGAACATAACAACCAGATGCGAGTTTTTTATTCAAATGTATTATGTGCTCTTCAAATTTGGAATTTCTGTCCAAAATTTCAAAGTGTCTCTCCAAAAGAAATGATTCTAACTTTTTCCATCTGTGCAAAGTGAGATTGCTTCTTGAAAATGTGTTTCCCATTTCTTCCGGTCTTCCTGATGATCGTGGAAGCGTGAAATAGATTTTCGTCGACAAAAATGTATTGAAGACCTAGTGAATGCGATGTCTCTCCTGCGTCAATGTTACGAATGATTTCTGGTGAGTACTCTCTTTTGGAAAACATTCTTCTTTGCCTCATTCATCTTTATGAGTTCTTAATCAAGACTGGAATAGAAAATCAAATAACTATCTGAATGAAAATGCAAATTTTCAATTTCAGATTTCTTCTTTTGAGTTAGGGCCTTTTCAGAATATCTATCAGATGTAGTTCAATGTCCAGCGTGGCTGTAGCCGGGGAAGTAGTTTTTTTCTGTTAGACATTCACAAAAAATAACTTCATTTTAATCGTGGATTTTTCAATTCACAAAAAAATCTTTCTATCAATATTCAATTGAGAATGTTTCCCTTTTCAACATGAATACCCCACAAGAGGTTATCTTGACGATGGAAGATAGTGACTAAAGTTTATCTTTCAGTCGCAGATGATTCCACATCTGATTTTATGAACATCCTGTTTATATTTTCAACAAATTAATCCCAGAAATTTTGCTGAATTTTTGTTTTATATCAGTTGACTTCCTGAAATTGAATACACTCCAAGAGACACATCCTGTTCATTTTCAAACCAATTAACACACATACTCCTGATATATCAAGAATATCGAATAGGAATGAATAATTTTCGTGACAAATTCCTGAACGTCGTGCCTTCGATGTCTTCCCACATAAACTCTCGAAATAAAACATAAATTATGAGATATAAGTTTCATTCGTATTTCAAATTTCATATAATGGCAAAGCAGCGAGTCGTCTGTCGGGAAGTGACCCTCATAAATAACAGAGTGGTAGACCGCCGCCAAGACTTGTTAAAACCTTGGGAAATAAAGTTTACACAGATGAGAAAGATAAGACAATTTGGGACTAGTAACTTATTAACATGTTCACATTCCAAAATGTTATTTCCCATCCGTGCGGCTATGACCTACGGAAATGTTTCGAATTTCAAAGGAATATGTTAATAGATGTTTGCATTGTAGTGTGTACAACATATGAGTATTTGCTATCCAGACAAGAATCACCAATTAACAAATCATTTTTGAACTTCTCTGGAGTGGATGGACATTTCAGCCTGGTTGTATATGAAAAGTATGTTGGGTTTGGAGAAAAATTGTATCTATATTCTGTGTGAATAATTATAATTGGAAAAAAAATATGTATATGTAAAAATCACCAATAGGGTGAATATGAATTATAGCAAAATCAAAGACTCCAAAGAAGATAATATTGTTTTTCATGAACTAAGTCTTAAGTATCTTTGAGCCCCCATGACAATACTTAATGCCATATACATATTTTTTCATTTGAAAAATTCAAATTCGATCTTAGGTTGGCCCTTAATTGCAGGGGGCGCCGCCTACAAGTCTTTGTTTCTTTTGGGGAGTCACAACTTTGTCGTGCATGCATGTATCATATTTTCTAAAAAAAAAAACTATTCCTCCATCATTTTCACGTGAAAAAGATATGCTTTTCAAAAGTCGCTACAAGCAGCCGTTTTCGAAATATTTTGATTTAAATTAGTCGATGCATCCAATCTTCTTCTCATTGATTCGCGAACTCTTTGAAAATAAAAGTATCAAGTAGGCTAGTAAGTTTATTCCAATGTTTATTTTGTGCTGTCATGTCAATAATAATATCTTGACGCATAGTTAAATAGTTTTCTTCATTATTATTGTGATTATTTGTTAAAAAATGGTAAACTTGACCAATGCAGAGTATGCTAACATACATTTTACATACGGAGCGTTATACGAACCGCACAACTCCTACTTCAAAAACATTTTCAAGAATTCACGCTCTGTTAAGGAAAACAGGAAGTTTTGAGAAAGCTAGTCATCTGTCGGGTGCACATCGGTAGGATACCCGGAAACAAGCTTCAGAAAAATAGCATTGACGTTAAACATTTCTCATGTTCTGGTATGGAAAATTTTAATTGATTATTTGTTATATCCCTACCATATTCAAAGAGTTCAGGCACTACTCCCTCGCGACTTTCCGTTACGTATCAACTTCTGTCGTTGGATTCTCCAATGCCTTATTCAAAATCCTTCATTTGAAAATCAAATCCTGTTTACTGACGAAGCAAATTTCTTCCGCAACGCTATACGCAATTGTCACTACAATCATTTGTGATCAGAGGAAAACCCCCTTGCGATACAGGAATCACATTTCTAAGATTAGTTCTCTCTTAACGTGTGGGCAGGAATCCTAGGAAATTATGTTATAGGTACATTCTTTATTCCGGGATTTTGTTGAAAAAGATTTGCCTATTTAACCGGAAGATGTGCCGCTTACACTACGAAATGAAATGTGGTTTATGCATGACGGTGCCCCGGCACATTTTAGCATCCACGCGCGAGAATTTTTGGATCAAACTTTCGGCAACCGTTGGATAGGTCGGGAAGTGCCTTAACCATGGCCCCCTATGTCATTAGACCTTAACAGTTTGGATTTTTTCCTGTCGGGATATCTGAAATCATTAATTCAACAGACACCTATTCAAAATGGAGAAGAATTGAGTAATCGAATGATTCACTCTTATCGAACGATTCAAAATACTCCAGGAATTTTCCAAAGAGTACGCGAATCAATGAGAAGAAGATTGGATGCGTGCACACAGGCAAGAGGTGGACATTTCGAACATTTATTGTGATTTTGATTAAGATTTATATTTTGTGTTCCGTTGTTTATTGTTGTTTAAAAATTAGCGTTTGAAATGTTTTAATGTTGAATTGAAAAAAAAAGTTATCGAAATTGTTTCACTTTTTGACAAACCATGCATCGATTAATTCAAATCAAATTATCTCGAAAACGGCTGCATGTAGCGACTTTCGAAAAGCATACCTTTTTCACGTAGAAATTATGGAGGAATCGATTTTTCTTCTAGAAAATGTGACACATACATGCACGACAAAGTTGTGACTCCCCAAAAGAGACAAAGACCTGTATGCGATGCCCCCTACAATTGAGGGCCAAACTAAGATCAAATTTGAATTTCTCATATCAAAAAATCCCCAAACACCAATTTTCATTCGAATATCGACATCATTTTACAAATTATTTACGAAAAAACAAAATAGAAATACATTTTCGATACCTTGTATATCAAAATTGAAGGACTTGCGGGCCCATGCTTCTATGAACTTTTCACCTTATAAATAACTGAGGAATCGTCCTGTGTAATATTCCACACTTATTACATAACACCCTGTATATATCATAAATTGCCTTATAAAAAATAGTTCATTCACTCATTTGAAACAAAAATAGATATTTGATAAAAAAATCTCATTGGTATTCCAATATGGCAGCCTCTTCATCATGGAGAATTTCCAAAAAAGGGCGCTAGACAGCTTTTCTCTTGTTTTTTCTCTTAGCTACTGCAGAATATATTGAATGTTCTGCAAACGGATCTACTAGCGAACTTTGAGTGGTTTCTCTTTGTGGCTCATTATGGGTACTTAATTTAATTTGTTTGTTTAATTATTTTCAAAGCTTTGGGAGTTGAAACAGTTTGTTCTTCTTATTCTTCTTCCAGAATTTTAATCAACTGATGGCACCCTGTTCTCGCATCCAAGACCACCCAAGCAACCAGGTTCAACTTCCAACTAGCACTAACCCCAGAGGTTAGGGAGCTAGTTAGGAACAGGCGCCGCTTGAAAAAGAGATACCAGAGAACACTGGCTCCCGAAGATAAGAGAAGAATGAACCAGGCAGACAGACAACTGCAGCTGGAACTCAAAGCTCACCAAGCACAGCAATGGACAAACAGGATGACAGAAATGAGCACAGAAGACAACTCTGTATGGAGAATGCAGAGAGTACTTCGACAAGGCAGAAGGAAACCGTGCCCGCCACTCCACGGAGAGGGGGGCCTGGTCTACACTGACAGCGAAAAGGCAGAAGCATTTGCGGACGCCATCGAACGCCAGTGTAGAGACAACCAGGTCAACCAAACCGACGAGGTGGAAGACATGGAAACCCGAGCCAGTCAGACTGTCAGGAGAATAAGACGGATCAACGATGCCGAGCACGTCCTTGAACCAACTTCGCCAGAAGAAATCAAGGACATCATCCGAAACCTTGCTACCCGCAAGGCACCAGGACCAGACCAAATTCCGAATAGAGCCTTAAAGGCTATACCGAGAAAAGGAATTGCTGCCTTGACCAACATCGTCAAAGCAGTGCTCAGGCTCAGACACTTTCCACGACCATGGAAAGAAGCCACGGTCATCATGATCCCCAAACCCAACAAGAACCATGTGATACCGCAAAACCACCGACCCATCAGCCTCACACCCTCGATGAGCAAGGTGGCGGAACGAGTCATCCAGGGACGATTGGAACCACTCACGGAAGAACTCAACGTCCTACCAGACGAGCATATCGGCTTCCGACAAGGACACTCTACGGAAATGCAGGTCCTGAGGATAGTGGACTTTGCCGTAACAGGCTTCAACCTGGGCAGGGGACACCACACAGGAGCCTTATTCCTAGACGTTTCCAAGGCCTTCGACAGGGTCTGGCACGATGGCTTAATCACCAAAATGACAGACCTCGGATACCCCACTCCCATAGTGAAGCTGATAGACTCCTTCCTGCGAGGACGGCGGTGCCAATGTAAAGTTGGCAGCGACCTCTCAGCAGTGAGGACCCTAGAAGAAGGAGTACCGCAAGGCGCAGTCTTATCTCCACACCTGGTCTCCATCTACACGGCGGACATCCCAAAGCCCGCTGACAACTTTAACAAGCTAGCGCTGTACGCGGACGACACAGCACTAGTGGCTAGATCAATGAACGCAACGCAAGTAACCTGATACCTGCAAGAACAAGCAGACAAACTCGAGGACTGGTTCAACCTATGGAAGATCGAGATCAACGCGAAAAAGAGCCAAGCAATACTTTTCACCAGAAGGCGACCAATACCGTCAGGACATGTCATCATGAATGACCAACTGATCCCATGGGCAAACGAGGCCAAATACCTTGGAGTCACCTTGGACAAAAGATTGACATTCAGGCAACACGTAGACCGGAGGCTCGGACTAGCGAAAGCAGCTCGAAAGAACCTCTACCCCCTCATAGGACGCAGTAGCAACATGGACCTCCAGTTAAAACTGCTCCTTATCAGGACCATCCTCCTCACCATCATCCTGTATGCATCCGCCGCATGGGGTCAATGCGCACAAACATACAGGACCAAGATCCAGCTATTCTTAAACGTGAGCCTAAGAATGGCAGTGAGCGCTCCCAGATACGTCTCGAATGGATTTATCTACAGGGACCTGAATGTCAATCCGAACTTCATTGACGACCATCTTCGGAACCACGCCACTGCGACGTTCCTGAAGACGGACACCCACACGAACCCGGTGATTCAAGACATCCACGCGAACCTAAACCTGGACGATCCCAGGTTTAGAGAAAGGGAAAAGTATTTGCGACCAGTCTACCAAAACGACCATCCACCACCGAGAGTAGCACTCCGGCGCGTCAGGTGAGTAACAACTCAACACAAAACACGTAAGATCAACACACCCACATCACACCATACACTCACACACCCATCAGGTACATCACCACCATGCACACACAGCACAAGTCAGGTAAACATACAAAATCAGATAACAAGGGGTTTAAAGCACTCAGAGGCTGACTTCATACCACAGGAGGTACGATTTCAATTTCGCAAACATGCCATTTGCGAGTTGAGGACCGCCCCAAGGAGGAGCGGGGGCGGATGGAGGTGGATAGTAAATCTCGTTCACACATAACATGAAGGGGATTTACTATCCATGGGCGCTCAACCTTAAGGGGGGCATGGTGTGTGCTGTTCTCGCCTGAAACACAATGAATTTTTGGTTGATCCTTGTCTTCTAATAGTGCATTTCGCCTTTGCTTGACTAACAGTGATTACTATTTGTTCTCTAAATATTATATCAAACATTATGAATCAATATTTCAGTGTCGATTCTCATATCGACTGAATCATCGAGTCAGACATATATTCTTCCGCTGTTTTTTTGATGATTTCATTTAGTTTCACCTGTCCCGGTGTCGGTCTACAATCAAATTTTGCTAAATAAATTTGACCCATATCAAGTTGCTGATTAACGTTAAACTTGGCAGGTGTTCATAGTTCCCCTGACAATGCTTTATAAAATTTTTGTTAGAAAAAAAAACAAAATGGCGGCTTCAAGATGGCGGACGAAATTTGTGTTTATGGTCCGATTCGACTCAAAATTGGTATGTGGGGGTTTTTGGGGTCGGAGACCATAAATTTAGTCGAAAATCATTGACTTTTTGTCAGAAATCATAAATTTAAGATGACAGCTCCAGGATGGCGAACGAGTTTCTTCATTGCAGAAGTAGATAGCTCAGAACGTACAGGAAAATGGCCTCATAGTGACGATGCATTAACGAAAATGCATAGATTGAAGCGTATGTACTTACGGAAAAGCGCAAAATAAGATAATTCATAAAAAAACCTTTTTGAAGGAAAGCTCCTATTCACATGAACTGAAATGTGAAAAATAATTGCTTAGGATGTGTGACGAAGGTTATTCCGTGAGTTATAGATTCAAAAGCTTGTCGCTTTTGTATTCGAACTGAAAACTTTACACGGCAAGCTCTTGAATCTATAACTCACGGAATAACCTGCGTCGCATATCCAAAGCAATTATTTAGCGGATTAAACTAAAAGCTTGAAATAGAACCTTCATCATTCATAGCAGTCAGAATTTCGTTAGATTGAGCCACTTGGTAGTATCAAAAGCATGATGTTTGTCATTCTGACTTTTGATTTGAGATCATTTTCGATGATTCAAATTTGATACTCTTATTCAAAAATAATATTCGATTTTGAAATTTCCATTCAACCACGTTGTCACGTGGTTGAAGTTTGAACCTGCAAATAGTGCATCCACGACCAGGGCAGGGTGAGCAGGTGAGAGCAGCTGAGAGTTTGTGAGATAAATTCAAAGTCCATAGAATCAAATCGGTATACCTAATCACTCGAATATTGTCCATCTCAAGGCTGATACACATTCATTGTATTATTTATATGGTGAGATCGTTTCTTGACTGCTATAGAATAATACTTATACAGGGTGATTCAGAAGAACTCACAGTACACGGATCGATCGATATCACGTTACATAAATATAGCTTGTGTCGTTCCGAAAATTGATATAATTTTGTCACTCACCTGTCTGTTACCGGTGAAGTGATCTGTTGGTCACTGGAATTCAAGGTCTATCTGAAACAGAAAAAGTTTGTCAAATCCCTCTTGTGAAGAGTTTCATATATCAGTTTCATAACTTCAAACCCTCCCGTCTGAGGATCGATATACAGGCTGAGTTAGAAGTACTTCGACAAACTTCAGGAGGTGATTCCTCACAATATTCCAATATGAATTGTACGAATAAATATATGTCCGGAAACGCTTCGTTTCCAAGATACAGGGTGTTTTATTTTGATTTTCGTTTTTTTCAATAACTTTCGAAATACTGACCTTAAATGAACGAAAATTGGTATTGAGAGGTTTTCTGAGGTGTCGAATTCGAACCTGATGTTATTATTGCTCTTACTCGTAGGGGAGGCCACCTACACGTCCATTTCTTTTTTGAAGATTCATAACTTTTTTGAGCGTACTTCTAGCACATTTTTCATTAAAAAAGTCAATTCATTTATAATATAAACGTAAAAAGCTACCCTCCTTACAAGTCGCTATGAGCGATAATCGATGCGTGTTGAAGTTATTACCATTATTTTGCATTTTTGATAGGTCCTTTCTTTCTTCCGTTTCGACTGAATGGCGCAACTTACAGAGACTTTTTAGAAAATGAATTGCCGGGACGACTTCAGAATGTACCATTAGAAATTCGTATCCGCATGTGGTTTATGCATGATAGGGCTCCGGCCCATTTTAGCGTTGTAGCCAGGGAATTCCTCAACACTGTCTATCCAAATCGATGGATCGGTAGGGTGTAGAAGAACCTAACCAGGCGTGGACACCAAGGTCCCCAGATCTCAACCCGCTAGATTTTTATTTTTGGGGACATTTGAAGTCACTAGTTCATGAAACTCCAGCAGTAAACGAGGGAATTCTAAGAATAGTAGACGCCTGTGAAACAATAAGTAACACACCAATAAGTTTTGAGCGGGTACGAGATTAAATGACTAGAAGACTGATTGCCTGTATCTTCGCTGAAGGTGAACACAATTTATTCGAATACAATTTAGTTACTTTATTTATTCTACATGTTCAAAATTTCTTGAAATGAAATGTTGATATTTCTTGCAAATTTTATTTAAAAACAAATACAGATTCTGCACCCTTGATACAAAAATAATTATTTCAGGCGAGCAAAAATAAATAGAATAGATGGCGGCACCTACAAAAAACCAAAACTACTTACTCAAACGTCAAATTTATTTCCTATGCATTCTTGTGAAAAATGCAAAATAATGGTAATAACTTCAACAAATATCTAGAAAACGGTTGCTTATAGCGACTTGTAACAAGGGTAGCTTTTTACGTAGATATGATGGAGGAATTGATTTTTCTACTGAAAAATGTGCTAGAAGTATGCTCAAAAAAGTTATGAATCTTCAAAATAGATAAAGACGTGTAGTTAGCGCCCCCTGCAAGTAAGAGCAATAATAACATCAGGGTCGAATCCGACATCTCAAAAAACCTCTCTTTACCAATTTTCGTTTAATTGAAGTCAGTATTTCGAAAGTTATTTAAAAAAAATAAAATAAAAATAAAACTATAACACCCTGTATCTTGGAAACGAAGCGTTTCCGGACATATATTTATTGGAACAATTCTTGATAGAATATTATGAGGAATCACCTCATGACGTTTGTCAAAGTACTCTTGAATCACCCAGTATAATAGACATTGAAAAACAAATCCAAGAAGATTTCATGCGATACCGCGGACTACGCACAAATATCAGAATGCTAGTTATACAGTTTCAAGAATAGTAGTTAGATTTAGTTGCCATTATCTTCATCTCCTTATCCATATCATTAGTAATACTCATCATTGTTTGGTCTAAGGTTCTTTATAAATGTTTGATTCGTTGTTAAATACATTTTATAATAAAAAAAAGAAACTGACGCTCAAGTTGATTTTCATAATCGTAACGTAATTTTCACACTTATATCCTAACCCCGTGATATAACTAGCTTGTCTTTGAAAATTTGTTTTAATTAATTATTTTACTTCATATAGGTTTTTTCCTATTACCATTTTAAGCTTCATCGAAATTGAGCTCACCCCTTTCTGTGAAGTGATGTTATGTCAATGCTGTTTCCCATCACTTCGTGGAGCCAAAACATCAAAGAATTCACACTACTATTACAGGATTGAACCAATTGAAACCAATATATTCGACACCATAAAAAATCGTGGTAGATTGCATCGCGATCCCGTGCTGTCGCACATACCTAATCGATTGGTTCCTTACAAAAATACCCTCACGAATCTCGGTTGAATTTACATTAGTTCGAAGCGATAACCGATAAAAAACTACATTTACAAATCTAAAACAACCGAAAAGTGCCACCCTTTGCGGCATCCGATCACCATTGTTAATGGCAATCAATGGCGCTCAGGTATCCCTTATCTCTTTTCTTATCTCACAAAGAATGTTTGTATGTTGTGATATTATCATATTATTTTACATGGACTTCTTCCATTCAACCGCATAGCAACTCGAAGGAGCAAGTTTTGGGTTTCTCTGTGGTGGCGGAATATCTTTATTTGTTCTATTATTTGTGGTTTACTGAACTAGAGACGTCTTGAACGACTTTCAGTAAGAACCGATGATAATAATAATCTTTTTTTTGGAAATAGGTAAGTACAGAAATAAATAACAGTACCCAGGACAGGATGTAGGCGTCTGTGCTCATATATACAAATAAAAAATCTGATTTTTTTTTAAAGAAATTCTTATTTTACCAGGTAACATTCATAAATTCTTTCATATCATAGGGTTTTCTAGTTCTAATAACAGTTTGTGAATGCCTTTTCAAAATCACTCAAACTCATTGAAGATTGAAGTTTTCAGTTCGAGTACAAAAGCGACAAGCTTTTGAATCTATAACTGACGGAATAACCTACGTCACACATCCATAGCAATAATTTTTCACTTTTTAGTGCATTTGAATGAAAGCTTGTATTCAAAAAGGTATTTCATTAATTATTTTATTTTGTGCTTTTCAGTACTTAAGTACACCTTAATCTATGCATTTTTGTTAAAGCATCGTTATTATGAGTTTTTTTCTTCTGTAAGTTCTGAGCTATCTAGTCTTTCCATGAGGAACCATCTAATGATTAATTTATCTCATCTCATCTTGATGTTGCCATTATCAATTCATAAATTTTAACTAAAAATCAATAGTTTTCGACTAAATTCATTACCTCCGACCTCAAAAACTCCAACATACCAATTTTGAATCGAATCGGGTCGTAAATACAGAACTCGTCTGTCATCTTGAATTTGTGAATTAGATATATCTGCAACAGTTCGGGGCCACTTTTTCACCTTCCTAAAGAAGTACCCAGAATCTGGGGAAATTTCCTCTGACCCCGATGGAAACTCCCATAAGAGCCTGTGTATTAGAGAGAGAGAATGAGATAGTGATTTTCCCCGATTTTTCTCCAGATCTGGGGAAATTTTCAAAAAGTGTCAAGGTCCAACGTGGTAATTTTGCGACCACAAATCAGATCCTTGGGGGACACCCATTTTCACGTGCTCGAGGTCTATATTACCCTGGATTTTCCCTAGATCTACTGTATTTTAGGGGTCAACCTGATGGATTTCTATCATTTAATAAGATTTTTAACCTTATTCCACATAGAGGATTGAACTTTTTTCCTAGATCTAGGGATTTTTTCAAGCATAGTCAGGTATTTTACATAGTTTTTCCCTAGATATAGGGATTTTTCAGGTAGGTTGAGTTTAGATAAGTAGTTTCAGTTGCTCATATTATATATTTCTCATGGATTTTTATGGTTAATTTGATTAATTTCTGATGGAATACGTGATTTTTTCCTAGATTTAGGGATTTTTTCCCTAGATTTTCTGAATTTTGAGGTTTAACCTGATGGATTTCTCATGGATGAGTGATTTTTTTCCCTAGATCTAGGGAATTTGTCACGTAGATTTACGTATTCTACCAAGTTTTTCCCTAGATTTCCTGAATTTTGAGGGTTAACCTCATGGATTTCTTAGGGTGTATTAAAGTTTTTCCCTAGATCTAGGGATTTTTCATGTAGGTTGAGACATGTTTATGTATGAATATAAGATTTTTGTATGATGTTTGTGAAGTCTATGATGTGAATTTAGATGAGGGTTCTTCGATTACGGTTGTTTTGATGTGATGGATATTGTAAATCTAAGTGAGTTTTGATGTTTTTATCAACCTGACCCAACCAAACTCTGCTAACATCGTTATTATATGAGTAGTAGCTTCTTCTGCAAGTATTCAAATGATATATGTATATTTTAATCAACCCGACCTAACCAAATTCATAATCGCCGACCCCAAAAACCCCCACATGCCAATTTTTAATAGAATCGGACCATAAACACAGAGATCATCCAATGTATAACCTTCGACTCTGAAAACACCCACATACCAATTTTGAATCGAATCGAACCATTAACCTTTATCTCGTCCACCATCTTGTAGCGCCATTTTGTTTTTTCCTCTAATGAAAATTCCATGGGCCGCCATTCCAATTTAATGATTTTGACAAACAATTCATAATCTCCGTCCGAAAACCGCCACATACAAATTTTGAATAGAATCGGACCATAATCACAAAGCTTCTTCGCCATTTTGAAGCCGCCATTTCAAATTCATAAATTTTGACCAGAAATTCATAATCTCCGATCCCGAAAACCACCACATACCAATTTTGAATCGAGTCGGATCATAATCACAAAACTTGTCCGCCATCTTGAAGCCGCCATCTCAATTTTTTTCATTTTGACAAGAAATTCAGAATCTCCGTCCCCGAAAACCTCCACATACCAGTTTTGAAACGAATCGTACCATAAGCACAAAATCGCCCACCATCTTGGAGCCGCCATTTTGTTTTTTGTATCTAACAAATTTCATAATGCATTGTCACCGGAATCATGAACACCTGCCAAATTTCAGCTCAATCGGTTGTCGGCTTCAAAAATGGATCACAAATTTTGAACCGGAAAGAATGACATACGAACGAAGCAAGTTAAATAAGAGCTAGTAATAAAAAAAAAATTATTCGCACAGCAATTGTAAACGCTTGATACTCTCCACTTGTACGATATGATCATCCCAGTCAAACGGATTCAAATTTATTTTAACATAGTTATTTCACACATTTTTGTATCTTTTTGTTATTTGTGAGTCAAATTAGAAATAATTCATAGTTATCCCTGAGTTTGAGGGGAGTGTAGAAGGATCGTTCATAGGACCTAACACTCCACCTTTTATTTGCCTGTGTATTTCCCATAAAACGATATATGAATTTGTATTTTATTCAATGGCAGACAATAAACTATTTATTATCATATGAAACAGACCTAAAGATTATCTGATGATGCTGTAAATCGAACGCTCAATTGTAATGTTCGTCAAGGTATTGGCTAGAAGTCTAGCATACAGAATAGCTGAGTGGCAGTGAATTAAGTTCATAAGATCGGGACTTTTTCATCATTAGACAAATAACTTTAATATATTTCACCGAGCTTATGGGTGCACCCAAGATATGTTATCGTGAGAATTGCAAGATTTTCATGCAATTTTATATGAGTCTTACTCACTATTCGGCTTTCACTGTTGAATAAATGCATCTCTCATTCAACTTTGGTTGGACAATCCCACAATGAAACATAAGTCTCGTCATGTTTCTTGGCAGAAAGAGTACATGGAAACCGCAGTTTTATACGTGACTTAAAATGACAAATTCTTATTAGCTGGTCTTCACACGTATGTTTTCAGGTTTATTGCAAGCATTTATTTTCTTGTACAATCATTAAGAAAATTAATGAAAAATCGGGAAATGTACTCGACTTTATTATTGAGTATAAATGTAGACATATATATGAAAACATTTTTATGTATCCTATAAGTCTAAATATTCTGGCTGGATCATCGAAAATACTGAGATAACATGATTCTGATTGTTCATTTCCTAGAAACAACATGTACATCAAGTTTGGAAAAGGTACCAAATATCAGTATTCTGATCCTTCTGATTTACTGACAATGAAATGATATCTCAGCAACTGCTTTTGTGAAAGAAGGGCAAGTCAAAAATTGAAACTGACAAATTATATGCGTTTGGATAATTTAGATTATAATATTGAACGAAAAAACTTTTTAACGAAAAATTAAACCGAGGAAAAACGGAACAGAAAAGCAAAAAATAAAATAAACCTTCTTAGTCTCAACTAAACTACTACTAAACTAATGTCAGTAACTAATTTTGAGTCGGCGCCAAACAAAAACAAACAAGCAAATGAAAGCGTGAAATGATGTCATCGAGATGCACGGAGACATTTTGATAATTTTTCGAAGTAATTTAATGAACTTTATTGATTGTTTGTTTGGCGCCGACTCAAAATCAGTTACTCACATCAGTTTAGGAGCTTAGTTATTAAGACTAAGAAGGTTTTATTTTATGTTTTTTGGCTGAAATTTACTTATTACTTCCTTTTTAATTTTTAATTACTTCCAAAATACTTACACCCGCCTCACTTCAACTATCAACAGTTGAATAATATGATAACCTACCTTAATTATTTATTGTTATATAATATAATTTAATTTTGTTAGCTCTGATTAGTTTATTTCGTCACTTCGTATATAATTCCATCCTTTCATAGAATGTAATTATTGTGACCGATGTAGGAGAACAAAAATAATGACAATAGCATCTGTCAATGTCAACTACCTATGTGTGCCAATGTTCACAAGTGAAAAATCAATCATCTCCTATTTTTCTACCCATAGGGGTGGATCATTTCAGTCCAAATTGAAATATGATCAATTATGAGGTATACCCTATCTAGTAAAAATCATCAAAATCGGAAAACCCACTACAAAGTCTGCCTGATAGAATCGGTTAACGAACCAAATTCAGAGGGTGAATGATTAATATCCTCCATTTGCTACCCTTAGAAAATGATTTTTGTTCTCAAATTCGACTGGGACGAACTCCAAAGTACACCTTATCCAATGAAGAAAGGATCATCAAAATCAAACTACTCTGTAAAAAGTTTTGCGTGGTCATACATAAAAAAAATTACGCTTCGACTAGAGAACCTCCTCATTTTTGATTTTGTCGGTTTAAATCGTTTGGAGTTAGCAGAAAAGTGAAATTTCCAATGGGAAAATCATTAGAATTATCTGCTGACATTCTCATAGATATTCATCATAATTCTTGAAATATGCAGGAGGATCAGCCCCCTTCATCAGAAGATACAGCTGATTGATTGAGATATTAAAACTATTTTGATCTCGATTTTCTTCGGATCATATTTTTACTATTTTTACTTCACCTAAATACTATTAGTTTTTGTAGGACCCATTTCTGAATATATTTTTTGAATACTTTTTTTGTTTCACAGGTGAATTCTTTAGTAAGCCACGAATATGCAATGGGATCTGAATGATTTCATGGATGATGCTCTGAGAAACACATAAAAACTTCTCAACAAAAAACTGAACCGACGAAAAATGAAACTGAAAAGCAGAAAATAAAATTAACCTCCTTAGTCTCAATTACTAAGCTCCCAAACTGATGTAAGTATCTAATTTTGAGTCGGCGCCAAACTAACAAGCAAATGAGTTGGGTAAAGCGTAAAATGATGGCATCGAGATGCGCGGTGACATTTTGATAATTTTTTGAAGTAATTTAATGATCTTCGTTGATTGTTTGTTTGGCTCCCACTAAAAATTAGTAACTTAGATCAGTTTAAGAGCTTAGTTATTAAGACTGAAAAGGTTCATTTTATTTTTTGCTTTTCAGTTTAATATTTTGTCGGTTTAATTTTTTGTTAAAAAGTTTTTATTTTTAAATTTTTTGTTGCTTAAAACTACTAATTACTACCTATATAATTTTTGATTACTTCCAAAATACCTACTTACCCACCTTACTTCAACTATTAACAGTTAAATAATAGGACTATCTACTTTAATTATCTATTGTTATATAATATAAATTATTTTTTATAGTTCTGGTTAGTTCATTTCATCATTCTGTATATAATTCCATCCTTTGATAGTATGTGATTATTGTGACGGAGTAGGAGAACAAAATAATGAAAATAGCAATCTGTCATTGTCAACTACATATGTTTGCCAATGTTCACAAGTGAAAAATCAATCCTCCCCTATTTTTCTACCCACAGAAGTGGATTATTTCCTACCATATGATCAACTACGAGGTATACGCTATCTAATAAAGAAAATCATCCAAATCGGACATCCCAGTACAAAGTTATGTCTGATTGAATCGGTTAAGAACCAAAATTCAAAGGGTGAACGATCAATATCCTCCATTTTACTACCCTTAGGAAGGATTTTTATTTTCAAATTCAAATGGCACCAACGTCAAAGTACACCCTATTCCAATGTAAGAAGAATCGTCAGAAATGGAACAACTATGTAAAAAGTTATGCGTGGTCATACAAAAAAAATATACGCGTCAACAGAGAACCTCCTCCTTTTTGATTTCGTCGGTTAAAAATATCAGTAGCATTTTTACAGGGAAAATATTCTCAATTTTCTCAAAATTGCCAACCAGTTAGATTTTGACGAAGGTCTATATTTATTATATGCATGTTTTATCATTGCGTAATAATTGTACCTCTACAGAAAGATATACCAGTTTATACCGGGTGTCCTAACTGTGCGTATTTGTCGTGCGTAGATATATCGATAATGCTGATATATATGAAAAAATGTCTTTAATGAAAGTTATATGGCACCAGAAAGGCCACGTTTTGAAAATATTTCCAGATGCACAGAATGTGGCATTTTTCCGTAATTGCAACAAAAAAAAATTAAATGGGACAACCAGTTTATTTTTCTGTCATTGAAATGGTTCTTACGTTCCCTACTCAGCACCAACTTTTTCTCCAGCCACAATGCGCCAGTGCCAAGTTATTAATTTTTTCGGAAAAATAGGGGGTGGAGCAGGCTCTGAATGAAATAACTGTAATTAAGCTGTTTCTTCAACGATCTGAATTTTGTATGGTGAAGTGACGAAGAGAATACCGCGATTTTTTCAAATGGAACACCCTGTATATTAGTTTGTCTTCTCATTCTACATGAAATTACCTATTTGAGGATACCAAATGTTATATGTTACTCCTAACAGTTCTTCAATTATTAGTGTTTTTCAAATTTTTCTTACAAAATTAAAGAAATATGTATTTAATTTTTTCAATTTAAAACAAAAGGATCGACAATAAATACTCCTAAATCTCTCCCACCCTCTTCAATACATTTTTAAACGACAAAATAAAAAAAGAGTAGGTTTTTACAGAGCAGTTCGAATCCGATGATTCTTTTTTCATTGGGTAGGGTGTACTTCGAAAGTGGTCCCATTTGAATTTGGACAGAGAATCCATCCCTAAGGGTAGCAAAATGAGGGATATTGATCGTTCACCCTCTGAATTTTGGTCCTTTAACCGATTATATCAGGCATAACTTTGTAGTGGGTTTTCCGATTTGGACGATTACTTTTTAATTATATAGGGTATACCTCATAGTGGATCATATTCCAATTTGGAATGGAATGATCCACCCCTATGGATAGAAAAATGGGGGATGAATGATTTTTCACTTGTGAACATTGGCACACATATGTAGTTGACATTGACATATCCTCCTACATCCGTCAAAATAATTACATTCTATGAAAGTATGGAATTATATACGAAGTGATGAAATCAACTAACCAGAACTTCCAAAAATAATTTATACATTTATAAATAGTTAAAGTAGAAAATCATATTATTTAACAGTAAATAGTCGAAGTAAGCTAGGTAAGTAAGTATTTTGGGAGAAATCAAAAATTAAGTAGGTAGTAATCAGTAGATTTCCGCCACAAAAAATTTAAAAATTAAATTTTTCTAACAAAAAATTGAACCGACGACAAAATCAACTGAAAAGCAAAGAATAAAATAAACTTTTATAATCTTAATGTTAATTGAGCTGATGAACTAATGTGAGTAACTAATTTTGAGTCGGCGCCAAAAAAACTAGCAATTGAATTAGGTAAAGCGTTAAATGATGGCATTGAAATGCACGGCGGCGTTTTAAGTATATCTTCGAAGTAATATAATGATCTTCGATAATTGTTTGTTTGGCGCCAATTCAAAATTAGTTACTCACATTAGTTTGGGAGCTCAATTATCATTAAGACTAAAAAAGTTCATCTTATTTTTTGCTTTTCAGTTGATTTTTTCGTCGGTTTAATTTTTTGTTAAAAAGTTTTTATGTGATCTGAACTATAAGAGATCTTTATTATCAGCGTTTTTGTGGAATGTTTCACCAAACAGTAAAAACTGAAGTTGGCTATGATTTTAAATATCGCCAAAAACGAAATAATAAAATGTCATGATATGATATTATTTATATAGAACTGTTGAAAATTCACATCTACCAATTTTCTGTTCTCAAATTTGATATTTTTATGATTTCCAATGAAAATAGTTTAACATTTCCTTGTCATGTTTCCTTGTGATTCAAAATTAGCGAGCAGGATGTTCTTGCTTGTAGCTTATTTTTGTCTATTTAAATTCAAAAATGTTGTTTGTGGATTTTAATTTCTTTACTTTTATATGTTGTCAAATTGAATGGATTGTTGGAAACATAATGATGATAATATAAAAGCTCCACTGCTAAACTCTTGGATCATCTGCGTTGACTATAAGATGGCCAAAGTTTTCAGAGATGCAAAGTACACAGAAAAATTGTAAAAACAATCATAGCAGGTATTCATGTGATGTATAAATATCATTATATCAATTTTTTACTATTTAACATATTTTCAATATCATAACAATATATATATAACAATATAAATATATATATATATATATATATATATATATATATATTAATTCTGCTTTATGTAGACTATAATATCTTCGTTTGGTTCATGTCACCCTGTTCATATATTAGATCGTATGAAGGATTTTTCCATCAGAGAGTACTTATTTGCCACATTCCAAGATTAAATATACACAACCGTTATAACCAGACTAGAATTAAGCCATGGAAACTTTCCAGAACATTTACATAAAATAGGAACTATTGACTCACCGCTGCGTAAATATAATAATGTAACTGCATATCGAAGCCACGCATTTTTTAAGTGTGACAAAACCAACACTCAACCTCAGAAATAATAAACAACAAACAATTCTAATTATGAATATATTATTCCCAATAAAGTTGTCAATTCGATGTGCTACATGTAGTAAGGGAATGTAAAATCGTTTGATTTGATCACGAGTAAGTGTACTATTGAAACACAACACTCAGTATCAATAAATAAGTTAGAATGGCGGAATTAAGTATCACATAGGAGGCAGAGAATAGGAGAATCCCCAGAGCCAAGGTCTTGGAAGCCTGGAATATCAACTATTGGAACTAACCAAATATTGGTTTTCATAAAAAACCATATTTGCTATTGAAATTCATTTGGGTACCCGTTTACATTAGTGAGTGAGATAAAACAGTATCCTGCACCGATTTTGGAAATTGCAAAATCATTATTTTTTTTCCACATGAATTCTATAAATATGATTTGTTTATTATGAACCAGGAATTAAAGTGTAATTTTGAAGGTTTTATTTTGTGATTTGCAGAATATTTCTTGTACAGTGAGTTTATGTACAGAAATTGCTAGAGAATAAGTTGAGTAAAGTATTTTCAACTGTAGATGGCGTCCAAATTTCAACTTTATGAAACCAACTTCATTTTCTAGAAAATATAAATTTTTTGAATTTCCTATCACTTTATTATTTGAATCACGGACTTTGCCTCCGTTATAAGAGTTAGCCACTAGCACCTTTTCAGGAAGGATTATTTTATAACCTTGAAAAACAAATAAAAATAGGTTATATCATTTAGAACCCAATCTACGAACGGGTTTCTGGAATTGATATAAATTATCTGGCCGGATTCTGTGAAAATTTAAAATTTTCTCTTGACTTTTTTGAGTAGGTACCAATATTTTGCCGTATGTTATTCATGGAATATTCGTACTCATCAGCAACCCCGTTTGGTAAAATTGAACTGTATGTAACTTTATATTTTTTTTCGAAATTGTACACCGAATTTATAAATTGACACTTTTTACAGTTACAGATGATGTTACCAAGTTTACTTCGATGAGGAGTTTGACCAGTGTTGAGTTGTATATTTGAAATTCTTTTGAATATGTTTTGGAAAAACTTCATTCTTCGGCACTTGAGGAATATATATGTTTTCTTAAGATTTATTCGAATTCAGCGAGAAAAAAACTTTCAAATCGTACATGTACTGCAGTAGAATGAAAAACATCATGCACCTGACATGTGTAAATTCATCTGATGCAACAAGTCGCAACAGTCCGATAGAATGAGGTGAAAGTGTGAGTCAGAACAGAGAAATGGCTCCGGATTTCGTCATGGCCGTCCCAATTTCAGCTGGTTCTTTGATCAGGATATCGTACGCTATTCATTCATTCGAAGAATGTTATGCAATTATCGGTGAATATTTTGTCACTTTCGCACACAAGCTAGTAATGAGTTAGTTTTGAGCAAGGTTATATTGGTAATGACCTCTTCTATGTTGATTGTGTGACTAGACATAGCGGTAAAAATTAATGGAATTCAAAAGGTTATAATATGTGATAATTCAAGGAGGAAACTTGCGTAGACATACATGAAGAATGTCAGGCAACAAATTTGTATTCAACGAAACAATCCAGTTTTCGATGAAAAACTCTCATGGATCACCTTTTTATGGAGAGCTGAATGTTTAAATAGGAATCATCTATTTGATTTTTTATATAAATACGTAGAGTTCATGAACTTGAAATGGATCTAGATACCTACAATGTATACTGAGATTCGAATGAAGAATCACAACATATACACAATTACCTGCATTTAATGGCTACTGATATCATTGAAAACATACAAAATATAGTTGCCCTATAGTGCACATGAGTTTCTTGATCACTTATACTGTGGAGTTTGATAGAAACTTGGGTAATGTTAGATGAAATGGGGTCAAGCCCAATTCTGATGAAACCTCCACATATGCTTTCAAAACATTCCAACAAACGGAATGTATGCGCGGAAATAAAAAGGGTTATCATGAAATATCACTCCGATAGCTTGTAGGTGGCTATTATTTCTATTTTGTACATCAACTCACTAACTGCCCACTTATTTATCCATTTATCTCCATTTTTCCCAAGTATCAATTGATATTTCACAAAAAAGTTACGAAATAAAGAACGTAGCTAGTTTTTGTTCAATATTTTTCCATCATTGATATAAGGGTTAGTATTTGAACCCAAATGATTAACACACAACAACAAATACTCCAAAAGAAAATACTCATTCAAGAGACTTCTTCAAAATTATTTGAAAAATAGATTAATTCGACGATTCGTTCTAATTAATTTCCCTCCCATTTTGTCAATGATATAGATGGACGGTAGAAGTTTCTCCTTTTTTTTGTATGATCATTCGAAGTAAATCTATTACCAATGATTACTATCTTTTCGGACATCCATCGTCTTGATGGATTTAAAAGGTTTTCACGACGTTTCGAATGCTTGTATCTGCATTCGTCTTTAGGTGAATACTGATAATCAATAATCAGCACCAAGTTTTCTCTACTATTCAGTAGGTCCTCCCAACATGAATGAAAATCCATGCACAAAATCAGTTTTTTAATATTGGAAATTTGGTGTGTTTATTATTCGAAGTGATCTCATTATTAAATAATTTTTTTTTAGAATTTTAGAGTCTTTGTTTCTCGGTACCTACAACAAATAATGAAATTCCAAATGAATAATATTACTGGAAACATACAAAATATTATAGTCACCCCATCTCCAATCATAAGGAAACTGAAGCTCTCTTAAAATTGTTTTAGATAACGACATTTTTCTGCCAGTTGATATTTCTTATCTGCTTTCTGTTGAAAATAAAAATATTTATAATTTTTATGTAACCTCTCACATAATATAGATATAATAATATAAAATAAACCACATTACGAATTTGAAATCTACTTTTTCAATATTCTGGGCCAAATGGAGTAAATTCCATGCCAAATATCTCAAACAAAAAACAATAGTTTTCCCATATTGCACATCAGTTTCTTGATGACTCATACTGTGGAAGGTTGATTATTTGAAAGAAACTTGGGTAATGTCGAATGAAATGGGGTCAAGCCCGATTCTGATGAAACCTCCAAATATATTGTACTTGTGCCATGTGTCTGCATGAGGGTGCCTACAGTAAGCCGTGTAGTGTCCGCTATAGGATGTTCCACTATGATTGGACACAGCTTAAAAGTTGTAGCGACATGCTGTCTGTTGAATTAATACTCATGTCTAATCCTTCAAGAGGAAAGTCAATTTAATTTTTTACTGAATCTATCCATCGGCGAAAATCGTTTCAAGTGAATTACTAATATTTTGGGGAATTTTTGTGAATATAATGACTTTGTGCATTTTATCTTTCCCTTATATTTACAACAAGTTGGTTTCTGTTCGCCATCCAAAGTTTTTTCCTCAGTAAATGAATCTAAACATTGTGACAGTCTGAGCTGGCCAGTTCTCTGTGGAATATGAAGTGAAAGGTCCCAGAAGGGGTCGAAAGAGACAGAACAATGGCCACAGAAAGTACCATTCAACGTTGATTTCAGTTGACCTACAAAGTTATCAACAATTTTTGAGTTGTCCACTCTTAGATATCTTGACCAAAACTCCTGTGCCTTTTCATGGTCGCTCAATTTCTCATCAATTTCTGTCATGAGAGGTTTGAGCTTTTCTATCACTCTGTTTACATCTTCATGAAGATCCTTCAATAAATGTTTGAGAAATTCTTGGGCTTCCTGTTGAGAATACCCCATGGGACATTGCAAAAAAATAGTAATCACCACCCTATTAGTCTAATCTATCGACCAAAGTTGTTTTATCACTACCGCAAATGATTTTATTAAAGCACCCTTCATACTTGATTTGCTTGTGTTGATATCCCTCATATGCTCGTCTCTTCTAAGATACTCGAGCAACCATCTGGTATTGCCATATGATCTAGAATCATTAGTACACTTCATAATTTTTATTCCAATTCCAAGTTCGTGGACGTGAAATTTCAATACTACATATGTTTCAACTGTCACTGGATAAAATGAGTAAAATTCTTCTATAATTGAATATTTCCAAATTTTCAATTTCTCAGCAGACGTAGCTGCAGCACCTTTCGGCTGCAACAGTATCTACACAGGTAAAATCCCAAACCGAAGGTTTCCGAATTTTCAGGGTCTGGAGGTATTCCGTCCTCTCTACTTATTCCAACAGGTTCTAATACTGAGGGAATTTTCGCAGTTGTAAGAGCTCGTTCCATCAGATCATTCACAGCATGGTGTCTCGAAGAACGACCCGAACTGCACTTGCAGCTCAAACCATGTGTTCCATTTTCTTCAACAATAGATCCACAAATATCACAAATTGTTGAATCATTCTTTTTCAATGAAATATCTTCCAAATCTATATTGGTTTTTGAATAATTGATCGCCTTCAAATCGATTGATATAATTTTTCAAATAATTAAAACATAACAATCTTCTGATAGAAAGCGCTGATTCAAAGTGATTTCCTCAAAATATATTAATATAAAACATTAATTAATTTGACGGTTCATTCGGATATATTTCCTAAAGTCTATTAAGAATTTCGTTTGGTTATCATTCCATGAGTCCATTAATCAATAACCATTTTTGTAGCGCGTTTCAAGTAACACCACAAAAAAGCATTGGGGGGGTTCATTTCAAGAAAACTACCATCCGCCCGTAGCTGTTTCATGATTTTATCAATGTGAATCATGGAACATGAACTCGAAATATGACTATTCATCAAGAGAATAAGACGTCAATTCAGAATAAGACGTTAATTCAGAATCAACATGTCAATTCAGAATCAAAAATCGCCAATTTAAAAAAATTCCAAACGACTAGGAGTGATTTTAGAAGAAGTGGAATGGGCAAAGAAGGAACAATTCTATTTATCTTATAGGATTGAATAGACCACTCTCTAGAGGTTATTAAGGTTGAGGTTATTGTTAGTGACACCATCTAAAATTTTGAAAACGTATTGCTATGAATTTTGTGGTTCTGATCTTTCAAATGGCTGCCTAGAACTAGAAGGCCAATTAATGTGTTCCTTGACTATATTAGATATATTCCTAATCGTTTTTCCAATGTGAGGTGCATTGCAATTATTGCACATAATCATGTAAACCCAGGATATTGCAAGTTTTAAGGATATTTTAGTATTGTCAATTGTTCTTCACAAGAGTTTGGAAATAAATAAAGAAATATCATTCAAAAATGATAGTGAAAAATATTTAGTATCTGAAGGTTTGTGGATGATAGAATGGGCTTTGTTTCTTTCTTATTTTTCACAAAATAGCTCCATTTTATGGTGGCACGGTTCTGTGGGCGAACGTTTTTATATCAAGAAAGGTAGTGAAATTGAGGCTCTGTAGATTCTAAATAAATTGAATGAATTACACGCCAAAATTAAATTAACTACCGAAGAACACCCATAATATAAACAACTCATTAGATCAAGCAATATCAAAACTGACAAAAAACAGAGATGGTATATTTGAAGATGATAGTTAGTAATTTCCTACCATGTTTTATGCCCATGTGGTTGACGTATTTTGAAGGATATTAATCGATGACCTGAATTTTAACTTTTGTGTCAAGATAGACTGGTTACGTTTATTTGCCAGCCTGGTTGGTATGATCTTTCATATATTGAAACAGCAAGGTCAAAAACCATTACTAGGTATTTGAAACTATCAAAGATCACTATACCTACATTTCTGATGATCTTACGTACGTCACTACCAAATTTGCAACTCATCCACTTCCACTCGTCCAACAAGATGCTAATATTGTTCAAATAGTGTGTAAATTCGCGCCGTCTTCGGAATCTTCAATGAGCACGTCGAGATGGTATCTAGGAATTCCCGCGAAGTCATAAAACGAGCACACATTCTCAATCAACAGGCCAAACTTCATTAATATTTGAAGTCCATTGTTCCTGTCGGATTGTCTACACGTGCTCGACCACGTCCTCCTTCCGTCCATCCTGTAATGACGCACGCCACTGAGTCTCGTGCGACCGAGCACGCTCTACAATACCCACATCTTCAGACAGCGTTGCCAGGGCATGGTCGAACCACGGCCATCTATGATGAACAGTGCGAGAATTATTCAACTGACGGTAGGTACCTCCGGTTTGTCTAGACACCGTGACAGAAGTAAGAGAAGATGAAGGTGATTTATAAAATAGTCAACCACAGGGATGATCAAGAATTTTTGCTATCCCCACTTCACCACACACCAATGACAAAAGGACGATCTTCTGCTTCCATATGTATAATTCAATACCGGCGATATATATATATATATATATATACACATATATATATATATATATATATAAATATATATAATATATTTATATATATATATATGAATATATATATATATATATTTTTTCTTCTTGTATTCTTGAACCATATATATTATATTTCTGTAATTTTTTTTGGGTTTTGGTTCACTTATAGGAATAAAACGTGGATGAAAATTTGGTACTATTTCATATTGCAATTTATTTTTTTATATAGAAAATATAACGTTTCGCTTACGTACTTAAGCTTCATCAGATATTGTATCTGTCAGCACAAATTCGGTTGGGTTAGGTTCGATGTTTTTGGACCCACAAGGATTTTAGTGTAGTGGGTTTCTTTCTTTGGTTTATTCATTCTTGAATAGTATTGTTTTCACTGTGGTTGAGTAGTAAAAAGATAAACCAATTTTTTCGTTTATCATCAGATAGTTTGGAATGTTTCTGTTTTTCGATATTTAATATAGGACGTCCTATATTAAATATCGTCCTACTTTTTATTGTTCTAGAATCTTATAACATATTCTAGTGAACGCATTTGTATCAAGAGATCAGTACTGAAGTATCTCCATTGTCATGAGTATGTGACCAACAAAACATTCATTTTGAATACGCAAGAAAAATAATATGGAAATTTAAATTCATGAAAAAACATTGGATCTCAAGTAGATGAAATGATATTTAAGTTGGAACATCCTGTATGGTAAATCATATCAGGAGGAAACCCAACAGCGAGAAGTCAAAAACAATGGGAGGAAAAAACAAATATAAAAATTATGAAAACAGAAAAATGTGAAATATGAATTTTATCCAAATCTGTAGATATAATATAGGTCTAGAATAGTACATTGTAAATAACATCATTAGAATAAGTTAGAATAACAGAAATTCGGACAGAAAGTGGGAATACATTTTGAAATTTGTGAAAATGAACAAAATGTACGGGTTGCCAAGAGGAAAGGTAACAAGCTGAGAGAAAAAAAAATTGAGATGTAAAAAACGAAACCAGATACCAAATTTAGAGAGAAAAATATAACAAAAATCAATATAAAAACAAGCAGAACTATCTAAAAAACCGCTATATAACTGATTCACATACAAATAGTTAAATAAGCAAACTAGAAGAAACCACTTACTTTATCAAAATAACAAAGTCCAGTTCATCCCATTCCCAGGAACAAAAAACTTTTTACCAAAAAATTTAACCGACGAAAAAATCAACTGAAAAGCAAAAAATGAAATGAATCTTTTTAGTCTAAATGATAATTGAGCTCCTGAACTAATGTGAGTAACTGATTTTGAGTCGGCGCCAAACAAACAATTATCGAAGATCATTATATTACTTTTGAAGAAGTAATCAAAACGCAGCCGTGCATCTCTCTGTCATCATTTCACGCTTTACCTAATTCAATTGCTAGTTTGTTTGGCGCCGACTCAAAATCAGTTACTCACATTAATTTAGGAGCTCAATTATCATTTAGACTATGAATATTTATTTTATTTCTTGCTTTTCAGTTGATTTTTTCGTCGGTTTAATTTTTTGTTAAAAAGTTTTTATTTTTCAATTTTTTGTTGCTGAAATCTACCAATTACTACCTACTTAATTTTTGATCACTTCCAAAATACTTACTTACCTAGCTTACTCAAACTATTAACTATTAAATAATATGATTTTCTATTTATTGTTATATAATATAAATTAATGTTGAAAGTTCTGGTTCGTTGATTTCATCACTTTGTATATAATTCCATCCTTTCATAGAATGTAATCATTTTGACGGATGTGGGAGGGCCTGTCAATGTCAACTCCATATGTGTGCCAATGTTCACAAGTGAAAAATAAATCATCCTCTATTTTTCTACCCGTAAGGGTGGATAATTCCATTCGAAATCCAAATATGATCAACTATGAGGTATACCCTATCTGATAAAAGAAGAATCATCCAAATCGAAGATCCTAGTACAATGGTATACCTGATAGAATCGGTTAACGGACCAGAATTCAGAGGGTGAGTGATCAATATCCTTCATTCGGCTACCCTTGAGGGTAGATTTCATCTTTCAAATTCAAATCGGACCAATTTCGAAGTAAACCCTATCCACTGAAAAAAGAATTATCGTAATCGGACGTCTCCGTAAAAAGTTATGCGTGATCATACATAAAAAAAATATGAAAAAAATTAAATATACGCGTCGACTAGAGAACCTCCTCCTTTTTGGTTTCGTCGGTTGAAAAGGGGCTCTATGCACCACAAAAGAAGAAAGCAGGTATTTCAACAAAACTAAAATGAGTGCAACATAACAGGTCCAGGCACTTGAAGTGATCATTTGATCATTTGTGTCAATTAATTTGAACTTTTGTTGTTTTGTTCTATTCTCACAGACTGTCCATAATATTCAAACGTTCATTCACCAAATATTTATCACACACAAGAAAGTTTACCATTTTTCATCACTGTTTTTGGTTAGATAAGTTAGATTTAGCAGATTAGGTCAGTTTTAAGGATTGATTACAATAAAAACAATCACTTGACGATTTTTCTGCCATCTGTGTTCTATCTATTGAGCACCTAACCATAATTTTCCCCACAAAACAGCACATTGACATCAAGCAGCGCGCCAAGTTGGCACTATTGAACCTGCCGTTGAGAATAGAGATGACTCACACTTCATAGGCGTACCGACTGAGCTGGGATAAATTCAAAAGAGTGTTGAAAGAGGGTAAGACAACATAGCCGGAGTTCTATTTTGTTATGATAGGTATTCATTCTCAAAATTATCAAATGAAAAGGAAATTACTGAAACACATTTATTAAAATATAAATATAAATAAACTGCTCAACACAACAATATATATATATATATATATATATATATATATATATATATATAGTTAGTTGTTTATTTTCTTGAACCACTATATATGTTCCTTTTTTTCCTTTTTTGGACATAAGGTTCATTTAAATAGCAGAGGTTGTTATTTCATGTTATTTATTAATTAAATCCAAACGTTCCAGCCAGGGTTTTGACCTTTCTCAATGGGTCAGACATCAGCATAAACATCATGTTAAAATACAAATTATGAAAATAAATACATACGGGCACACACAGATTTAAAAATGAGTGAAAGACTACTACATATCAGCAATGTTTTGATTGCCCGTATGTATTTATTTTCATAATTTGTATTTTATCATGATGTTTGTGCTGATATCTGACCCATTGAGAAAGGCCAAAACCCTGGCTGAAACGTTTGGATTCAATTAATAAATAACATGAAATAACAACCTCTGCTATTTAAATGAACCTTATGTCCAAGAATGGATTATATATAAAAAGGTCTAAGTTCAAATTCGGAAAAATTACAGGGTAGATAAAAATAAAGTTGAATTTGAAAACGTTTGGCATGATTAATTGATATTCATACTAATAATAGTTCAACAGTCAATTGACATACTTAAGACAAGATTGGGGCTTGATCGATCCATGATAGACCCCATTTTCGCCTTTAAACGTTCATGGCCAAATGTGGCACCAAGACACATTTGCATAAGGCACGCTTCAGATATATATATATATATATATATATATATATATATATATATATAGACAAAAAAATTAGGCAAAAAAAAACAAATGCATGGATAACGACAAGAATAAAAATATATTGCTCTAATAAACGCTCAATATACAGGAAAAAGGTAGTAGGGCAAGTAAGAACTGAGTATTTCAGAAAATATTGCTCTGTTCTTGATGAAATAATGAAAACTGCAAAAAAAATACTAACAACGATTTTATAATGAAGTCAGAGAATAAAACAAAAGCTACCTGGTCACTAATCAAGATAATAACTCAACCTAACAACATGACAAAAACACGAAACATTCTGAAAAACTTTGCAAAAAAATATGAAAATCAACAAACGAAATCAATAATTACTTCAGTGAAGCTTGTCCTAATATGAAAAAGAAGCGAACATATTGACTAAGTAAAAATAAAGGGATGCGATGAGATATTTGTATTTGAACCCACTACACTGCATGAGATGACATTAAAGAGTTGAAAAATAAAAAATAATTTGTCTCTTGAAGGAAACATCCGAGATTATAGCTAACCTCTTGTCTTATATTTCTTACTTGTGTCACCTACCTAATTCACTGTTATTTCTACTCATTTTCTGTGGTGGATTTTAATATTTGATGGTGAGAGATTATTTTTGTTTTCTATTTCCATGTTTATTTGTTTTTTTTTTATATAAATGTTGGGTGCACTCAAATTGAAAAATTTCTCAGGCATATGAGAATAGAGCTTACAATGGTGATGAAGCGAACACTTAAATCGTATGTGTGAAAAAATTGAATTTCGTTACCAATTTCAAATGAAATTTGGAAAAGTATCTGTGGTTTCAACCGGCGAAACCAAAAAGGAGGAGGTTCTCTAGTCGACGCGTATATTTTTTTTTAATGTATGACTACGCATATTTTTTTAATGAGGCGTCCGACTCCGATAATTATATTTTCAGTGGATAGAGTGTACTTCGAAGTTGGTCCCATTTGAACACAAAAGATGGAATCTACCCCTAAGGGTAGCAAAATAAAGGCTATTGATCACACACCCTCTGAATTCTGGTCCGTTAACCGATTCTATCAGGCATAACTTTGTACTGGGTTCTTCGATTTGGATGTTTTTTTTTATTAGATGGGGTATACCTCATAGTTGATCATATTTGGATTTCGAATGGAATTATCCACCCTTACGGGTAGAAAAATAGGGGACAATTGATTTTTCACTTGTGAACATTGGCACACATATGTAGTTGACATCATTATTTTTGTTCTCCTACACCCGTCACAATAATTATATTCTCTGAGAGGATGGAATGATATACAAAGTAATGAAATGAACTAACCAGAACAACAAAAATAATTTATATTACAACAAATAGTAAAAGTAGATAATCATATCATTTAACTGGTAATAGTTGAAGTAAGGTGGGTAAGTGGGATTCATTTGCTTGTTTGTTTGGCGCCGACTCAAAGATAAGTTACTTACATTAGTTTAGGAGCTTAGTTATTGAGACTAAAATGGTTTATTTTATTTTTTAGTTTTCAGTTCCGTATTTCGTCGGTTTAATTTTTTGTTAAAAAGTTTTTATCCTAATAACTTTTCAAAACTTTCCTGTTGCGCCATGGGATTAAATCATGTGTAAAATATAGGAAATATTTTCGAAATATATGCGGAAAAAAACGAAACGAAAGAAAAAATTCAATTTATTCAACAATGCATTCGCAATTTTGAAAAATTCCAATGCAATTATCTCAAAACTGTTTTTTGGAAATTGGACACTATTGATCTCAGCAGACGATATTATGATAATTTATTCTGCAGCACATGCAAATCGCACATTGGTGCTATTTTTCCATTCTTGATGGCAAGCTTACTAGTTCGTTTTTCGAAAATTGTTCACTAAACCCATGTATTCCACCCGAGTCTTTCTCTGACCAATGACATTATTTGATATTTGGATTGGATTTCTGCATCTTCAGTTTATCTCCTTGACGTGCAAAATGGTTTTCGTCATGTCCGCTATCAAATCCCAACAGAAATCATACCCGAATTTTTTTTGGGGTTATCATGAAAATATACAAACAAACATATTGCCTCTAGCTTGTCTGGTCCAGTCGGGCGAAATGCCTAGAAAATACGTCGCTTCCGGTTGTTTTTGTGATTTTTTCAATTCCTCGAAATGAGTATTGCCAAAGGAAAACATTAAAATTCGTGCAAAATGGAAAATGATTCTATATCGAAGAGTTCAAGGAATGAAACGCCACTGATGTGTTCCACTTTCCTCAAAATGAAAAACAAGCTTGGGTCTCACGCAGTATTGCACGAAAACACGTTACTTCTGCTAATATACCCTATAATTTTCCAACATTTTCAGCAGAAACATTGGGAGCACTTCAACTTCACTCCGATAAAAATAGTTATCACCACCGCCTGAGCCGGAAGTAGGAAATTGTAGGTTATGTTTTCGAGAAGAAATATACGTTTATGTAATATTGCGCCGAGATTGAATTCCATATCTCATTATAGAAAAAGCGTGGAGCGTATTAATGATGTTCTATTCAAATGTTATTGTATAGGGTCATTTTTCGTTTTATTTCCATTTTTGTTCATATCTTCGGACATATACTAATTTCATAAAAATGAGATGACACCTTTTTTCTAGAAAGTCTTGGAATATAAAGATCCATACACTTATCTCTGTAAATTCGTATTTTGAGAATTCTTCGCAAAAATCAAAAAAACATCCGAATATGACGTATTTTCCAGGCAGATCAGCTGGCCTGGACCAAGCAACCCAGTGGCAATATGCTAACTCCCTCGGATTTTTTTTATGGTACCCGATGACATAATATTTCATACGGTCGCCTTAACCTATAATCATGAACATATTATCATTGTGTAATAGTGTCATTGTCAGATGTATTGTAAGATAGATAACTAGCTATAAATAGGAAGTACAAAATAAATAAATCTCTCACCTTCAATTTCAGTGATTATAGTCCAAGCTAAATTGAAAAATAATGAAAAATGTACCACTATTTGCACTTACATTCCACCTCAATCGAAACACGAAGTTCATTCTGAGTTCTTTGACGTATGTCGTGAACACATATTAGATGTAAGCAGGACAATAATGTTGGGGGATTTTAACCTACCAGAGCTCACAAATTCTGAATAAAACTCATGTGTGAAATTGAACACAATAAAGGAATTTCTCAATTTTAATTCTTTTTCATCCGTGAATAATATAAGGAATTCACATGGTAAAATATTGGATTTAGTAATAGTCTCAGAGGGATATAATGAAGATTGACAAGTTTTGGGAAAAAGGATTCCAATGGTAAAAGAAGTAAATTGTCGCCCAGCCCTGGATATCACAATCAATATAAGTAGAAAAAAAGAAGTACCCTATACATATGAACATTTAAAATCGAAACTCAACCTCAAACAGTGTGCTTTTCTGAAGCTTTTGAAACTTTTAACAATTAACGATAAACACTGAAAAGCAAAAATAAAATAATTCCAGTCTAGATGATTGAGTCTAAACTATAATAACTGATTTTGAGTCGGCGCCAAACAAACAATTATCGAAGATCATTATCTAAGAAAGAAGTCATCAAAACGCAGCCGTGCATCTCGCTGCCATCATTTTACGCTTCACCTAATTCAATTGCTAGTTTGGCGCCGACTCAAAATCAGTTACTTACATTAGTTTAGGAGCTCAATTATCATTTAGACTAAGAAGGTTGATTTTATCTTTTGCTTTTCAGTTGATTTTTTCGTCGGTTTGATTTTTTGTTAAAAAGTTTTAATTTTTTACTTTTCAGTTCCGTATTTCGTCGGTTTGATTTTTTGTTAAAAAGTTTTTATTTTTCAATTTTTTGTGGCTAAAATCTACGAATTACTACCTACTTTTTTTTATTATTTCCAAAATACTTACTTACCCACCTTACTTCAACTATTACCAGTTAAATAATATGATTATCTACTTTTACTTTTTGTTGTAATATAAATTATTTTCGTTGTTCTGGTTAGTTTCCTTCATTACTTTGTATATCATTCCATCCTCTCATAAAATATTATGATTTTGACGGATGTGGAACAAGAATAATGTCAGTAGCGATCTGTCATTGTCAACTACGTATGTGTGTGCCAATGTTCACTAGTGAGAAATCAATTATCCCCTATTTTTCTATCCGTTGGGGTGGCTAATTCCTTTCGAAATCCAAATATAAGGTATACCCTACCTATTAAAAAAAGAATCATCCAAATCGAAGAACCCAGTACAAAGTTATGCCTGATAGAATCGGTTAACGGACCAGAAATCAGAGGGTGAGTGATCAATATCCTTCATTTCGCTACCCCTAGGGGTGGATTTCATCTTTTAAATTCAAATGGGACCAAATTCAAAGTTCACCCTATGCACTGAAGAAAGAATTATCGGAATCGGACGCTTCAGTAAAAAGTTATGCGTGATCATACATGAAAAAATATGATGAAAAAAAAATATACGGGTCGAATAGAGAACCTCCTCCTTTTTGGTTTGGTCGGTTAAACCTTAGGGACTGTAACTGGAACGACGTAGTAGATGAAAATGATCCTAATCACTTGAAAAATTCTATAAACTTATCAACAATATATTTGACGATTGTATGCCCAAATTCATTATCACGAGTAGTAAAATTAAAGAATTTCCATATTGGTTCACAATGGAAATAAAAAGTATGTTGAAAGAAAAGAGTAACCTTAGGACAATGAGATTCTTTTCTGAGTTTCATGAAAACCAATACAGAATAATGAGAAAACGATTGAAAAACCTTAACTGAAGGTAAAATAAAAAGTATAAAGGGGAATTGGAAAATCAGATTTGAATAGTTTTTGGAATTTCGTAGCGGAAAAAAGGACGAATCATAATAGTGTGGGAAAACTCACCCTCAATTATCAATCATTTAACGAGAACGAAACAGTTGAGAAACTTGTCGAATATTTTGTATCGACATATATTGAGGAAAAATCATCCTATAGTGTGGAATGCGAAGATAAGATAAATATTACCAATAATACCTCCATATTGAAAGCAATAACTGAAAACGACTATAACGACGCGTTAAAAAAATTAAACCTTAGAAATCTGCTGGTATAGACAATATCCCACAGTATATTCTGAAAGGCTGAATTTCTAAGAAAGCCGTTATTACACATATTGAATCTCATTGTGGAAACATCCTGCTTTCCTGATATATGGAAGAAATCTATATGTACTCCAATACATAAGTCAGGCTCCAAAAATGAAATTGAAAATTATCGGGGTATTGCCATCCAAATTATTTCAACAAATTCTAAATAGTAAACTTTACGCACATATCGAAACCTCTCTGATGGATTGTCAACACGGCTTCGTCAACAAAAATTAGTAGTAAATAATGTCTTTCAATTTGTTCATGATGCCAACGACAGCCTGGGGGAAAAATCACAATTTATACGGACTTCAGTAAAGCCTGCGACCGCGTTAGCCATTATCTTCTTTTGGAGAAAATGAGCAACTATGGATTACTGAAGGATTATTTAGAGTTACTCAGTAGCTATCTGAAAAATAGAGAATGTCTTGTCAAATATAACGGGTTCATGTCTGAAGAACACCTTGTTGATTCCGAAGTACCACAAGGGACCAATCTTGGACCACTATTATCTGTTCCCTTCATAAATGATCTACTGCTAGTAGTTCGAACCTCTAAATGTTCTGTATTCGCAGATGACTTTGGAATATACAAAAAAATTGATTGATAAATGTATTCCACTGGAGCGAAGGAAATTAACTTTACTTCAATTGAACAAAGTGTAGTGTAATGTCAATAACTCACTTAGAGAACCTTTGAATATAGATAGATAGAGTTTATTAGTTCCATAAAAATCCACATAAAGGGATGTAGAACATGTCACAACAAATATTTTTTTATACATATTTCATTTGTAACATTAGCACTTAGGTACGTATAATTGGAGATAAAATTTACAAATTAAAATTTAAAACTTAAGGACTACATATACACAATTTCGCAATGCAGACTAGACTCAGTAGATGATTAAGATGATTAAAATATCGTACATAATAATAACAATAATAAATGATGGAGACATATAAAAATTCACGATTGACATATTTGATGAGATATATTCAATTGATAGGTATATTTTCCTTGAAAAATTCGTTGAGGTTATAAAAAGCTTTAGAGACAAGTATTGTTTTCAACCTTTTTTTTATCAAACTGTCATCTAGGTTCCTTAATGTTATAGGAATTTTATTCCATAATTTTTATGATTGAGAAGTTAACATTTTTCTGAACATAACTGTATTCTGTTTTGTCTGCACGGAGGTCAGTTTGATTTCTTGTGGAATAGTTATGACTTATTATATGCTTCTCAAAAAGTTCTGGGTTTCTTTTTACAAATATGACAGCTTCTGATATATACAAACTAATTACTGTTAAAATACCTCTTTGGATAAACATATCTTTACAACTTGCTCTTGGTCCCATACCGAATACATTTCTTAGACACTTTTTTTGAATACCTAATATACGACTTACATGTGTTGAATTACCCCAAAAAATTATTCCATATGCCATTCTAGAGTGAACAAATGAGTGATAAGCAATTAATGCGGTATTGACATCTACATTATTTGAGAGGACCTTCAGTGCATAACTATATTTTGCCATATTTTTTGCTGTATTGTTTATGTGCTCATACCAGTCCAATTTGTGATCCAAGCTCACCCCAAGACAAGATACACTGGATTCTGATGATATTGCTTAATTGTTAAACTGAACTAAGAGATTATGACTTGTTCTATTGAAACTAATCAGTTTAGTTTTGTTTATGTTTAGCATTAGATTGTTTTCTGTAAACCAGGTCTCGAGTTTCCCTAATGATTCTGTAATTTGACTTTCACATTCATCTCTTGTTTGTTCTCGGAATATTAAAGCTGCATCATCTGCATAAAGAACCATTTCGTGTGCCACTACGTTCGGCACCTCATTAACATATAGAATGTACAACAAGGGACTCAAAATGGAGCCTTGCGGTACCCCCCTCTGCACGAATATTTCATCCGATTTTATCAGAACACCTTCATCGTTATATTCAGCCGTTCGCTGTTTCCTATTAGTGAGATAGGATTTGATCAAATGTAGTTGGTCTCCCCTTATTCCATAATGCTCCAGTTTGTTGCAGAGTATATCATGTTCCACAGAGTCCAACGCTTTGGAGAGGTCCAGACACAATGCTGCAGTTTCTTTATAGTTATCTATAGAGTTCAATATTTTTGACAATGCCTGATAGACAGCCTTCATTGTGCTTTTCCCCTTCCTAAAGCCATTTTGTTTAGACGTTAATACATTATTTATCTCCAAGAAAATTGATAATCTATTGTATATAATTTTTTTACAAATATTTTATCCACATTTGAAAGTAGAGAAACTGGTCTATAGTTTGTCATATCGTCCTTATCACCTTTCTTGTAAATAGATCTAATATATCCAACTTTCAATGCTTCAGGATACATTCCTGTGCAGAAGGATACATTTATTATGTGTTCCAAAGGAATTTATATTATATGAGCAGTTGCTTTAATAAGTTTTACTGGAATTTCATCTTTTTTATTTTTCAGTTTATTTATTATTTTCATTATTTCCGTTTGATTTGTTAAATTAAACCTACAACTGTCATTGCAGTAAGTTATTTTATCATAATCTACCTCCCCACTCTTGATGTCTGGTGCTGAATTTATATAGAAATCATTTATTCTGTTCAAAATATCATGTGACGATGATTGAGGATCCGATTTGCTAAGATTCTGAAGAATGTTTTTTTTCTCATTATTGGAGGTATTGTTTGTTATTCTCTTGACTAAAGACCAAGTTGCTTTAGTTTTGTTTTCTGCCTTGACAATGAAATCCGTACTGTCCTTGCGCTCAGCCTTTCTTGTAACTTGTCTCAAAATACTAGAATATTTTTTATAATAATCTTTAGTCACATGAACTAGCAGCATTT
This sequence comes from Gonioctena quinquepunctata, assembly GCA_018342105.1. Taxonomy (NCBI): domain Eukaryota; kingdom Metazoa; phylum Arthropoda; class Insecta; order Coleoptera; family Chrysomelidae; genus Gonioctena; species Gonioctena quinquepunctata. The sequence continues at coordinate 314,542 of JAFIRS010000191.1, forward strand.
CGTTATGCAAATAATGTTTCTTAGCACAAGATATTCTGATACCGTTTGTTACTCATGACTTTGAAACGTTTACATTTTTGCATTTTTTTTAGGGGAAACACTCTGTTCAGCAGCGTTCGAAATGTGTATATGAAATTATTATAAGCTCTATTTACCTCTGTACAATTCATTATTTCATCCCAATTTTCGCGTTCTAGTTCTTCAGAGAAATATCTCAACCTGGCCTCTGAAAAAACTCTACTCATCCTAAACTTATTTTCCTTTTTACTTTGGTGTATTTCAAGCTCTAGAAACTGACCGTAATGATCTGAAAGAGCCAGATCAATAACTTCACAGCATTTATACTGCTTAAAATCAATGAATATATTAACTAAAAGTGTGCTTGAAGTCTCAGTTATTCTGGTGGGTTTAAAAATCAATTGGTGCATATTGTGACTAGATAAGGTGTCTAAAAAAGTTTCGGACATTGGGTTTTTTACTAGAAGATTCACATCGAAGTCTCCGCATACAATTGTTTTGCAATTTTTGAACTTGTTATCAACATAGTCTAATATTTCATCAATTTTTGTTATGAGATTATCAAAATTACCTAGATTTGTACGGTAAATGCATATGATGATGTAACTGGGTCCACTACTAACTCCTGACTTGACAGCAGCACATTCAATTTCACCTTCCACATATCTTCAATTTTCTGTACACGCTCGCACTCATATTCTTCTGACACGAAGATGCATGCTCCTCCATGAATTGAGTGTTTCCTTGGGAAGCAGGACTTCATTTTATATCCACTTATTTTTGTGAACGATTCTTCCTCCGGTTTCAGCCAGTGCTCTGAGAGACATTACTTGTGGTTTGTAATCCATTGTTTCCAAATTTACCTCAATATCTGATAGTTTATTACGAATGCATTGTATATTCTGGTGCATAATTTTAACACTCCTATCCCCCATTTTTACCGTTACAATTTTATTCCTATCATTGTCTATCGTTTGTGTATTTTCATTCTTTGAGTCAGCATATTTCATACTGACATCATCTGTTAAATGATGCCCGTTATTATCTAGTTTTTTTGACTCTGTGGCACTTCAATTATTTTCGGAATATTTTTAAAGTATTTGATTCTCAGATTTTCCTCCCCATTTTGTATCCTCTGCATCATTTCCTCTCTCAGGACTTTATATTCTTCTATTTGCCTAGCTGTCTTGTCAAAGCCGATAGCCAAAGTTTTATACTCAGGAATTTTTATCACCTCCTTTGCCTTGAAGAATACATTTCTTGTTTCTGTCTCTGAAGACAGCGTTGCTCTAATCGGTCTTGGTCGATCAGTATTTGGTTTGCCAACTCTTCGTACTTTTATTTGTGTGCAATTTTTTGGGGTTTGCCTTGACAGCATCACTTTCGTTCACATCCTCTGTCTCAGTTTCAATGCAGCCGAATATCATTATGTTATTTTTCCTTCTTTCTCTTTCATTTATCTCATTAACAGCATCTAATGGATTCTGATTATGTTTTTCCCCGACTTTAGACTCCAACATCTGCTGTTTCAATAGATTATTCTCTTGCTTCAGCTCATTGTTAATTAATACCTGTGCTTCATACATTTTCATCAACTCTGAGTATTCGTTGTCCATTATATTTAACTTGTCCATCACATCTGACAGAGTGATTTCTTTTTGTTGATCAGGTGTAGTAGAGCTATGATAGGCACTGATTTTTTGAGACGGCAAAATGTTGTGAAAGACTTAGGCATAACATAAAGTGATAAGTTATCATTCAGTGAGCATATTGCAAATGTTGCAAAATCTGTCATTATAAGACAATCATCAAATTTCACAGATATACAAACTATGAAAATGCTGTGTAATACTTTGATTCGTTCTAAACTAGAAAATGCGTCGATAATTTGGTTGCGTGCAGAACCGATAACTTACATGGACAGAATTGAAAGTTATCAAAATAAATTTCTCAGATTTCTGTATTTCAAAAAGCATCATAGGAGGCCCGACTATCTTTCTGTAAGATCAAGTGAACTAAGAGAATAATTTTCATTAGTATCATTGGAGAACAGGAGAAAACAGAACATAATTATATTCCTGTATAAAATTATCGATAATCAAATTAATTTCCCCCTAGTAATAATGTTAAATCAACAAATAGTATTGGATTGATGCTGAATCTCGACTGCAAGTTTCCGCAAAATGATAGCAGATTATTGTTTCAGACTACCATCTAGTAAATACCTCCCTCCTATCATATTCTCCCCTGTAAAACCATGTCATTGATTTCATCATATAATTTTACCACTCACCTAGTAATGTAGCTTACCTCATGTATTTGTGTACTATATATACTACATAAGAATTATACTTGAGTTATTTGTTTTCCTATCCAAGAAATAAGGCATATATTGCCTGTTTGGATTCGTATATTGCCTGATTGGATTCGTATGAATAAATTTCAGAGAAAGTGTTGATATTAAATTGAATGTCACACAACCCTAGTGCATAGGAAAAAACATGTTTTTTAAGTACCACTTAAGTGCTTGTCGCCCTACACTGAATGCTACAACCGCTTTATCATTCCAGCATTATATTGATACACGATCGGAAACTGTAGGAAAATATGATTCATTTTTGTGTTCACTCTAGTTTGTCTACTGCAAACTAGTTCTGTCTATGGTTTCCTTCCACGTATATTGTCGTCTGTCGATTCAGCTCTATTTCTTGGCCCAATAATATATATTTTTCTCTAAGAACTTGGGAAACTTGGAAAACAAAGCACGATTACACACATTTTGAAATAACATTGGGTTATGTCACGGACATCGAGGAAACTTTTCGTGAAACTTGGTGAGCAAATCAGCAAGCAGTTCTTACAAAAAAGTCTGCCGATAATTGTTTCTTTAAGATGGAGGAAATATTTTATGGACACCTTTCGGTGGTGTGAATATCCCCAAGTTGGTGACTCTTTGAGCCTTAGATGTACCCAGTGAAAACTCCACACCGTAGGCTCTTCTGAATAATTATATTCTTTATTTGCTATAATTTTGCGACTATATGAATATTGTCTTATTGTTTGAATCTCAACGGAATCAACCTTATTTTATCGATTTTCTATGTTCATTCTTTCACTTTCAGATGTGGATGATTTCGGATGAGCATGTCCTTAACAATTTCTGAGGTACTAACTATTCGTCGAATCTTTTGCACTCAACCTTAACAAGGGGAACATTTAATTAGCAAGGCTCGATGAGACCTCATGGCCAAAATTCATTTTTAACCGACGAAATAAAAAAGAAGGAGGTTCTCTAGTCGACGCGTAATTTTTTTTTCATGTATGATCACGCATAACTTTTCACAGGGCCGTTCGATTCCGATTATTCTTTTTTCATTGGATAGGGTGTACTTCGAAGTTGGTCCCATTCGAATTTGAACAAAAAACACATCCCTAAGGATATTGACCGTTCACCCTCTGAATTTTGGTCCGTTAACCGATTCTATCACGCATAACTTTGTAGTGGGTTTTTCGATTTGGATTATTCTTTTTTTATTAGATAGAGTATACCTCATAGTTGATCATACCCTAATTTGGTATGAAATGATCCACCCTTATGGGTAGAAAAATAAGGGAAGATGATTTTTCACTTGTGAACATTGGCACACATATGTAGTTGACATTGACAGATCCTCCTACATCCGTCACATTAATAACATTCTTTGAAAGGATGGAACTATATACAAAGTGATAAAATCAACTAACCAGAACTTTCAAAAATAATTTATATTTTTTAACAATAAATAGTTAAAGATAATCATATTATTCAACAGTTAATAGTTGAAGTAAGCTAGGTAAGTATTTTGGAAGTAATCAAAAATTAAGTAGGAAGTAATTAGTCGATTTCTGTCACAAAAAATTTAAAAATAAAAACTTTTTAACAAAAAATTAAACCGACGAAAAAATCAACTGAAAAGTAAAAAATAAAATAATCCTTGTTAGTTTTAATGATAATTGAGCTCCTAAACTAATGTGAGTAACTAATTTTGATTCGGCGCCAAACAAACTAGCAATTGAATTAGGTAAAGCGTAAAATGATGGCAGTGAGATGCACAGCGGCGTTTTGATTTTTTCTTCAAAGTAATCTAATGATCTTCGATAATTGTTTGTTTGGCGCCGACTCAAAATTACTTACTCACATTAGTTAAGGAGCTCAATTATCATTAGGACTAACAAGGTTTATTTAATTTTTTGCTTTTCAGTTGATTTTTTCGTCGATTAAATTTTTTGTTAAAAAGTTTTTTCTGATGTGAGATCCTACTATCTTTTCAGCCATATAAAATACAGGTAACATATTTCACGAAACTGTTGAAAACGTATTTCCGTTCGCATTTGGAAGTGGTATTGTGTCACATTCAAAGGGCAGTTTATATAATGTTTAATTCTTGGATTCCACTATAAAATGTAATCAACTTATTCAAGATAAATTTGAATATCAGCCAGAATTTCATCTATCAGGTAAAAAAGAACAGAGGGTTAAATAAAAACGGTGGTAAATGGAATTTTTGAAATATATTAGGTAAGGCAATTCCAGTTTTCTGCCTTTATATAATATGGCTCATGAATTACCTTCCATCTACATGACACGATGAAAAAATGTCCGTTATTATTAATTTTTCAAACACATTGTGTGGTAAATGGTCCTATAATTTAATAAAACCAACATTAGAATGGAACAAAAAAATGAGAAAATGGGTTTTTAGTTGATTATTACATTTCAAAAAATTGTAATAAACTATTATGGAGATTATAAAACGTTCCGCAAACAAACGACCATAATTTGTGAACTTTACAAATATATCGTTTTGAAGTCATACAGTGCTCGTCTAAAGTCGGTGCCCCCCCCCCCCTGCCAATTTTTGAACCACCTGGTATATTGCAACGAAATTTGGAGGGCTCAAATAGGAGATAAAAACCTGCTTTTTCATGGTTCAGTTTGCTCTAATACACTTTACTCCTAAATTCAATTGTTTTCGAAATATTAACGTTTGAAAAGTGACATTCCGGTTTAAAGTGAAGTATGGATTTTGGTCACTTCCGGTAAAACATTTTGCTAACTTAACATTGTTATTAATTTGTAGTTAATTCTCTTAATGAATTCGACTAATAAGAGGCGTAAAGAGAGTTTACGAATGTGTTCTGTAAATTCACAATCAAAACAAATTAGTTGGCTAAAAAATTATAATTAATTTTTTAATAACACTTTTATTCAACCAACAATTATTTCATCAAGTGTTCAATGTGGCCCCCTCCGAAATTTCGACAATGAAGTGCCCTATTATGAATAGCTTCTCTCACGTTGATGAAAGTCTGTTCATCTATTTCTTCACATGTATCTATTATTCTGCGTTCCAACTCTTCTATTGTTTGGCATTCAGTGGCGTAAATTTTTGCCTTCAGAAACCCCCAAAGGAAAAATCTAGAGGTGTAAGATCCGGAGATCTTGGTGGCCATTCTGTACTTCCCCCACGACCTATCCATCGCCCAGGAAAGTCTGTATCGAGGAACTCTCTAGCCATGCGATCGGAATGGGGAGGTGCCCCATCCTGCTAAAATATGATTTCACGATTTTCAAACTCTTCCTGATTGTTTAATACAATTTGTCTCATCCGAGGTTCAATTTCAGTTTCTAGAAGATTTCTGTAAAGAACTCCTGTAAGATTGCCTCTGATGAAAATCGGTCCAACAACGCGATTGCCCAAAATCCCCGCCCAAACATCCACCGTTTTAGGAAACTGGGTATGTCCCTCTCTAAAAATATGCGGATTAGTATCGCTCCAGTATCGTACATTCTGTTTGTTGGCATCTCCATTAAAAAAAAACGTGCATTCGTCTGCGAAACATACACGTTTTAGGAAGTCCCGTTCTTCTTCAATTGTTCTTGTTAACCACTAACAAAATTCAACCCTGCTGTCTGGATCATCCTCCGTGAGAGCATGCAGGATTTTCATTTTATAGGGATGGAACTTTTCTTTTTTTAGGACTCTTTGGACACTGAAGACGTCGACTGAGTCGGATTGGTTACCATTTCAGCAACAATTTCTACGTTTTTTTCTTCTGAAAGAGGCGGTCTTCCTGATCTTAGAGCATCTTTCAGCGTACCAGTTGCTTGGAGCTTATTTAAAAGTTTGCGCAAATATGACCTCGAAATAGGATTCTCGGGAAATCTATCATTAAACATACGGACTGCTAGATGATAATTTCTTCCAGCTTCTCCAAATATCAAAACCGCTTCAAATTCATCGTCTAAACCGTAGTTTAGACGATGAATTCGAAAAGTATGATCATGGCTCGTAAGCCATGATCACACATTTCATAAAAGGATTTAGGCGCTGAACGGACTATTTGACAGTTAGCAGTTCAGTTTGACATTAAACAAGATGTTACCGCGACAACGATATTTTCCCAATGCAAACTTGATGGAAAGCAGCATTAGTGATTTTGGTTGGGTTTTAAATGACCAAAATGTCACTTTTCAAACGTTAATATTTCGAAAACTATTGAATTCAGGAGTTAAGTGTATCGAAGAAAACTGTTGAGAATTATGAGCAGATTTCGAGAATGGAATAATATACGAAGTGTTGCATTTAAAAAAATTATTAAAGATGGCACTCAGCCGCCATTTTAAAACTTTTAGCTTTTTCTAAGAATAAGTAGGTTTTTATCTTCTATTTACGCCCTCCAAATTTTTTTGCGATATACCAGGTGGTTCAAAAATTAGTAGGGGGGGAACGGACTTTAGATGAGGCACTGTATAGTAATTAAACTTCCGCAATATTTAAATTGCTTTTGAATGTACCCTAACAAAAATTATATTTTGAGGAATTCTGTGAGAGAAAGTGACATAGTATGAATGATAAACATGTTTTCCAACTTTGCTTATTTTTCCCATTGAGATTTTAGAAACGTTGGCAACATTGCTTCGTGACCTCCTTCACCTGTTCTAATGACACTCTCACCCAGCGTGTACTCCTCTACAACTACCACACACTGACTTGACATTGAGGAATATATTTATGCACTATTATCTGCCATCAATTGTGTGCCTAGTTGTCACCAGATATCTATTGAATATGGTGATTTCCTTATAGATCATTGATACGTAACACTTTGTTCAATCTTCAGTTGCACGGTATTTGAACACCTGGATTCATACTGCGACGTTTGTATTCGCTCAGCTTCTCAATTGAGTAAAAAACGATAATCTTTCATGGTAGACCGAATAATCTTTAATCGATTCTGATTCTGACTGACAGATGAAAAAAAACTGTGAATTGGAGAATAAAAACTCTCGTGAGGAACGAATTTTTTTGAATTTGGCTTCGTATGATCATTGTGGAAAAAATACATTCAAAATTGAGAGTATTTAAAATAATTCTCCATCCTAAATGCAAATACTGCATATATCATGTATTCGATCACACAGGATTCAATGAATTATTATTATTGAACATTCGAAGGTTCGAGAAAGCTCTGATTTTTCCTGAAAAAATCATAGAAATGTATCGTACGAATTTATTATATATACAGGGTGTTAGTGAATAAGTGCGACAAACTTCAGGGGGTGATTCTGCATGAAAAAATAATGACAGTTTGCTATATAACTTTTGTCCGCAAATGCTTCGTTTTTCGAGATAAAGTTTTTCTCAAAAACTGACTATTTATTTATTGCTCTGAAACCGGTCGAGATATACATATGAGATATGGTGAGGTTAAAGAGGTAGTTATGGCGCATTTTTTGACATGCAATTAAGAATTTTATATTCATCATTGGCGAGCATACGGGTAATGATCTCAATTTTTTTAAAGAAAAAAATGGTACGCCACTGAGATATTCCAAATTAAAAATCACTCTTGAGTTCCTCGTTCAATTTGTGACAAAAAATCTCTCCTGCCTTTTTATGCAAAAAAATAAAACATTTTGACGCGTATTTTTCATTTCTTCAATACATTATCAAGAACTATCTAATACAATAACGTTGAACCAGAACAATAACAGAAAATAACACAAATAAATAAATAGGCGCAAAGCTACAACAAATGTTCGAAATTACTTCCCTCAGACGTGATACAAGATTCAACTCTTCGCCTCGTATTCGCGCAAATATTCCTGGTGTATTTATTATTGTCTCACAGCTGGCTATAATTCGATTCCTCAGGTCTCCAACATTTTCGACGGGAGTGGAATAAACTGATGACTCGAAAAACCCCAAATGCAAAAAAAATCTAGAGGATTTAAATCCGGAGATCGAGCAAAATGCATGTCTAACAATTTCGCATTTGTATAATTTTCCATTCTTCTCGATAAAAGAAAAATTAAATACTTATTATCATTGATGTTATACCAAACTAAAAGCTTAAAAATAAAGGAACACTAATTTGAATTTTTTTTGAAATATTCGTATTTAACAGAATGTTAACAGTAGCCTACTAGCATCGCTACTAGATAATGTATTGAAGTAATGACAAATACGCGTTAAGATGTTTAATTTTTTTGCATAAAAATGGCGCCCAATACGAACAAAAAGCAGGGAAGATTGTTTGTTACAAATTGAACGAGAAATATCTCAGTGGCATACCATTTTTTTCCTAAAAACAATTGAGATAATTACTCGTAGGCGCGCCAATGATAAAATTCTCAATTGCTTGTCAAAAAGGCGCAATAACTACCTCTTGAAACTCACCAAATTTCATTTGCATATCTCAATCGGTTTCAAAGCAATAAATAGTCAGTTTTTAAGAAAAACTTCAACACCCCGTATCTCGGAAAACGAAGCATTTGCGGACAAAAGTTATATAGCCAACTATAATTAATTTTTCATTTAGAATCACCCCCTGAAATTTGTCGCACTTATAATAATAATAATAATAATAATAATAATATCGTCTTTATTATTTCCATATGTGTACAGTATAATTACATCAAAATTGACAGACATGAAATATTAGGAAATAAAGGGCGAAGTTCATTTTCTGCAAATCAAACACTTGCAGACAATGTTCTTCCACTTAACCCCTAAAAGAGAGAAATGGATTGATAGACAAAAGAAAAAAATATAAACAAACCTATCATTTACAATTCAACATGTTGTTTGTGAAATTTGAATAATTTCAATCTGAGCAATGCAAAATCAAGTATTCTCCTCTGAGAAATTAACAAACAGTTTTTAGTAAATATATTCAGCTCTGAGAATTGAACAAATAGTTTTTAGTAGTTAATTTGTATCTATTTGGATGAAGAGCTTTGAAGTTATCTGGTAACCAGTTGTATAGTTCGAAAATTTGATATTTAAAGGACCGTCTGAATAATTCAGTTCTAAAAGCAGGGATTGTGAGCCTACCTTTATGTCTAATGTTCAGATTATGTATATCCGTACGATATGTGATTTTGTTATAGAGATAAGCTGGTGTTTTTGTCAAAAGTATGTTGTGAAAGAAACATAATGCATGATGTACCCTTCTGTTTTCCATATTCAACCAACCGATTTCCTGGAGTTTATATGACGTTCTTTGTGGTCTTCGGATTCCATAAATCAATCTTAAGCAGGAATTTTGTACTTTTTGAATCTTTTTTTTGTAGTATGTCGTTAAATTTGGGCCGTAGAGTACATCGGCATAATTGAATACAGACAAGATGATGGAGTCACATAAGGATTTCTTCACTTGAAATGGCAGAAACTGCCTGTTACCATAAATCATTTTAAGAGTGACGTAAGCTCGTTGTATCAATGTATTTATATACTTTTCAAATCTCAAATTGGTATCCATCACTACACCTAGATATTTCGCTTCATCTACATTGACTAGTTCCATTGCATTATCAGTTGTTTCAATTCATTTATTTAATGATACATAAACAGTGCTCGGTAGCTGCCTCAACAAATCTATTCAAATCTACATTGACTAGTTCCATTGCATTATCAGTTGTTTCAACCGGGAAGCTGTAGTACAACTGGGTATCATCAGCATATAAATGGGCTTGACACAATTGAAGCTTAGAGAGAAGTTGAGATGTATACAAGGAAAACAATAAAGGACCAAGTATAGAGCCCTGTGGTACTCCAGAAGTAAGGTTTAGGAATTCTGAACAAGCATCACCTATACATACTTTTTGTTGCCTACCTTTCATGTACTCACCTATTAACTTCAACGCATTGAAGGAAAAACAATATATTTCAAGATAATCATCATCAAATTATAATTAATTGTATCAAATGCCCGGCTGAAATCTAACAAAATTAATATGGTGAACTTATTTTAAGATAGCGCTTTTATTATGTCATCAGTAATATGGAGTAGTGCACCCGTACAACTATATCCTTTTCGAAATCGAGATTGTACATCAGGTATTAAGGAGAAGAGCAGTGCATAGGCATTAATTTGAACCACAAAAGCTCTCTCAAGGATATTCGACATAGTGGGTAATATACTGATACCCCTCAAATCCTTCATTTCTGTCGGACTCTCTTCTTAGGTAACACCTGTACAACCGCTCTCCTCCACATTTCCGGGCAGACATTTTCTATTAAGCATACATTAATTATGTGCGTGATATATGGTACAATGTGGGGACAGCAAAGTCTAATAAGTTTTATGTTTATGCCATCACAACCTCTCGCATTAGTTTTTATATCCGATATCGTTTTATATACAAATAGATCATTTATTTCCTCAAATTTAAAGTTTCCATTATTAACAGTATTATTATTATAAAATTCAATAAATTTTCCGATGGCTCTTTATGCGGGATTGACTCCAAGAAAAATTTATTTAGTTCATGGGGGTTTTTCAGATTTTCAGCTATGTCATTGTTTTTATCAGGAATAAACTTATTGGTCCTTAATGTCTTCCACGTTTCCTTTGATGAGGTATTATTAAATTGGTATGTAAAGTATGCTTTCTTCTCTCTTTGAATGGCTCTATTAGTATAATTGCGAATTTGTCTATAAGAGTCCAAGTGTGTCTGTAGTTTATGTTTTTTATATTTCGCTAAAGCTTTATCTCGCTCTTTCATCATAATTTTAATAACATCTGTTAACCATGGAGCTTTTGCTTTCGTAACCCTAGATGTAACTATAGGAATATGCCTATCGAATAGCTGATTCAAACAATTAACCAAGTAGGATAGTTTTTCATCTACATTTTGTTGGTCGTATATTTTAAAGAAAGACGTATTGAATAAATCTATCTGAAATAAATGTTCATTGAAATTTTTGAAATTTCTATATGTACACATCTTTGGTTCTCGTGAATTACCATTTATATCCAACGTACAGTAAACAATTGAATGGTCTGATATACTATTAGGAATTATTCCTTATTCTATCTCAACACATTCTTGGACTATAATATAATCCAAAGTTGCTGAGGAAGCAGTGACTCTTGTAGGAACATCAATTATTTGACAGAGATCTAGTGTTTTAATACTGAGTGGAATTTTTCACACAATTATTTTCATAATCTAACAAATCCAAATTGAAATCCCCCATGCAAATAATTTCATCCACCGTTAGCCCTATGTCAATTAAGCTATTTTCAAATTCGTCTAGAAAATCACTAGTGTTTTGTTGATGTGGCTTATAAATTACTCCAATGGCAAATGATTTTTTCTTTATAGTGATTTTAATCCAATATTGTTCCCACACATAGTCCTGTCTACTCTCAATGATTTCACAGTGAAATTTTTGTTTAGCATATATACACAATCCCTTTCCTCTGCAATTTCGGTCCGCCCTGTATAGATTGAAACAATCAAATTGCAGTTGGTCATTACTAATAGTATCCTTCAACCATGTTTCGCATATTAAATTTATATCTAAAGAGTTATCCAAAACTATCTGTTTAATATTTTGGAATGAGGGTAATAATGATCTCGCATTACAACAGCCTATTTTTAATAACATTCTTCAAAATAAATAAGGAAATTCTAGTTACTAATAAGAAATATCAGAAAACAATGAAGTGAATGACAAAGTGTTTTTTTGTTGGGGACAGAAAAAACAGTAGGTACAAAACCCTGAACGGGGACGACCCAACTGCCCACAGCGCTGCTATCTAAAAATAATATGCGCAACAAAAAGAAAATTAGTACTAAATGTCTTACTTACAGTTCAAACAGGGAAAAAAAATAAGTTCAAAAAAAAGAAAGAGAGAACAAAAAAAAATTTTATAAGATTCAGCGAAAATCAGAGTTCAGACGTAATTCCTTTACCCCATCCAGACTGCTAATTCTGTTAGGGCCATGTTGATTATTTAATTTGACGTAAATTCTTCCAGAATTAGTCCATACTGTGCCAGATGTCCGATTTTCTTTACAGCTTCGCTCACAATCTTTAAATGTTCAATCGTAAGATCCTCTCTTATGACAATTTTCGTTGATTTTAACAGCTTTTATTATTGTAGACAATATTCTTGAAGTAATTTGACGAGAATCTCAACATTATCGGCCTGTTTTTATTTTGTTCCTTTTTGTTGAGTCTATAGCAAAATTCGAACTGGATTCATCTAACCTGAGTGAAAATATCCAAGATATGATTGGTTAAGTCCTCATTGCCTATAGCTTCAGGGATTCCATAAATTCTGAGGTTTCTGTTTCTTCTGATTTGTTCTTGTTTCTTTTGATGTTCCATCAAGGTGTTGATTATATCTTCCTGCTTCTGTAGTTTCTCGTTTATTTTTCGATTCTCCCCCTCTAATTCCTCGATTTTTTTGTTGTATTTTTCTTCGAATATACCAGCTATTGTTTCAGTTATTTTATTGATGAAATCATCTGCTGTACATAATTTCGTAACGAGTTCTCTGATTACTGAGTGCAGTTCATCCTCTCCCTTGCTGCTCTGGCTTTGACTTCGTGTACCGTCTCGACCCATTTTAGGTAAAAACTTATTAATCAAATTCGTTGCGGTGTAGTTTCTTCAATATGATTTAGATTAATAACATATATCGTTTGTTATAATCACTGCTTGTACAAAACTTTTAAGACTTTTACGTGCACTTATTCCCACACATTCGGCTATTTATTCGCAGCACTGCTAATAGGTCTACTCTACGTGAACATCTCTCTCTAAATTTTACTCTACGTGAACATCTCTCTCTAAATTTATTCACTAACACCCTGCATATAGGAGAAGACAACACATATTTTATCTCTCTCCTGGGGTCGTAGTCAACTCAAAGGCAGTGTAATTACGACTCATTGTTGTTTGTCAAGCTTTCGAAATATTTAATTTCATCTTCAGGACTTTTTAAAACAAGATTCCAAACACTGATTACAGAAGAAACTTGGAAACAAATGAACATACCAGCGTGAGATTGTTACACAAAGAAAATAAAACCGCAAACACACATACACATACACATAATTGAAGAAAGAAAGAATCGAAGAAAAATTTTATTTTCTTGAAATGACCCACATCAACAGCAAACCCGCATGTATGAACAAACGATCGGACATCTCAAACTTGAGCGTAATTTACAGCTATTTATTAAAAATGGACAATAAGAGCAGAGCTCCCCCTGACAACTGATAAAACAAACCACTATGCATTTCTTTTTCCAGCTGAGATAAGGAACAGATGGATGGATCGATACTTTTTAGATTTGGGTTGGTTTTCAATCTCCTTCCTATTTGTAGTTGACGGAGGTTCATGGTCCTCCTAAGAATAATATTATGTACCTATAATGATTGTGTTAGTATTTTAATCAATTGCATTTTAATTATGTTTTAATATTATGTGTGTTTGCGGTTTGTTTTTTGTGTAACACTCTCACGCTGGTATGTTCAATTGTTTCCAAGTTTCTTCTGAAATTAGTAAATGGAATCTTGTTTTTAGATGTCCAGAAGATGAAATTAAATATTTCGAAAGCCTGACAAACAACAAAGAGTCGTAATTACACTGGCCTTTGAATTGACTGCAACCCCAGGAAATAGATTAAATTTGTTTGTTGGAAAATATGAACAGGATGTTCATAAAATCAGATGTTGAATCATCTGCGACTGAAAGATATGAGTTCTTAATCAAGACTGGAATAGAAAATCCAATAACTATCTGAATAAAAATACCAATTGTCAATTTCATATTTTTTCTTTCGAGATAAGGTTCTTTCAGAATATCTATCAGATGTAGTTCAATATCCAGCATGGCTTTATCCGGGGAAGTAGTTGTTTTCTGTTAGACATTCACAAAAAATAACTTCATTATTATCGTTGATTTTTCAATTCACAGAAAAATATTTCTATTCAATATTCAATTGGGGATGTTTTCCTCTTGAAAATACATCGTGTTGTCTTCTCCTCCGATTCTTCCTCCGAGAATATATATGAAAATCAAACATTTATTCGAATAGGAGAATTCCACAAATCACCAACTTCAAAAAACCTTCAAAAACTTCTGCCTCGCCACTTGTAATAATCTCATCATGGTTGTGTAGAGAATCACAAAATGAATATATTGGATCAATTATTTTAGTCGAAAAGTTTTGGTCCTGTTGTTCTATGTCGAAGCGTTCAAAAGTTAACAGTGAGGGGTGAAGGGAAGAGGCTATAAAAAACCGCACTCGCATTTTTGATTCCGTAGTATAACCATAGTTGAAAAAAAAAATATTGATCTTTTGAATGAGGTGCAAACCGACCTCTATGCAAACCGACCTCGAAATTTTGAAGTTGATTTGATCCCAGCGCCTTCTATCGAGCAATTGTTGTGAATTTTATCTCAAAAAGTAGGACTGGTAATACCATTCAATAAATTTCATGTCTCATTGTTTCACATCACAACGTTCAAAAGTTATTGACGGTACCATTCAGATCCGCACTTCTATTTGACATTTCAGATGCCTATTGTGAAATAACGTTCGAACGAAATAAAAAAAATAGGATTGAAAATAAAATTGAATTATATTTCCAACGATGTGCCACTTGACCCCCATGCTATTTGAAATTTTCAAGTTGATGTGCCCCTCCCCCCTGGCATCTATCCGGCAATCACAATGTCTTTCAATTCAAAAAGTACTATCGTTGATATCATTCAACACGTTTTTTTATTGTTTTACGTCGTACCGTTCAAAAGTTAACAGGAGTGGGGGACTATTAAAAGCCGCACTGTATATAACAAAGTGATCAAGTAATCATAGAAACGGAATCACTCAGTATACTGAGGTTCTGACTAAATAAATTGATGGAAATTTCAACATAATATAATTGCCCCTGAATACAGATACAAAATTATATTCCTATCGTTTTTCCATAATTGCATCAGAATTATGCACATTAAGGGATATTATGTCCCATAACATTGCTATTGTGGGATGCATTGGCCGAAGTACAGGGAATTCTTGACACAATTGCTGCGAAACAAATCATACTCGAAATCAAGGCTAGTAATGGTAGAGATACAACAACGATATTACAAAGGAAAATACTTTGACCACTTTGCACTAGGACGAATAATAATTGTATAACTGTTTCATGTCCAAACAACAAATGTCGTAAAATAAATATAAATTCAGGAAACACATTTATGCACGTCTGGTTTTGCATACAAAAATCAGAATTCTGAAGTAACCAGAGATTGGAAATCATATTAGGCTCTATCACTGATTTTTTGGACACCAACAACTATTTCAAAATAACCCAATGAATATATTAGATCAGAAACCACATAATGGATACCTGGAGTCAATTGAGTAGCTAGTTATTAGTGGATTTTAGCCACAAAAAAGTAAAAAATGAAAACTTTTTAACAAGAAATTAAACCGACGAAAAAATGAAGTTAGAAGCAAAAAATAAAATAAACCTCCTTAGTCTCAATAATAACTGAACTCTGAACTGATGTAAGTAACTAATTTTGAGTCGGCGCCAAACAAAAAAATAAACGTGCATCCTGCTGTTATCATTTTACGCTTTACCTAATTCATTGCTAGTTTGTTTGGCGCCGACTCAAAATTAGTTGGGAGTTCAGTTATTATTGAGACCAAGGATGTTTATATTATTATTTGCTTTTCAGTTTATTTTTTCGACGGTTCAATTTTTTGTTAGAAAGTTTTTTATCATCAAATCATTTCAATGAAAACACCCGCTTTTTTCCGGTCCAGTGTATTTGTACAATAGATGAATCACAAAAATCGTGAATGAAGCAGGCTTTTTAGAAATATTTTCGGAGAATTCAAATTATAACCGTATTTCGGTAAGGGGATTGGTATTACAATGAGTGATTACACTGTGTGCGTCAATACAATCTAGATATTGATACTGCGGTGAATCTATTGGTTTTTTTATTGCTAGTGGGCAAAACCATTTTTTGATAGATAACTTATGAATCGTTTACAGGGTTATTCCTGAGTATGTAACGGTATTTTTTCAATTGATATGAATTTCAGAATGGGGTTCAACTCAAAAAAAAGCTTCGTACCCTCGAGGATTTTTTTAAATACGAATAACTTCATTCAGGATAAAAAAATACAGTTTACGGTGATAGGAAAAATGAAAAAAAAAAGAATAAATAATGTTAAGAGAGGGTTAAGTGCTGAGAAGTTGTTTCGCGTGAAAAAGTGGGTGTGTTAAAAACAGTATAAAAGTGTATATTATTGGTGACACGATTCAATGATAGTTTTTATTATTTGTCACAATTACATATATGAAAAATTTAAACCGGTGAAGATAAAGTTCAATTCATTCAGAAAAAAAAATCCCCAAATGAAATTATTTTACTGAATCCATCAAATGTCCCCACATGCCTTGAAGAAAATATAAAAGAATATTTTCGTTAATAAAGAAAACACTTATTGAAAATTTTATGAAGAAAACATAGTAATTGGGTTGAATAGTTTCTAAATATTCGCTTAAATTTATTTGCACACTAATTTTGGATATGTTTGGTGATAATGAATAGAAATTATATAAATAAAGAACGTATGAATATTTGTGTTTGAAATGAGGGTAATAAGTTGCGAGTATGCCCTACAATTTCATATTCAAGTTGTGGGCATCAGTTCTTTGAGAGATTTTGCGTTTCAAATAGCAAGGTTATTGGAATCTTATAATATAGATAAGCACTGTGAAACACTCTCTTGTTTTCTGTTCAAACAGAGCTTTTTGAAACTTGTTTTCTTACGTTTGGCCACTAAGAACCATATAGGCTAGGTGCATAATCAAATAATAGTTATTTGTGCAACCAGTTAGGAAAAGCACTATTTTTCGTAATGAGCGAATTTCTTCCGAACGAGCGAAGCGAGTTCCGCAAAAGAAAGCGAGTTACGAAAAATAGAGTTTCCCAACTTGTTTCACACAATATTTTTTCTAATATGGATATGTGATCCTTTTCAATTCAAATTGAAAATTTAAAAAATATATACTTAAAAAAAATGGAAAACACGCTTTTAACGCACAAAAAATTAAAAAATAAATTGAATATTCAAAGACTATGCCAAAAAGCATGGGGTGCTTTCTGTTTACATATCTTTGAGAAACATAATCCCAGAGCCGGCAAACCACCTCATTTTAGCAAGGCAAATTTTAAGTATGAATAGTGTGATATGCAGTTGAGAACGCATGCGTACTTGATAGCTTGAAACCCGCTTTCAAGCTTTTTACAGGTACAAAAGTACATAAAAAAAATTCTCACTTACGTTGGAGTATGGTTATGCGTTTGCCAATTGATATCGTCCAGTTAGCCGAGCAGTCTAAGGCACAAGATCTAAGCTCTTGATCTCAATAGTTTGAAAGGGTTTGAATCACCACGCCTGACATTTTATTTTTATTTTTCACTTTGAAATTGAGAAATAATTTGAATTTGTGATGAATATTCAAATAAAAAAATCATTCCTCAATTTCGATGGGAAAAATAAAAAATAAATCGTTAGGCGTGGGGATTCGAACCCACGCCAGGTTTTGATATCAGAGCCAGTTTTTGATATCTTGCTTCTCAGACCGCTTGGCCAACTGGACGATATTAATTGTAAAACGCATTACCATACTTCAACGTCAGTGAGGAAATTTTTCATGTACTTTTTTACTTTTTAGTGCGTTAAAAGCGTGTTCTCATCCTCGGAGTTTGGGGTAAGTTCTCGGACTTCCACCCATACTCAAGATCCCCTAGTGGAGGCTGAACGTTACTTTGATGAGTTGGCCAATTTTGATGACTAATTTTGCAAATTTCTGTCTTTTTTTGTCAAACAAGTGCTTCTTTTTTTGGTATTTTGATCGAAAACTTTGGGACTATGGTAGTTCTCATAAGACTTTGCCTTTGTACCAGAGTTCGATTATGAAGGCTCAAAATTGGAGGGTTACACAACAATCTTGTTAAGTTTCCTTGGCATACTTTGACATAAATCTGACAAATGTAGGTTCTCATTAGACTGTACCAGTTGACACGGTGGCTTATTTCAGGGTTAATTCTGATTTCTAGTTCTGTGATTCCATGTCACAAAATTCACTTGTCATGTCCATCATCTTTCATTCTTGTCACATATTGCCAAGCTTCAACTTCCCTTCAACAATGAATATTGGCCAGAAATATCCATTTCCAATAATTTGCAATCTACAATAATCCTGGACTAGGGTATATTTTAACATGTTTTTATGTTTTTCCTGTAAACTTGAGGAGTGAGTATCCTCACTTTTGCAATTCATAATTTTCATTTCAATTAAAATAATTTTCTATTTCACATTTTCAATGGTAACTTACTTTCAGGTAACACTGATAATGACTTAACAGTCGAAAGCGCTCTGCTATCAATTTTTGAATAAATTGTTCTGCACGAAATACAAATTTATTTCTTCGAATATATCGATACGTGCACACAGCTCACTTGAATTCATTTGTTTCGTCAATCACCAAAATTTGGTTGATTTTCACTAACGACTTGGAAAGTTATCACAGAAAAACATTTTTCTTTTTGTTACTTCGAGGGCCGGTAATTTAGTAATGAAGGATTTTAGAAAAAAAAGTTAGACGAAGTACTGGTGATATTTTGACCCCATCTATACATTCCCTATAGGAAAATCTAGGACACCCTGTATAATATCAAACATTTTTTTATCATTAATTTATTTTTATTCTATTCTAATTCATTGTTATAAGAATGAATATTTACTTTCAATAAAGTAAAGTTGTTCGTTTATAACAATTGCATGCTTCCATATTCCCCAATGTCGATAGCCATATTATTGCTGACCAAGAGAGGTTTGGAAATTTCCATCTTTGGCTTTCGAACTCTACTCCTTTGTTAGTGGAGAGAGGCTCACGTATGGTTTAATTCCACAAGCATCAATGTTTGAAGCATGGTATTCGTCTCTAATATTCATGAACGAAACCATAAGCACGGGGAAAATAATAAACCATATAACCCGAGTTTACTCTAGTATTTGTTATGAATCACAAAGGCAAAATATTTTATCTACAACCCTTTACGAAAAGACATCATTTTGTAATACCTTCAGCGAAAACGTGATTTCCGTCGCAAGTGAGAGAAATTCTCATAACGTTAACTTTCGTTTCTAGTGACGAAAGTTAAATTTATATTTTCAATCATTTCCCGCCCTCGTATATAATGTTTTGATGACTTTAAATTATTGATAAACAAAGACAGAAATCACTTCTATAATAATAATCTATTTTTTTTTACTTTTGTTCAAATAAAAAGCAAAATAGAATCGTAAAAATACCGTGAGATTTAAAAATAATTCATATCTAGTTGCCTGGTTTCATTAGTTTGACGTTCCTCGTTAATTGTTTAGGCTTGTCAGTTTGCACTGGAAGCATTGGTAGTTTTTTAAGTTATCATGATTTCTGATTCGAAAAGTTATTTAGATTTTCAAAATACACTACCAGAAATAGCAAACCAAGCCAAGAAAACCTCTTTGGATTCATTACCAGTAAAATCTAAAAAGAGATATGAAGAAATATATTCAAAATTGATGGATTGGAGAGTTGTTATACCCTTATTACACTATGCCTTTTTCGTGCATATTTTTGGGCTTATTTTCATGGCTATTTGTTGGCTAAATTTCCCCAAATAACTGGTACTATTACACTGTGCCTTTTTGATGATTATTTCAGGCGCTAATTTCAGAGCTGCAAACCTAAGAAAAATTGACATTTACCTTAAATGATTAAGTAATTAGTATACCTGGACTATTTGTTCCAACTTTTTCCTTATCTGGTTCAATATTTTTTATTCTTTTCTGTCATACTGAACAAAACGAAAAATATGTGATTAATTTCATTTATTTGTTGGTTATGTCAAGTCCAAAAGATAATTACTGTTTTGGCAAACCTGACATTTCCACAAACGTCCTTGAAATCCCCTCGATTCGGGCGGAAAAAATAGAACCAGACCTATTCATTTTCACGCCTGAAACAATCAACAATATAGCCTTGCGCGCATGCGTATTTGTTTAAAATTTCAGCCACCGGCAGTCAGGCAGGCAAATAGGCACGAAAAAGGCATAGTGTAATAAGGGTTTTAATCACGTAAATTCATTTTCGGAAACTGTGCTGCTTGCATATTTTGGATGGTTGTCAAAAAAATTTAAGTCATCGACGCTATGGTCTATGTAATCCATGTTGAGAACCACTTTATCGATTGAAAATAATATCGATATCAGTGAATATGCCAAGATACGTTCTTTTTTTGAACGAAAATCTGATGGTTCTAGAAGTCAACAGTCTAAAAATTTTTGTTCCGATGAGATACACACTTTCTTAAAGAATGCACTCGTCTCCAAATACTTAATGACTAAGCTAAGTTAATTACTTTATTATTGCGACAAATTCTCAATGTTATCAATATTAACGTTTGTAGGTAGCCTTAGTTTTTCGAATTTCGGGGGCTTGTCGTTGCCATGAATTATAAGATTTGACAGTAAATGATGTAAAAGATACCAGCAGTATACTCTTAGTTACAATACGTAATACAAAAACAAAAGTACCGCGTTCCTTCCACGAGATTTCTAAAATATATATGAACCTCCGTCCACTATATATGGACAAAATAAATTCAAGATTCTTTATTAACTACCAGAACGAAAAGTGTACTAGACAGGTTGTGGGAATGAATAAATTCAGTAAATTTCCTATGCAAATAGTTCAATATTTGAACTTGCCTGATCCGCAAAAATTACTGGGCATTGTTTGCGTAGAACTTCCGCAATGCTATTAGTGGATGCAGGAGATGAATTACTTCAATTAAAAAAGCATGGAGGTTGAAAATCTAGTAACGTTGCGGAGGGATATGTTGATCAATCGGTTAGCAGCAAAAATCAAATACAAACCAAAATTTTACAACCCATACAAAATACAACGCTATCCGATTACGGCGCATCCTCATCTGGAGTGACATCAGTTAACAACATAACAGATGTGGCATCGTCTACCTCAATACATAAAAATCTTGATTGTAATACTCCTATAATTTTGAATATTTGCTCGAACGTAACGATTGTAGAAAAAGTATAGTGTTTCACTCGTCGAAAACATTTTTCGAAGCTCGTGAACATTACCAACCTCGGCTTCAAAAAATGTTACTTTCGTCACTCGTGAAATAATATTCTATTTTGATGGTACTTTACTTTACTTTACTAGTTGAAAATTTGTTTATTCGCATATCAAAAGTTAGAAAACCACATCAACATTACGTGGCAAATTCATTGATTTGCCTTTTTATAGTAGATACAAACTGATAAGTTTCCCTTTCAGTGGAGGGGAAACCAAAAATGAAATATTTATTCAGATAATTATACATCAAACAGGCAGATTGCCCAATGACAGGAGTTTTTTATAGAAATTAAGATCATACGCTAATCATATATACAAAATAATCCACTTATACCCCAGTCAAATTATAAGCTAAAGGGCAGTGATAGTGGTGTACTGAATTGGATATAACTAGGTGAAAGGTTGTATTTGTCCTAGGAGTAATTCGTGGGACATTGAAATCAATCGAGGTTAAGAGATTTGGAGAATCTATACCATTATTCATGATTCTGTGTAAAAAAACAAGATTTGCGATCTCGCTTTGTTTTCTCAATGAATACATGTTGAATTCTTCTAATAATGAATTATAACCTAAAAAGAGGATACTCGTTGGATTTATCTGTTTGTATCCCTACTTTGTAATAAACAAATAAATAAATAAAGATAATCATACCTCCTTTCCGGATAGATGCCACGTTTCATGGTGAAAGCTACTTTCAAAAATGTCTTCTATACCATAAGGCAGAAATAATATTCAGTGACTCAACTTAGCTATTGGGTGCCCAAGAGAGGCAAGGGAAGAGGGAAGGAAATTCCAGTGGCGGAAACAATAATGCACCAATAACCCAATAATCCCGCAAGCAGGACTATGCAGTTACTGACGTCACTGACTATTAATAACGTCTCATGGTATAGACAGACTGGCAGACAATTGAACAACATCAAATAATAAACTTGCTCATGCGTAATCAAAGAACAATGTAAAATAAATATTCAGGGGTTATATTGATATCATAACAATGAATAAAAAGACAAGTTCACCACTGTATAAAATCATTACTTTACACTTAGTGGCATTCAGGAGAAGTTTGTTATCAATAGACCAATTAATCAGAGTGAATTAATCTTTTTGTAGAAGTTCACAATTTCGAATGTCATTGATCTCGCGGCACAGCTTCAAGTCATCGGCGTACAAGAGAGTTTTGGAATTCAAAGAATCACATATGTCATTGACAAACAAAAGAAACAAGAGTGGTCCCAAGTTTGACCCTTGCGGTACCCCCGATACAAATTTATATGATATGTTCCCCTCATATTACACAAATAATTATCTGTTGGTTAGGTACGATTTCAATAAGTGTACCAAATTTCTTCAATTTGTCAAGGAGCCTGTGATGGGGGATCTTATCTAAAGCTCTGCCAAAGTCCGTGTACACCACATCTACCTGCTTTCTTTCATCCAGATATAAAATTGGGGGCTGTACTGGGGAGTTTGACAAAGCCATGTTGATCCTCACATATGTCGAACATGGTTATACAGGGTATCCCAAACTCGATGACCCATTAGACGTTTCTGGAGAACGGGACACAGGATTATTTTGAAAATTTTATTTCTTGGGCAACTTGTTTTGCACTATCGATCTAATATATGTTCAGCGCAGCGCCGTTGCCGTTTATATTGAAAAGTAGCAACAACTTTGATATTTCAAATGATACCCCCTCTATGTTATTGCATTGTTTGCTTTGCTATTGCTTTGCGATCAATTTTGTGTGATACTATCTCAGGCGGTTTTCGAAAAATTCATAGATTTCCTTATTTTTTGTGCAAAACATAGCATAAATTAAATGTTCATTACTGCGGTATTTGGACTCGTACAAAGCTGGGTGTTATTCACCATAGTTCTGTGCATTAGTTATATCTAAGGGAATTCGTTCTCCATTATACAGAGTCGTTCAAAATTTATGATTTTGTCGTAAAATGGTGTAAAGTATTTTTTCTGAATGGAATATTATGGAATATCCTGAAAGACAATTAGAGTTCCTTCCGAATGATGTATCATGTGCATATACCTCAGTAGTCTGGTTTCCGAAATAAAAGCAAGTTTCTATAAAAATCGGATTATTTTTCCATATTTTGTATTATATGTCATGGAATGCGTCATTCTGAATATTCTACAATCAGTGCATCAGTGATAAAACGTTTGCGCGCTCATTACCAAAAATTTAATCAGAAAATAATCAAAATGGAAGGCAATAACTATTCAAACGAAGTTTTGATGAAATTGTTTATCTTCATGGTCAATGTGATCAAATGCTAGCGAGAATATGCAAAAGGTTCTGTATTGTATTGAAGTGTATGAATGATAAGATGACGAATTGATTGTACAAAGAATGATTGATATACAGGGTATCCCAAACTCGATGACCTGTTGGACGTTTCTGGATATCTGAGATATGAATACTCGAAATTTTGTATCCCACGATAGGAGACTGCGATCTGTCTCTTAAAAATATTTTCACGGTTGCAGTGTTGCCTTATGTACTTGTAACTAATATCAACTTTCGAACACCCAGTATTTCATTCTGTTTCTCCATTCTGCTGGCAAATACAAATAACTTTTACCGAACATGTCGTATACCTACTTCATTTATTGAATATTGATTATTTTGTAATAGTTTTGCTACCAAAATGGGACCAACTTGAATGCAAATACCCTGTATATTATGCCACATTCGGTTTCTACTGAAAAATACCAATAACTTCCACCAATAGTAATCGTTTTATATTTTTTCTATCGACTATCGAAATGAGTACGAATCAATATGAACTATCTTCACTGGACCCAAATTTGATAAATAGTTGACTCATGTGGAGGAGTCTTATGGAAATTGAATGAATCGTCCATAGAAGATGCCTGAAATACATCTGTTGGCAATTTAGAAAAATATTTTTTTATATTCCCCAATCTGATAAATTTTTGTCTAGTATGTCCCATTTCTATTTCTAACTGTTCGTTGGATATTGGTATTTTTTTCACAACAGTCTTTACCAAAACTAATATTGCATGAACCGAGAAAGACAGTGAGCTGAAATTTCAATTCAGATTGGAACAAAGTATGCTGTACGGTTTTTCTTCTCCATCCTATAGTTTTATATTTCATACAGGGCATCTGAAAAACACGTGTCTGTTAAAGAATCATGATTCACCTTAAGTAGTGTACCGTGACCAGAAAAGAGCAAGACAATCTTTTCGTTTGACAAGCAGTGATTTTCATGGCGTCTTTGTCAAAATATGCAGATATTTATTTTTTTTATAGAAACTTACTTTTATTTCGGAAACCAGACTATTCAGGTATAGGAACATGATACTTCAATTGTCTTTCAGAATATTTGATGATATACAGGGTGTCCCTTAAAAAAAATCTACTTTTCTCCAATTATGTATCTATCGGAAAAATCACAAATTTTGAACGACCCTATATGATGGAGAAATAATTTCCTTAGTCGTAACTAATGAACAGAACATTGGTAAACTACACCCAAAATTTTAGCTTTGTTCATGTTCAAATACCGCAGTAATAATCATTTAATTGGAGCTATGTTTTGCATAAAAAATAAGGAAATCAATCAACTTCTCGAAAACCGCTCGAGATAGCTATAGGGGAGTATCCTTTAAAAATAATTGTAAAGCAATAGCAAAGCGAAAAATGCAATAATACGCAGGTTGTCTCCTTAAAATATCAAAGTTGTTGCTACTTTCCAATATAAGCGGCAACGCCACAGCGTGGAAAATATCTCAGATCGCCATAGCAAAACTAATTACCCAAAATCCAACTTTTCAAAATAATCCTGTGTTCCGTTCTCCAGAAACGTCTAATAGTCCATTGAGTTTGGGACACCCTGTATATCTCACCTGCAATAATGATTTCAAATAATTAAGAGAACATGGAGATTGCAAAAATAGGCAGATTGTTGCTAATGTCGTTTTATTTCCAGTTTTGAATACTGGGCATACCCGTGTCTCTTTCCAAACATCAGGAAAACTTTTCGGTTTCAACATCAAGTTGTATGAAATGTATAGAGGCGTGGAAAGTAATTCTATATTTTTTTTAGAAAATTCATAGGAAACTTATATGGTCCAGATGACAATGCAGCCAATTTTTTGGCTGCATTCCAACATCGTGTACTTCGTCATATGCATGAATCGGGTTATCTTGTGGTCTAGTATATACTCTACCGAAGAAAAGTAGAAAACCCATTAACGATGTCAATTGGTGTTGACAAACTTTCATTATTTTAATACATTTGACCAGGAATCATACTTTTGTTAGTTTAACCGTTAATGAACGACCAGAATCTACGCGCATTACCTTTTATATTCCTTTCGGAATCTTCAATGAATTTTGTATAGTCATCTCTGATATTCATTTTGACAATTTTTCTATAATGTTTGTAACGCACCTGGTAAACCAGGCATCTACGCTTCCTGAATTTTTTATGGTAATGACTTTTTTTTTTTTTGTAACCAGTTACTTCGAGAACCAATAAAAACTTTTTAACAAAAAATTAAACCGACGAAATACGGAACTGAAAAGTAAAAATTAAAAACTTTTCAACAAAAAATTAAACCGACGAAAAAATCAACTGAAAAGCAAAAAATAAAATAAACCTTCTTTGTCTAAATGATAATTGAGCTCCTAAACTGATGTAAGTAACTGATTTTGAGTCGGCGCCAAACAAACAATTATCGAAGATCATTATCTATGAAAGAAGTCATCAAAACGCAGCCGTGCATTTCGCTGCCATCATTTTACGCTTCACCTAATTCAATTGCTAGTTTATTTGGCTCCGACTCAAAATCAGTTACTTACATTAGTTTACGAGCTCAATTATCATTTAGACTAAGAAGGTTTATTTTATTTTTTGCTTTTCAGTTGATTGTTTCGTCGGTTTAATTTTTTGTTAAAAAGTTTTTATTTTTCAATTTTTTGTGGCTAGAATCTACCAAGTGCTACCTACTTGTTTTTGATTATTTCCAAAATACTTACTTACCCACCTTACTTCAACTATTACCAGTTAAATAATATGATTGTCTAGATTTGTTGAAAATATAAACAGGATGTTCATAAAATCAGATGTGGAATCATCTGCGACTGAAATAACTATCTGAATGAAAATGCAAATTTTCAATTTCAGATTTTTTCTTTTTTCTTTTGAGTTAGGGCTTTTTCAGAATATCTATCAGATGTAGTTCAATGTCCAGCGTGGCTTCAGCCGGGGAAGTGGTTGTTTTCTGTTAGACATTCACAAAAAAATTACTCCATTTTAATTGTGGATTTTTCAATTTACAGAAAAATCTTTCTATCAATATTCAATTGAGAATGTTTCCCTTTTCAACATGATTATCTACTTTTACTATTTGTTGTAATATAAATTATTTTAGTTGTTCTGGTTAGTTTATTTCATAACTTTGTATACCATTCCATCCTCTCATAAAATATACTGATTTTGACGGATGTGGAACAAGAATAATGTCAGTAGCGATCTGTCATTGTCAACTACGTATGTGTGTGCCAATGTTTTCTAGTGAAAAATCAATTATCCCCTATTTTTCCACCCGTAAGGGTATATGATTCCATTCGAAATCTAAATATAGGGTATACCCTATCTATTAAAAAAAGAATCATCCAAATCGAAGAACCCAGTACAAAGTTATGCCTGATAGAATCGGTTAACGGACCAGAATTCAGAGGGTGAGTGATCAATATCCTTCATTTCGCTACCTTTAGGGGTGGATTTCATCTTTTAAATCCAAATGAGACCAAATTCGAAGTACACCCTATCCACTGAAAAAAGAATTATCGGAATCGGACGTCTCAGTAAAAAGTTATTCGTGATCATTCATTAAAAAAAATTATAAAAAAAAATTAAATATACGAGTCGACTAGAGAACCTCCTCCTTTTTGGTTTCGTCGGTTAAAAAGGGTATTTACTAGACAAGTGCAAATCAATTTCTATGTAAACAGTCGACAACTGAGATTCTAGGGTAGATTTAATAGAAGCTGAACACACTGAATGTCTATGTCTATGTTTTTATCTTTTCCACAGCACAAACAAATAGTTTGTACAAAATTAGTACCCACTAATAATCCCCGCGAAGCAACCAACCATTAAGCACAATGAATCACATCAGATGACAAATGTAATATTAATTCACCCATTGTTTGCACTAGGTCGGGAAATGACTTAACTTAATTTCTATTTACTGATACTGGAAAACCTACCTGTAAAAACACCGAAATTCCCCCTGACGTCCGTAATATTCGCCGAAAATGCAAACAATTCATAGGTTTTAGTGTATTAGATAATATTTCCTGAAAGCGATGGATAACTGATATATTGCGGTTTAAATCGTTGCGTTAAGCCAACAGACCTTGATTACTGAATGATTCATTATGCTAGGTCGTTGAGATAAGCACAGTAACGAATTTGTCATTTTCGTGATGGAATTCGGAAACGCTGAAACACTCGATATTGTGGAGTTTAAGTGTTTTATTTTTAGACAGAGTGAATATATACTTCAAACTTTTGGCACAAAAATACTTATGATAGATTGCTCGCCCTCTTGGACTGATCTTAATTATATTATTATTATTTACATTGTGTCTTTACATTTTTTTTTTTTTGATGTTTTGTTTATGACGTTCTACTGATACTATTGTATATTGTAGTGAAATAAATACTTCTACTCCCACTTCTATGTCAACACCCGAATCCGTAAAATCGTCGAAAGGGCTCTCCAGCCTATTGGTACCTCAACCTCTATTTTGTCTTTATGCATTGAAAACCCTGTATTCCGAGACTTCTTACAAAGTATATTACTTTCCGAGAACTAAGTTCCTAATATATCGTTCAGTATTCGAAGGAACGCACTTCAAGAATTTGTATAGCTTTATGTTTAGGAATGCAGATTCTTGTTTTGACATCAGAACAAGGACAAGAAAAGTTGCACTATGGTTCAATCAGGACAAAAATCAAGAATCTTGACGATTTGTCAAAAAATTCAAAGATTTACTTCATTAAAATAAAACTTCGGATCACCTTATGGATGCGTTTGGAAGATTATTAGTATCCAAAGAATATGGTCTGATGGTTTCAATTCAAACTGAGATTGTAACAACATACCTGAAGCAAACTAGGACAATGGAGAGCTTGGCCAGGAAATGGAACCTAGAATAGAAAAACCGAATAAAATTAATTACTAATTGAATAATATAGATCTTCTTCAATTTGACCTTTTTTTCAAATAAATAGTGTTTAACAGCATATACGCAAAATATTTCAGAAAACCAGAAAAAAATATGGGGTAGTAAATTATTTCACCACAGTGCATTATAAAACCAAAAAGAACATGGTAAAATATAACAAAAAAATTTTCCTCATTCTTCCATTTCGCCTGATTCATTTCACTTGACTGTAGTATAAGTATATATAGTATACAAACATGTGAGTATATTAAATTAGGATACTTCTCATCGGGATAAAATTAAAACGATTGAAAGTTTACTGTGAAATATGGGTGTTCTAGTTCGATTGTGAGCTCGCACGCCATCTGAATATTCTTTATTTGAAGAAAACAATAAGATTATGCTAATAAAATGCCTCGGAAGTTATGTACATAAATCCCTGAAACTAATTTTTTATCAATATTGGTTACTTGAAACCAGTTCTCACGTATCAAACTACTACGTTTGATGCAGTACTGATGACAAAAAAAAATTTAATGAATGGTTCGTTCATTTTTCTACAATGTATACCCAGCATATTTCTGTTGATATGTCAGCTTTTCGAGAATATAACTTTGAAGCGGTTTGCACCCAAAATGAGTGTTTGAAGTGGCAGAAACTAAAAATATTCCAATCGACAAAAGTAGTCCACGCCCAAAGTGGAGTAAAGGAGATTTGAGGAAGGGAACACAAAGTCTTCCCCACAATTAAAATACACGGTATCCCTAACGTACCAGAGGTGTTATACAAACATGTTTCGTTCCTAACATATATCATCTCCATTGAAAAAGTTACTTTCGTCATAAAGTACCCAGTGGAACTAACTTATTAACTTTTCCACCACTCAAAAGTGTCATCACGTCACAGGCACTATTAGTCACCAAATCAAAGTTAGTCCAAAAATTTCAATAGGTCTCATATACTTGAAAGTGGCGAACACGTCGCGGATATTGTAACCTGCCACTTCAAAGTTATAACCTCAAAATGGCGGTTACGTGTCCATTGTCCAAACACACATACTTTCAGTAATAAAGCTAGTACTTACTAAACTTATTCGAGAACAAGAGAAAAAGACATGCAGCAGGTACTTAAGTCATCACTGAGTGACGATTACTCGATGGTGATAGGTGATTGTAACTTTGTAGTGACTTTTTTAAGTTGAAGATTGTTTCAATAGATGAACATATATTCTAATCAGAGAAATGTTAGAATTGCATTGAGAAATCCATTTTGCCATCGCAATATAATGATTCCATCACTCGAATACACCTGTGTTTTGAGATGGATTTTGCTTCGTGGGGTCAAGCCAAGAAGACTGACCGAATGAATTTGGTTGAATTAACAAATCCTTTTTTTCCGTTTTACTACGTTTGATGCGGTAATGATGACAAATAGGTTTTTATTTAATGGTCCTTAATTTTTCTACAATGTCGACCCAGCATATTTCTGTTAATATATCAGCTTTTCGAGAATATAACTTCGAAGTGGTTGGCACCCAAAATAGGAGTTTGAAGTGGCAGAAACTGAAAATAAACCAATCGACAAAAGCAGTCCATGCCCAAAGTGGAGTAGAGGAGATTTGAGGAAGGAAACACAAAGTCTTCTCCACAATTAGAATACACGTTATTCCTAATGTTCCAAAGGTGTTATACTAACATTGTCGAAAAAGACATGCAGCAAGTAAGTCATTACTGAGTAACGATTACTCGATGGTGGATTTTAAAGGTGGTTGTAACTTTGTAGTGACTTATATTAAATACGAACTGTGGCAATCACTTATGGAGATATCAAGAACGTGGCCACATATCACAATCAAATGCCTGTTACATTAATGGTTTGATGGAAATTACTAAATCGTCACTTTAACTATCATACTCCAGTGAAAGTGATTCTGAGTGATATTAAAGTGGTACAGGATGGTTACTGTGATGCTTATTTCCCACTTACAAGTTTGAAAACCTTTGAGGTGTTTCTGCTTCATGGTCATAATGTTTCAGACACCTCAATTGACACTAACAAAATATAGAACTGTGGAGTAGCTACTAGAAATAGGAATTACGTGACTAATATGCATTTGAATCAAATAAAATGTGTTTGAATCAAACAAATGAAAGTGTCGTATGTGCACGACAAAATATAATCTCAAAATGAGTGAAATTATTTCTTGGTTTCGGATCAAATTTAAAGTTTCAATCAACTGAAACTAATTTGCATGAACCAAATATCTTATTCGACCAACTCTATTCATAACTAATTTTGGCAGAAATGTTGTTTCAGCCATGTAATTATTTTGTTGAATCGAATAATCAGTTCTACAAAATTTGCTGATTGCTTTAACACAAATATTTATTTCGAATTGATGAATTCAATAAGATGTCATCTCTACAAAATAAGCTGATCTCTTCTCTGAAAATATTTATTGAAATGAGTAAACATTTTGTTAATCCACTAAACTGACAAATATGGCAATCGAGCATGAGAGCCTACACCAGCATTTGAGTTGAGACGTCGCAACGATGATGAGTTGGCTTTGCTATTCGCTAACATTATCTAAGTTAGAGTCAGTTGTGCGACGCTTCGCCATCTTGCACATATAATTCAACCATAATAATAATAATAAAACGTTTCTTCCGAAGGTGAAGTACATTACACTGCATAAAAACATTACACTGCAGGAGTGATATATAATAAAAAAATAAAAAATAAACGTAGTTACGTTACGATGGTAGTTGTAATGTTGATAAAAAAATTAATATGATATGATATAGTGAGGTAAAAACATGTGTATATAGAACAATAATAATGTACAAAGAGTTATATAAATATAAAAATAAAAAAAAATAATGAAAACATATAATATGACATAAAATCTAAAAGTTGTAGACTGAATATGTATATCAGTGCGGGGCTTGGAAAGGATATATTTTTTCAGATCTTTCTTGAATCTAATTGTATTCTGCTTGTTTTTTAGTGTATCTGGTAGTTGGTTGTGAAGTTTTTGGCTAATATATCTGTGGCTTTTTTGGCCGATAGCTTTATTCATAAAACGAATCTTGTATTTATTTTCCTTAATTCTAGAATTATATTTGAGGTTAATTTTTTGTAGCTCATGTTGTGTTTTGTGAATCTTTATGTTGCTGAGATGAAAAAAGAGTTATACAAGGTCGAATATTTCCGTTTGTTGGTGGAGATCATCTGAAGAGTAAGTTCATTTTTTATTGTATATTATTTCCAGTAGACGTTTTTGGGTTATTGATACTTTATTCATAATTGTCTTATTTGTTGATCCCCAATTTGTTGATCCCTAATTTGTTGATCCCTAATACACCATATGTAATATGTGATTGCACGATGGAAAAGTATGAAGTTCTTAAAGATTTTTCATCGAGTTTATCTCTTAGTATTTTGAAGCGGTATATCAGGAATTGCATTTTTTTTATTAGGTAGTTTATATGGATATCCCATTTCGAATTGGAGTCTTTAAAAATTCCTAGGTATTTTATATGAGAGACTGCTTTAATTTCAAATACATTATCAATATTCAGGTTTTTTGACGGAGGGGAATTTCTTATATTTGTGAGGATAGGTAGGTTATAAGTTTTATTGATAATATTCTTTTATTTAAATTGATCTACTTCCGTTGTTTGATTCAATTAAATATTATATTTTATTGAAACTAATTGTCATTCAATATGAGTTGTATATGAAATATATTTGAAATGAATGTTTGCCTTGCATTGAGCTATCCATGGGTATTGAATTTTTTGTCCGATCTGAAGTTAAAGAAAGAAACAAACTATTGAAGTGAACCTCATGACTATGTACGTGCGTAATTGATTAATTATATTTTCTTAGATATATTTCCCGAAGTGGGTGTCTAATAATGATTGTGACAAATTGTAAATACTACATTTTTTATTGATGAAACATTATGGGCAATCCTGTATTACTCAACGTGACGAATACGTTATGGCATTTTTGAACGATGAATGATTACATGAGTTATTTGCATCTCGATATTGTTAATAATCATGGAAGTATTTGCTGAATTTTATGAACGGCTATCTTGAAAATTCACTACAATTACAGAACTGTTAGTGAAAACATTCAATCTACATTAGGACATATAACAATGATATTCTCAATGTCACATTGAATTCACTTCATCACCATATTGGAATACCAGGAAAGAAACGCGGTCAATACTTTTTAGTTTTATCTGAAAATTATAAAAAACAGAGTTTGAAGTTGAGTGTTTATAACGTCAAAATTAAAATGTAAACAGTTCGATATAAAAAGTATTCTTCTTGGAAACTCTGCGGGAAAATAATAGATAATAGTCATCCGGGATATCTTTGATTTTTTAACCGACGAAAAAAAAGGAGGGAAAATGGGGAATGATTTTTGGTTCACCTACTGAATTTTTACTTACTACCACGCATAACTTATACTGGGTAATCCGATTCAGATGATTCGTTTTTTATTGTAAAGGGTACTCTTCGAGGTTCATCCCATTTGAATTTGAAAAAAAATTACACCCCCAAGGGCAGAAAAATAGGGGATGATTAATTGTTTTTACACCTGTGAACCCATTTTGTTGAAACTTGGAAAACATTTGTAGTTCTGTTGACACTACAACATAATGGAGGCCAGGAGTAAATCTGATGATGGAGATGGAAGACAGTCGAGGGATCTCCTCAACGGTTCACAGCAGCTACCTCGTGTTTGGGGTAATATGTACATAAATAATTACATATCCTGACTAAATGACTCACTGATTGACTGATATATGCCCAGACCAAACCGCTGGACCTAACAGCTGAAATTTTGACAGCATACTTTTTGATATTCCATTCCTAAAGGGGTGAAAAGGTGGGTGAGAAGGAGGGTGAAAGTGAAAGTACAGTTGGTTTTGAAGTTAGAGTCATGGAAATTAGTATTTGGGCTCTTCTTCTCAAATAAATTTAAATGTGTTTCAGGGTTTTTGAAAATTCAACCCTGTAAAGGGGTAAAATGGGGCTTGAAAGTCTGTATAGTTAGTTTCAAAGTTCGTATCATGAAAACTGGTACTTTGGGGGTCTTTGTACATATTTCGGCCTTTTTGGGAATTCAACTCCTAATGGAATGAAATTGAGGTAAATTTGAATTGGAAGTTTGTATGGGAATTACGTTAGTTTTCAAGTCCGGGTCATAAAAAATTATTTGGAGTCTTTGTTACAAATATAAGAAATATCTATTTCAGTGTGCAACCCCTAGAGGGGTGAAATGGGGGGTGAAAGTTTGTATGGTAGTTTCGTTAGTTTTCAAGTAAGGGTCTTTGTAAGGGATAAAGGAATACATGTTTCAGTGTTTAATAAAGCAACAGGGGGAAAGGGGGGGAAAGGGGGAAATTTTTTTTTTGTAAGGGATAAAGAAATACATGTTTAAGTGTTTTGATAAATGCAACCCCCAGGGGAATGAAAATTTGTGTGGGGGTTCCGTTAGTTTTTAAGTTAGGGTCATAAAAATTAGTATTGGAGGTCTTTGTTACAAATGAAGAAATACATGTTAAGTATCTTTAGAGGTTCTTTTGCTGAAAGAATGAGTGAATTCGTAAAAGTCGCCACAAAAAAAAATCAACGCGGATGAAGTCGCTGGTACCAGCTAGTTATAGTATCTAACTGTTAATAGTTGAAGTAAGGTTGGTAAGTGAGTATTTCAAAAGTTATTCAAATCAAGTAGGTAGCATTCAATAAATTTTAATCACAAAAATAAAAAAATAAAAATGTTCAACAAAAAATCAAACCGACGGAAAAAGAAATTGAAAAACAAAAAATAAAATGACCCTTTAGTCTTGATTACTGAGCCCCTAAACCAATGAAAGAAACTAATTTCGAGTCGGCGCCAAACAAACAATCAACGAATATAATTAAATTACTATAAAAAAATGATCGAAACAAAATAACATGAAAATACAATGTGAAATCTCCAGCGATAAACACATTCCACTGTCATCATTTTACGATTTACGTATTTGATTTGCTTGGCGCCGACTCAGAATTAGTTACTTACATTGGTTTAGGAGCTCAATTATTGATACTGAGAAGTTTCGTGAAAAGCATTAAATTATAGATAGTGACACCTTCAATCTGTGCGGTGAAGCTCAGATCTAATAACGTGGAATTTTAATGGCACGAAATTTCGTGCACATTAACAGGTCACCAACAGATGTCAGCATAGGCCAACCCACGACACCAATAGTCGTACTCCTAGTGCGTTCGGAGTAACGCAAAGCAAATAACTAGATGAAGAGAAATTTGTTACGAATCCAAGAGAGCACCACCATCCGCCAACAGGTCTATCATGGTTTCCCAATCATCAGGACGGCTTGTGGTCCCTTTCAAATTCGTATCAAAACCACAAGCCGTCCTGATGATTGGGAAACCATGAAACAGCTGTTGGCGGATGGTGGTGCTCTCTTGGATTCGTAACAGATTTTTCTTCATCTAAAAAGTTTCATTTTATATTTTGCTTTTCAGTTTCTCTTTTTGTTGGTTCATTTTTTGTTAAAAAGTTTATCTTTTCGTTGGTTTATTTTTTATTGAGAAGTGTCTATTCCGAGAATAAAAACCCGAACTTTAATAAATGAATTGATACCCTTGTGTTGATTTGTTTGAAAATATGAACGAGTTATAAAATCAGATGTGGAATCATCCACGTCCCAAATATAAACTTTATTCACTGTCTTCCATCGTTCAAGATAACCTCTTGTGTGGTATTCATGATGGAAAGAAAAGCATTCTCAACTAAAAATTCAATAGATTTTTTTTTCTGAAAATTGAAAAATATAGAAGTTATTTTTTATATATCCAACAGAAAACTACTACTACAAATTCTGAAAGTAAAAATTTGCAGTTTCATTGAGATTGTTATTCGATTTTATATTCCAGTCTCACATAAGAACGCATATAGATGAATGAGACAAATAAAAATGTTTTCCAAAAAGCCAGCATTCATTTGTAACATTGATGCAAGACTGGGATCACGATCGAAGAAACGCGAAATAGATTTTCGTCGACAAAAATGATTGAAGACTTAATGAACGCTACGTTAGTCTTATATCAATGGTACAAAAAAACTCCGATTAGTACTTTTTCTTAGGAAACATTTTTCTTTGTCTCATCATAAATATGCGTTCTTAGTTAGGACCGGAAAATAAAATCAGATAAGAAACGAAGTGAAAATGATTTTTCTTTCCACAATATGTATCAGATGTAGTTCAATGTCAGCGAGGCTTCAGCCAGGAAAGTCATAGTTTTCTGATAGATATTTACAAAAAATAACTTCATTTCGTAGATTGTTTCTCTACAATCAATTGTATATCAATATGTACCTGAAATTGTTTTTACATACATCGCATCCGAAAAATCTGACATATGGTACGTGGAAAGACATCCACGTGAAGACCTGAGATGTGTTGCGAAATATTATTATATACACATTGATGTTTTTCTTAGGGTAAATTATAACATGGTTTCAGCTATGATAGGGACCCTAAAGAAAAAGAGAGACTTTTTTTCTCGACTTCAATTTTATTACAGTGTTATCGATATTGGTATTCAATAGATATATGGATTATACAGAAGATCATTATATTCGTTACATCCCCCTGACAACGGAATCCTACTAGTTGAACTAACGAAAAATGGCAACCTTTCCGAAGGTTCCATGCTTCTTTTTGTCCTTGATCTCAATTTTTTTCTGACATATTTTCTGTTTGTTCAATTACAGATTCTACAAATGATGAAGGTTGACTTCTATACAATATCCTTGGGGAAACATTATAACATGGTTTTATCCGATTCAAAAGCCCTAGCTTTGTTACATCATTCAGTTCAGAAACAATGACCATATATGTTCTATTTAGGAAAGTAATTGATAATTATGTGGAGTATTTTTATATTCATTAACGTTAATACAAAATGTCACTAAGTAACTTTGAGTAACTAGATCTATATCAATTATAATATACATAGAAGTGAACAACATATAGAACAA
Source organism: Gonioctena quinquepunctata (assembly GCA_018342105.1). Classification (NCBI taxonomy): domain Eukaryota; kingdom Metazoa; phylum Arthropoda; class Insecta; order Coleoptera; family Chrysomelidae; genus Gonioctena; species Gonioctena quinquepunctata. Next base: position 351,393 of record JAFIRS010000191.1, read on the forward strand.
TATAAATGAATTTACTTATTCTTTCAAACATCTTTGCATTTATTGTTTCTATAATCCTCATCTAACACAGAAATAATTTTTCTCAACTGTCACAATATTGTTTGTTCTTATCAATCGTCACACGATTCTTCAAATCTTGATGGATCTGAGGCAATGAGGAACTCAGACGCGTAAATAAATTGTTACAAATATTGGTTTGGCAAAACCATCCTTTGTTGTGCAATAAGACATTTTCTTGTAATCGAGCAAAGAGGTATTGAGATCCATATTCATGCCTTACTCTCCATTCTTCCCAATTGCATTTCTTTAAGCATTCTCAATAGATTTGACGGTATTTTCAGTAGCACTATTGGATGAGATATTGATAGGTGGTAAACTGATGTGATTATTGTCGTTGTTCCAAACAACATCCTCAACATTCTCAATTTCCCAAATGGTTATAAAGGAGCTTATGAAGTATACATTATAGAGATAATACTAAATCACAATCAGGATCAATTCATGGTAGTTTATGTAAGAAGAACGCAGAGTGATGCTTCAGCTAACGAATCGGATTGTTTACTTTTCAATATCAAAAAATCTTTTTAACAAATAATTAAAGCGACGAAATACGGAACTGAAAAGTAAAAAATGAAAAAAAGTTGAGAGGTGTCGAGGGACACCCGGATGGAACGAAGTTCTTTTCGATTAATTAGTGAAGGAATTGTGATAATTTTTTTTTTTTTAAGTTATAATAATATTTTTTTTATTATTAACAAATATAATGTAATATAAACTTAATCAGTAGGCTGCTCAATTTTAGTACATACGCATTGATATTGTAATATCAAAATATAATTTGCTTTTGAATTCATTAAAGTTATGACGCGTATACTTGCAAAACACACAATAATGGAGAGATTATAACGCGTATGACTTGGTTAGCACAATAGTAAAGAGAGGTTATAATACGTACTTGCTAGAAACACATAAGCATTTATTATTGTCTGTATAAAATCTCTACTTACCTAACTCCATCAGCAATGTCCGGAACTTGTGCAGAAACACTGTCAGGATTCATTATTGTTATTATTTTTTATTATTATTTATTGTGTACAAAAAACCTGTATACACTCAACAAAAATAATCGTCGCGACACCACAGTGTTCAATGCGAAATACGAAACGAAAATAACTGGCTTGCTTTCTATGAGAGAGAGAGAGAGAGAGAGAGACAGAGAGAGAGAGAGAGACAGACAGAGAAACACGCGCACGCCGCACGGCTTACAACTACAGCAGAAAGTGTCGTTACAACTTTTGGTCTTAATTTATTCCGTCTAGCCCCGTTTCGCAACGCGCGATAAGGAACTTCGTTCCAATAAACCTTCTTAGTCTCAATAACTAAGCTCCTAAACTAACGTGAGTAACTAATTTTGAGTCGGCTCCAAACAAACAAGCAAATGAATTAGATAAGGCGTAAAATGATGGCATCGAGTTGCGCGGTGACATTCTGATAATTTTCTTGAAGTAATTTAATGATCTTCGTTGATTGTTTGTTTGGCGCCGACTCGAAATTAGTTACTTACGTTAGTTTAGGAGCTTAGTTATTGAGACTAAGGTTTATTTTATTTTTTACTTTCCAGTTCCGTATTTCGTCGGTTTGATTTTTTGTTAAAAATATTTTATTTTTGAATTTTTTGTGGCTGAAATCTACTGATTACTACCTACTTGTTTTTTGATCACTTCCAGAATACTTACTTACACACCTAACTTCAACTATTACCAATTAAATAATATGATTATCTACTTTTACTATTTGTTGTAATATAAATTATTTTTGTTGTTCTGGTTAGTTTATTTCATTACTTTGTATATCATTCCATCCTCTCATAGAATATAATGATTGTGACGGATATAGGAGAACAAAAACAATGACATAAGCGATCTGTCATTGTCAACTACATATGTGTGCCAATGTTCACAAGTGAAAAATCAAAAATTCCCTATTTTTCTACCCGTAAGGGTGAATAATTCCATTCAAAATCCAAATATGAGCAACTATGAGGTATACCCTATCTAATAAAAAAGAAACATATACATCGAGGAACCCAGTACAAAGTTATGCCTGATAGAATCGGTTAACGGACCAGAATTCAGAGGGTGAGTGATCAATATCCTTCATTTTACTACCCTAAGAGGTGAATTTTAACTTTCAAATTCAAATGGGACCAACTTCTGAGTACACCCTATCCACTGAAAAAAAAACTATCGGAATCGGACGTCTCAGTAAAAAGGTATGCGTGATCATACATAAAATATATATATATATATATATATATATATATATATATATATATAGCGCGTCGGATAAAAAAGGTTTAGTTTTTCCTGATCCTATCAATTTTAAATGTTTTTGCCTAGATGCCACTATTTTGTCGATTTATCACGCTTAGCTATACAAGATGTATCTTTCCTTTGATTTTGATCCAACTTTCTCCATATTATAATGGAAATATCCACCATAACATTTTCGAAACTGTCAATCAAATGATTTCTTAATTTAATATATATATTTCCAAATCTCTTCACTTTGTAAGTATTCATACGCCATTTTGTAGAAGATTGATGTGACACCATCCATGAGTTGGAATTTAATTCAATTATCACGTATTATTGTAGATTCAGCCCCCTGACTGAAGATGGGTTTACTCGAAGCTCGAAACATGCTTCGCTCCATTTGAGCTTCGATCATTATACGTGTGGAGAAGACTTTGAGTTTCATTGCTTCATAAAGAATAATTATTCGAGTCATTTAGCGAATATTGGGACTTTTTGATTCTAATTGGTATTCGAATTTTCTAGGAGACCGAGTTTCTAAACTACCTATAGTAATATTCAATATTAGTTGGAAAAACCATATTTTCCAGCCAGGAGGTGAGTACCTACCAACAGCTGAGTTTATTTTACCATTGAGAAACACGTTGAATGTTCTGTCTGTTTGACCTATTTAGAAACTTGCAGAAGGATCACAAGTTATTCCATACAGATCAGATTTATCTGATTTCTTGAGCAATTTGAATTATTGCTACTTTTAACTGAAAAGATGAATCAATAAATACAAAAATCCCCAAAGAAGAACATGCGATTATATGTCGATAGTATTTGATCTTCTACGCATTCATCCATTTTCTGCAAATTCATATTTTGTGTTTTAATATAACATAACCATAGTTTCCAATTGCAGCCTACAAAGTAATAACTCTCAACCCACTTAATTAGCACGAATAAGTACTAATAATAACAAATAATAATGAATTCTCGAGCAATTTAACAAATTCATGCGCCTTCTCAATAGCCTTTTTATCACCAGTCATAAACTGATCAGATCAGCTAATTATATTAACAAACACGAGAAATGCATCAGGAATTTAATGTCAGTTTTATGATTTTGTGAAGGATGGAGAATATCAATGTCATAAATAACCTTGAGAGTTGGTTCTCAAAACAAAAGCTGGGTCAAAAACCCTAGACCTACGCGAAATTTTCATAACTCACCATATGTGCTGGAGACGGAATAGTTTGGAGTGTTTTTCGCCAGTGGTGACTACTGATTTGTAGCATCATTATTTTTATTAATATTGGAAACACGAAGTAATAACAATTATATATATGCTTACAAGTTAGAGTTTAAAATTAATATTTTCTATGATGTGTCCTTTCTTGTATTTCATGGGTATAGGGATGAGTTGGATCCAAAAAAGATATTGTTTCTCAAAATTCCAATTTTTCCGGTCTTTTGATGATCGTGAAAAAAACAAATTATTTTCTGTAAAATCTTATGCACTCTCGTCAAACGCTACAAAAATTCCTAACAAGTTTTGCACAATAATATTGGTTGTTGTTCGGGAGAAATGGCACAAAACACATGAAATAACACATTCATTACTAGATGTTCATATTTCACATGGAAAAAGATCGACCTGTTATTAATAATCATCACTGATTGTCTGCATACTGTATTTGCCATCAATCATGTTTAGGAGAATTTTCCCCTGTGAACCTGAAAAATAACAACAAATATGATATGATCAGTAGTAATGTTCGTAGGTATGTACATTTTGTCAAGCAACGTGAACTTTCAAAGATTTTGCTAGTTGCTGGTATATCTTTTTTTTACTAACGAAAACAGGAGGGGGTTCTATAGTCGACGCGTATATTTATTTATGTTTGTGGTCGCATAACTATGTACAGAGTAGTCCGATTATGATGATTCTTTTATTCTTATAGGGTACTCTTCGGAATTGGTCTCATTTGATAAATCCACCGCTGAGGGTGAGAAAATAAGAGATTAATTGTTCACCCACTGAAATTTTACCTGTTGATCGATTCCACCACGCATAACTTTGTTGGGGAAGGCGGTGAGAGACGGGGTAGGGGGCAAGCGACAAACTTCAATTGGCTCTGGCGAAACGAACGAAGTTGCCATTTGATCCCCGGTCATTTTGAGCTAAGAGTTTGCAGTGAGTATCTAGAAGTGAGTTTTCGAGCGTGTTCTTGTAAATTTCGTCAGTTTGAAGAGTGGAACTGGTAAGTTAATTTAGAATACTTATTTAGTATGGCGAGAAAGCTCGTTTATTTTCCTATAAAATTGTGTATAAGTTAACATGCAAATATTCATAACACCAAGATACTCAGATGGAACCTAAAAAATGCGAAGTGGGGCAAGATGGTGTAACCGGTTTTGGGCAAGATGGAGGTATACCCCGTCTTACCCTACACTGGAACCTACATTTTATTTTCAGGAAATGGTACGCATAATCGAAGAAAAAGTGACCGAGGAAGCTGGATCACCGAGACCATGATACAAGCTGTTTTGGAGGTTGTCATTGGTAGCAGTGGGTGTAAGAGAGCAGCAAGAGAATTCGAAATTCCTCAGTCGACGCTTGAGCACAAGGTGAAAAAGTGTAGGTTAGACAATGGCGTTGAAAGCACGAAACAATATTCTTTCAAGGAGAAATCAGGATTTATTTCAACTATCGAAGAAGAAGAACTAGTTAACTATATTAACACTATGGAAGCAGGCTCTTTGGTATGACCTCAAATGATTTTGAACGATTAGCTGAGACTTGCCCTAAGCCACACCAGGGTCTTGCAGAACCAAATAAATCTCAGGGGACAGTTTTGGTCTCCCCTGAACAACTACTTCAACTACGAAAAAACGTGAGGGTCACAAACCACAGAAAATGAAATACTATTATAGTGACAAGTTTCCCATACAAACTCGAGCTTGAAAAGTCAACTAAATAGAGATAAGAAAAAGGGGCGAGGAGGAATGCAACGAAAAACTTTTCTATTGACCAAAATGCAAAGGAGAGTGATGGAAAAAAAACAAGCGAAAAAAAATAAAGAAAAATGTAACTGGAGAACCAAATATTAAAAAAAAGGTCAAAGAAAAACTCAAGAACAAGCAGGAGAAGAAGAAAACGACCCTCCTTGTCTTTACTGCGGTGAATTATATTTCCAGGCTACTTGAGGGTGATTTTCATGTGCTATGTATGAAAAATGGGCCCATTGTTCATGCGATGGGGTAGATCATGATGATGATGATGATGATGAGGCTCATCATATTTGTGAGGAAAATCATGACCACTGATAAATTATTTCATGTTTAATAATTAAAACTTTATTTTTTTCAAATACATTTCAAAAACAAAATATATTTTTTGTGTCTTATTTTGTTTTGAAAAAAAAAACACCCCATCTTGCCCCATGTCTAGCTCCATCGTACCCCGTTCATGGGGTTTTTAAAAGGTTTTTGAAGAACAACGATTCAAGCTGTAAGAAATAAAAATTATCCATTGTTTATATTTATATTTCAAAGGGAACATTTCACTGTAAAATGTAGAGGTTGAAATTGTTTTTGGAGGGTTCACATAACAAACACAGAAAAAAAAACCCTGTCTTGCCCCACCTTCTCCTTCTGGATTATCCGATTGAGATCATTCTTTTTTCATTGAATAGAGTACATATACCTCGAAGTGAGAAGGGTGGAACATTAGAGGATGATTGATTTTTCACCTGAGAACCGATTCTGTTGAAACTTGGCACACATATGTAGTTCAGATAACATTACAACATAATGGAGACCTGGAGTTGATCTTATGAGGAAGACGGTGGAATCTTCTCAACGGTTTACAGCAGCCACCTCATGTTTGGGGTAATTATAATAAATAACAAGGTGATCAATAATTAAGCAGGTAGTAATTAGTAGATTTCAGCCACAAAAAAATAAAAAATAAATTATTTTGAACAACAAAATTAAACTGAAAAGCGGAAAATAAATAAACCTTTTTAGTCTTAAAAATTATGTTCCCAAACTAATGTTAGTAACTAATTTTGAGTCAATCAACGAAGACAACATTCCAAAAATTTGTACTTCGCACGACCACTCGCAACAACGTATGTCCTCACATGTGTGCCCGTTAGGGTAGCTCTCTTGCTGAGATTAACTTCGGGATTGGACGCGCCGTGACGCCGCCGCGCATCCCTCTGCAATTATTTCAAGTTTCACGTAATTGATTTGCTTTTTTGTTTGTTTGGCGCCGACTCAAAATAAGTTACTAACATCAGTTCAGAAGCTTATCAACACTGAAAAGGTTTATTTATAATATATATATATATATATATATATATATAAAAGTTTTTTGATAAATAGTTCATACAACATTGGTGGATGTAGCTCATCTATTCCCTTGAACAAAACTGTTTTTGTTTTGTGAGCGCAACAATTTATTGTAGTTTGATTACAATCGTTTCGGACGTCCGTCGTCTTAATGTATTTGAAAGGTAAATACATTAAGACGATTGACGTCCGAAACGAGTGAAAACCTTTTAAATACATTAAGACGATGGACGTCCGAAACGAGTGAAAACCTTTTAAATACATTAAGACGATAGACGTCCGAAACGATAGTAATCAAGTTACCACATCGTCTACAACCTTCAAACAAATTTATTGTAGATTATCATTATAATACTTTTGCACTTGATTTCGTTAGACCATTGGTAAACATATTCTTCACACTTATCGAGGGAGGGTCATTTTCATTCAAGGGGCCAGAAATCACATATTTTCCAAATCAATCGACATTTTGCAATATAATAATAAAAAAAGGCCAAAACAATTACCAATAAATGTTACAAGTGGACCTCCATAACTGTATTTCCCTTTTGGTCTCAAGAGAAGGAAAATATAGAGATTCTATCAGAGAAAAACACGGTAGAGACAAATGAGATATATACTAACAGAAATCTACCTTCTATCCAAGTCAGACGTCTCTTCCTCGATATTGGTGAAAATATAATTGGAATTTTCGTACAAGAGAGAATACGTGAAATTGCGAAAGATAGAATCTAGCATTCCTCCCCAACTCTTCACGTCAAACCGGAAGAAATCACGGATGGAGCAATTTTGTCCTCTCAATAAACCCATGAGAGAGACCCAAACGACTAAAAGTTTACGTCGTGTAAGGCTTGCAGTCCTCAATGACCCAGCTCCTACTTCTGAAGTAGAGATTAGAATTGAATTCAATATGCTTTTGAAAAAACATTCCGGAATTACTGCCAGTGACCTGTTGATCGATCCCCAGATCTAAGTAGAGGATCCCAAGATTCCATTGTGAAGTGCACTCATAGCACTAGTAGGTAATCTGAGCTGATTTTTGATGGAACAAAAAATCAAAATTTGTGCCTGTAACCGTTTGCCACCCGAAATAATACCCATTTCACCAATTACGGTGAGAGACAAAAATCAGTGGGTTGTTGATAATTCATTGATTATTCGAAACTGAACCAAGTTGTCAAAACGTGCAAGAAACAACAAAATTGATTATTTTTTCAAATAAGGGTATAGACGAGCTGCAAAAACCCTATAGAAACACACATATGACAAGGAATTCCCATTGCGAATCAAAAATATAATTCGTGAGGGAAACATTCCAAAGTAGTTTGTTTCCTGGAGATGGAGTCCGAGCGAACCAAAAATGAGAAATTTGGCCAGACAGATTAAACGAGCAGATCTCACCAACATTCATGGTGAGAATGAAGTGTGGTATGACACCGAACCCAAGGCATGAGCTTTCGTCAAAACAATGGAACAGCAATACTCGACTAAATGTGGTCCCTAACGATGAGTTGGATAGAGACTTTTGTTGGAGGATGGGATTCGTCAAATTCTCAGGAAACCAAGTCATGATGATATTCGTTCAGCTCCGTTGGATGATTTTGAGACTTATGTCAAGGAATTTAATCCCAAGAACCATCTGGCTGTGAAAATATCCAGAAAACCAGTTGTAGTCACTACTGACTATTGATGATTACTCGCTATACCTCAAGAGATTCCCATGGTCGTGGACATTGTACTTATGATTTTTAGGGAGACATGATCCCCCATCACCCCAAATTATCGACCCATTATCACCCTGCAGTTCAGCAAAACTCGCCAAAAAAAAATCGTGCTACAGAGGCTCGAGATTGAGGTGAGATGTCTTGTTGAATGAGCGCATTCTACAAGGCTCCAGACACTGAGGCTGTTGGAAGTCTCAACAGTGTTGTAGGGTATCCGCTGCTCCTACTTTGGGACATTGCCAAGGCATTTGATCAAGTCTGGTACAGAGGACTGCTACATAAAATGCACCTCGTAGCCTAATGAAATGAACGAAATGTTTCTTGTTTGGTGAGACATTATTTCAAGTCCGTTAATAGGTCAGAGAAATTGATACTGGCGTCCCACAAGGCGCAATATTATCTCCTACGCTTTATATTTTGTACACGTGACCTACCAGAGAGTGAGAAAATATGTCGACAATTCAGCCTTATTGTCCAGTTCCAGTAGATCTAAAATAGGGGCTTGCTATTTGCAAAATGAATTCGATGAGCTGGAACTGAAAGTGGAAGATGGGTGTATGCCAAAAGTGATTTCTGGAACATGAGCGTAGCAACCCTGTCAGTTGAGTAATTGTTGCGAAGTGGGAGGTTAAATGGTCCTCGCAGGTCAAATACCACCGACCGTTAACTCGCTTGGAACCCCTTTTTGAGTATGCGGAAGCACTCGAGAATCCACTGCTGAGAGATGCTATGATATACAGTGCTTCTAAAAAGTCCCCTCCCCCCCTCTTATTTTCGGAACGATTATACATCAACAAGTGAAATTTTAAAACTGAATATTAAAGGTTGTAAACTTCCCTACTAGTGATGCTAGATGACGATATCGTCGAAGATGATGTCACAAGGCCACTGTGACCAATAATTTTAAATGGTACTCTACGGCAAGCGACACCTCTTTTGAAAGGTATCGAAAAAACCTATTCAATGATACTAATTTTGTTTGTGTTTATGGCAGTTTTGGCAACTCGCTTTTGAAAAACGCAAAGCTGTGATGAATTGAATCAGTTAATACTAAAATTCCAAATTCAAGCTCCGCCTCTGGATAGTTGTCAAATAAGCTGACATTTTTGTTAGTCTCTCTTATTCGACGTTTTTGTAATTGTCCAAGTTTTTGTACATTTAATAATTTGTGTATTGTTGATCGAACGTTTAACTGTTTTAGCAGCTTTTGGTACTTTAGAAATTTTTGTACATTTCAATAATTTGTTAAACTGTTGTGAGCCGAACGTTTAAGTGCTTCGAAAAGCGAAATGGTGCTTTAGGTGATAAAGTAGCAGCGATCCTAATTCTTGGTGAAACTGGACAAAATATTCATGCAGCAGAACGCATTTTTAATGAGAGGTTTCATGATCGCCCCGTTTCGAGGACTTATTTGTGGAAGCTTCTTCGTAAGTTTGAAACAACGGCTAGTATTAATGATGCGAAACGATCTGGCAGACCACAAATTTCTGATGAGAAAAAAATTGATATACTAGCAGAAGTAATAGTTAATCCTACTTCTCCAACAACTCACGTTGCATCTACCTGTGGAGTCAGTCGAAGTACAGTACACAGGGTGTTGAAAAAAACAAATTTCATCCATACAAATTAAAAATGGTTCATCAACTCTCAGACGACGACCCAGACCGAAGACTAGAATTTTGTGAAAATATGGAAACTAAAATTAACCAACAGCCAGACTATGTCAAAACATTTTGTTTTAGTGACGAAAGTACTTTCTATCTAAATGGAAATGTAAATACACAGAATGTGAGGTATTGGAGTGACGCAAGTCCTCACCTGTTTCGTGAAACACATACCCAATTTCCCCAGAAGGTGAATGTTTGGGCAGGTATCCTGGGAAACCACATCGTTGGGCCTCCTTTTTCAAATACAAATTTAACTGGTGATGTTTATCTAAAGCTGTTGCAAAACGCAATAGAACCGTTAATCCTTGAAATTTTGGAAGATAATCCAAATGAATTCGGCGATTTGTAAATAACATTCCAACAGGATGGTGCTCTTCCACACTATTACGGTGCAGTAAGACGGTATTTGGATGAGGAGTATCGTGGTAGATGTATTGGACGACGAGGTTCAACGGAATGGCCAGCTCGATCACTGGACCTCACTCCTCTGGATTTTATTTCTGTGGGGGTACCTTAAATCGAAGGTTCACGCCACTGAACCTGACAATATTGACGTTTTAAAACAACGTATTGTTGCAGAATGTGAGGCTGTTTCCGCATACACATTTGCAAGAGTACGAGAAGAGTTTACAAATAGGATATTTCACTGTCAGGAAGTAAATGGAGGTCACTTCGAGCAATTTCTTCAAGTAGATATTGATTCTTAAATCTGTAATTAATATCATACTGAATGGAATTTAAATTTTAAAGTTTACTAATGAGCCATTAAAACTGCCATAAACACAAACAAAATTAGTATCATCGAATGGGTTTTTTCGATACCTTTCAAAAGAGGTGTCGCTTGCCGTAGGGTTCCAGTTAAAATTATTGGTCACTATGGCCTTGTGACATCATCTATCATCACTAGTAGGGAAGTTTACAACCTCTAATATTCAGTTTCCAAATTTCACTTGTTTATGTATAATCGTTCAAAAAATAAGAGGGGGGAGAGGACTTTTGAGATGCACTGTAGATAAACCTTCCAGTTAGTTTCAAAGGACCCCGACACTCTCTGGTGCAATTATGATGTTTTTTTAATGTCACGATCTATAGTTACTGCTCTCATTTCTTAATTAAAAATTATAGCCTCGTATCTGTAGAGATTTCATTCTAAGTACTTAGGAGATGGGAAACCGTGATGCAAAGCAAAGAACATCCCGAAGGTACCTACCTGATGATGAAAAATCAATTGGTGATTTTCGTAGACATATCAACTATATACATAAAATCTTCACAATAGAAAAAATTAGCAAGTGGAAAAATTATCTCTATATGAAAATCAAATAAGCTGTATATGAAATATTGTAGAACAGCCATAGACCAAGGCCCTCGGTCATTGGAAAATCCTTGAATGGATGAGTGGAAATAGAAATCATATGTCAACCAATAATGAGGAACTGAGTTCATTGGTCAATGTATGAGTAATATAAATGTCATGTTCGACATTTTATGCATGATTCTCGATATAATTTTATTTCAGTATAAAACAATCAACATTTGTATATTATAGAAATAACGTCGAGCATCTGTTGAAATAATGGTCTGAACAAGATTCTCTTATGACACTTTAATTATATTCGCGTACTTTTTCGTTCTGCCAGTAGTAAGTTATTGTTACTATAAATGAAACATTTTCTGTTATAATGCTTTCCTCTATATTTTCCTATAATAAATGCATTCACCTTCGTGAATTAACCACTGTTGGAATAGATGCTGAACCATTCTTAATCCTAACCTCATTCATCACTGGTGATATATGTCTGTGGATTTGCATTTTATCAACACCTGATTCAGTTTATTCAAGCACTTGTTCATCGAACGTAGTAGAATGTGGTGAGAATGAAATATTTCTAGCCGGAGTGCACGTTCTATATTTGTTAATTATGCAATTTTCATGTAAATATTGAAGAAATGCGATATTCATGCAGTGAAACTGTTCATCTAATATTGTGCAATCGAGAATGTGGAAGAGAGTCATTATTTTTGTTTTGAGTTTCTTCAGTTTATGATCAGTAAACTTTGACGGGATGTTTTTATTAAACAAAACGACAAAATATGTATTTTTTGCCAAAGTATTTGTTTGCCCCATGAAATAAACACCACCTCTCTTATAGGAAAGGCTCCACCTCAAAAAGTATCGGCTTTAAGATAATGGAATATTCCATGAGAGTTACATTCCAGAAAAAGGATTTTCCAAATTTCGAATTCTGAGGTGTTAAAACTACTCTTTGTATATTTAAATATTTTTTTTCAATTATACTCAAACAAGTGGTCAAATTTTAGTCGACGTCAAATATAATTCAATAGTGTTTTGAATTTTGATTATCCAGTTCTGTGAACAAAACTAATTCTTTCCAAAATAAGAAAAAACCCAATAGAACAGAGCTAATGCACGGAACTCAACGGTTTGTGAGATCATGTCAATAATAATTGAATATTTTTCAACTATGAAATTACCCGAGCAGATTTTTTTCTCAGATTATACCTCGGAGAAAATCGGTAAAATAATGATAAAATTACGCATTCGGGATATGGAATCTGTGCATAATTATTATCTGTTTGTTTAAAAAAACATATATCGAAAAAATGTATCTTTTAGTAGATTTTCCCGTGGTAAGTGGATAAGAATTGACTTATATTTGCTTTGCAAGAAGGGCTTGTTGTGCTTACTGTGCGTTATCTCCACAAAATTGCACGATGATTCTTTATATTCCAAAAACTAACATATTTCAGTTGAGATTTCTTCAAGATCATATCGTCGGTGAATTTACAAAGTGGCGTATATGGATTATATCAATTTCTGAGGAGATGTAATCTAAGGTTTACTGGTTTTTTATTTTGTCATTATCGGAAGAAAAGTAGGTCCATTTCGTTGAATTTTTGTGAACAGTAGGAATATTATACAGGGTGTTCCAAATTAAGTCGGCACCATTGCCAACTCCGTTATTATTGATGCTACGATTTTGATTAAATGGGCAAACTGGTAGCATTTTTGATGGCCTTCTCGATGCCGAAAACAAAAACATAATTGACAGTCGCGTTGTCATAATTTTTCATAAAATGATATTATTTTCAATGGAACACCCTATATTTTTTCATCCATTTTGATTTGTAATAACATTCTCAACAACAAAGCTCATATCACTCTTCTTCCTAAAGTGGAAAATGAGCGACTTATGTGGAAATATTTATTTCTTTCACTAGTACAAAGAATTCTTTGTTTTGGCGTATAAAACCTCATGATTGTCCAAACACCCATTTTTGTACTTATACGAATGACAATATTTTGTTACTAATAGCAAACTAAGATAGTAAAAAGAAAAAATTGCGCTGGGATGTGAACTCGTGAAACACGTGATAATCATGTCGCCAAAACGAAGAAATTTTTTGTACTAGTGAAAGAAATAAATTTGTCGCTCATTTTCCACTTTAGGAAGAAAAGTGATATGAGCTTTGTTGTTGAGAATGTTATAACGAATCGAAATGGATGACAAAATATAGGGTGTTCCATAGAAAAAAATATCATTTTATGCAATATTATGACAACGCGACTGTCAATTTTTGTTTTGAATTTTCGTTTTGTTTTCGGCATCGAGAAGGCCACTAAAAATGCTACCCGTTTGTCCATTCAACCGAAATCGTAGCATCAATAATAACGGAGTTGGCAATGGTGCCGACTTAATTTGGAACACCCTGTATATAAAATCCAATGCTGGTAAGAAGATAATGAAAATGTTATCCTAATAGGGGTGATTTCGAAAAAAATTATATACGCCTTTTAGCGAATGTGATTTATTAGGCTTGTTCATTCTATCCCAATGAGATTATGAAGTAGAATACAAACAAAAATGTAATGCTGTTTGAGCCAAACATCAAAAATAATTATATATAGCAAATGAATTCTTCTGAGAGAAAGATACAAATACATCATTATTTATTTGAATGGGGAATTCTGCAATCCGAATAACGGGAGTCGATCCTGCACAAAGTGACATGAGAGATGTCTACTTTTTCAATGGCAGCTTGAGCCGAGCATTATTGAGTTTTCAACCGACGAAACCAAAAAGGAGGAGGTTCTCTAGTTGACCCGTATTTTTTTTTCCCATCATTTTTTTTAAGAATGATCACGCATAACTTTTTACTGAGGCGTTCGATTCCGATAATTCTTTTTTCAGTGGATAGGGTGTACTTCGAAGGTGGTCCGATTTGAATTTGAAAGATGAAATCCACCCCTAAGGGTAGCAACATGAAGGATATTGATCACTCACCCTCTGAATTCTGGTCCGTTAACCGATTCTATCAGGCATAACTTTGTACTGGGTTCTTCGATTTGGATGATTCTTTCTTTAATAGATAGGGTATACCTTATATTTAGATTTTGGATGGAATTATATACCCTTACGGGTGGAAAAATAGGGGATAATTGATTTTTCACTTATGATCATTGGCACACACATACGTAGTTGACAATGACAGATCGCTACTGACATTATTTCTGTTCCACATCCGTCAAAACCATTATATTCTATGAGAGAATGGAATGATATACAAAGTAATGAAATAAACTAACCAGAACAACAAAAATAATTTGTATTACAACAAATAGTAAAAGTGAATAATCATATTATTTAACTTGTAATAGTTGAAGTAAGGTGGGTAAGTAAGTATTTTGGAAGTAATCAAAAAACAAGTAGGTAGTAATTAGTATATTTTATCCATAAAAAATTGAAAAATAAAAACTTTTTAACAAAAAATCAAACCGACGAAATACGGAACTGAAAAATAAAAAATAAAATAAACCTTCTTAGTCTCAGTAACTTAGCTCCTAAACTAATGTAAGTAACTAATTTTGAGTCGGCGCCAAACAGACAATCAACGAACATCATTAAATTACTTCAAAAAAATTATCAGAATATCACCGCGCAACTCGATGCCATCATTTTACGCCTTACCTAATTCATTTGCTTGTTTGTTTGGCGTCGACTCAAAATTAGTTACTCACATTAGTTGAGGAGCTTAGTTACCGAGACTAAGAAGGTATATTTTATTTTTTACTTTTCAGTTCCGTATTTCGTCGGTTTAATTTTTTGTTGAAAAGTTTTTATTTAACCTCCATTTTCGATATATCCACATTTCTTCATAAGGAGATCGCCTGAAATGTTTTTTCCATGTGACTATTCTTGTAATAGATTTTGTTAGAGAGAGAGAGAGAGAGAGAGAGAGAGATAAATTTATTTCAGTAGAGTAAAAGTATACATACAACATATATAAAGTGTATTCTATATATATACCTGGTCTAAGAAATACGCCAGTTAAAAAAGCACTGTGCAAGAAGCAAGTTGACAGTATAACATTAAACTATAAAGGTATTACATTCAATTATTTGGTATAATGAGATAATAATATAAGAGTAAAACATCAATGACAATACATGTAAATAAAACTTTTATAAAAATAATTCATGTTTGTAAAAATGAAAACAAAGTCAATATAATATCACTAATACAAAAACAATAGAAATAACTGGAGGTGAGTGTACCGAAAGACAGCATGAGTGTCACCTGAGAAATTCTTCTATCGAATATGGCTCTGGGTTGCATAAAAATTTCTTTCAAGGAGTCGAAAGTGCTCTGCACATTTATTGAAATATACCTACACTTTATACAGAAAACAAAACATTTCCTTTTTTATCTTTTTTCAAAATTACGTTTGTTATAAACAAATTAAGAAAAAAGATGAGGCTTTTTTTGCCAATAACTGAAAAACAGAAGTTGTAGTAAATTTGGAAAAGGTTCTTAAAGAAGAATTGTGAACAAAAAATTTTTTCTCAATACATTTTATGAACAACTGAAAAACTAAATTAACAATTATGAACTTTGGGAACTCGGAGTGTTATTATACCTAATTGTTAATTACCTTTAAAAGTTCATCCTCAGTTAGTGATAGAGTTAAAATCAAATGGTGAAGTAGCATAATGAAGATAACTAGATAGCGTATTGAGAATAGGTTCAAAATATAGAATTATCGTGGATAATCTTGGCACATAATTGTAAAATGAAAAGTCAAACATTTAGGTCAGATGACAAACCCATTAAACTTGGGAGATGACTTTGGGCCTTTCTTTTGGATATTCAATCCCACTCCACTTTGAGAATTTGGATTTCTACAGAAATTATAAACTTTTCTTTAAGAAAATTATATGCCCCAAAGGGTTGAACACATGAAAGAATAAATAAATTTTCAACTGATCCATTTGTTATTATTAAATAAACAAATAGATTGAGAAAATTGAAAAAAATACTATTCATAATTTTTTCTGATATATAAAAACAGCCACATCTATATAGTTTCTTCTTTTATAATTTCATTTCAATTATAATTTCAATTTGAATATTGCTTGGTTTTGAAAAATATAACAGAATATAACATCTTAAAATATTCCAATCATATGATCTTCATGATAGCTCCACGAAGCAAAATTTTCATAATAACTTCATTTAAATGACTCCAAAGAATCGACTTATTTATTGAAACATTGATTTAAAAAATCCGACGAAATTTCATCCCATTGAATGTCATAATAATACCATTATTTGTAGACATTTTTGAATTTATATCCAATGGCATAAAAAATTATTCATATTGGTCGCTGCTGAACCTTATTTCTCAACATAAAATTACACATTTGAATAACTATAAAAACTTTTCAACAAAAAATTGAACCGACGAAACACGGAACTGAAAAGTAAAAATAAAATAAACCTTCTTAGTCTCAGTAACTAAGCTCCTAAACTAATGTAAGTAACTAATTTTGAGTCGGCGCCAAACAAACAAGCAAATGAATTAGGTAAGGCGTAAAATGATGGCATCGAGTTGCGCGGTGACATTCTGATAATTTTGTTGAAGTAATTTAATGATGTTCGTTGATTGTTTGTTTGGCGCCGACTCAAAATTAGTTACTTACATTAGTTTAGGAGCTGAGTTACTGAGACTAAGAAGGTTTATTTCATTTTTCAGTTCAGTATTTTGTCGGTTTAATTTTTTGTTAAAAAGTTTTAATTTTAAAATTTTTTTTGGTTAAAAATATACTAATTACTACCTACTTGTTTTTTGATTACTTCCAAAATACTTACTTACCCACTTTACTTCAACTATTACCAGTTAAATAATATAATTATCTACTTTTACTATTTGTTGTAATATAAATTATTTTTGTTGTTCAGGTTAGTTTATTTCATTACTTTGTATATCATTCCATCCTTCCATAGAATATAATGGTTTTGACGGATGTGGAACAGAAATAATGTCAGTAGCGATCTGTCATTGTCAACTACGTATGTGTGTGCCAATGTTCATAAGTGAAAAATCAATTATGCCCTATATTTCCACCCGTAAGGTGAATATAAATATAAAGTATACCCTATCTATTGAAAAAAGAATCATCCAAATCGAAGAACCCCTGATAGAATCGGTTAACGGACCAGAATTCAGAGGGTGAGTGATCAATATCCTTCATTTTGCTACCCTTAGGGGTGGATTTAATCTTTTAAATTCAAATGGGACCACCTTCGAAGTACACCCTATCCACTGAAAAAAGAGTTATCGGAATCGGACGCCTCAGTAAAAAGTTAAGCGTGATCATACATAAAAAAATGGATGGAAAAAAAATATACGGGTCGACTAGAGAAACTCCTCCTTTTTGGTTTCGTCGGTTAAAAATAGAGTTCCGGGAGCCGAGACTTTTATTGTAAATTGTCTCCTCTTGAAGAATTTTTCTACTCATTTTCTCGACGTGTATAGTTTTTTATCTACTAGTTTGACTATAACAATGGCAATTTTTAATAGCGCATTAAATCTTGAAACGTTCCGTATCGAATGAAACGTAGCTCATATTTTTTGAAGACTAAGAACGATTTTTTGTAGAAAATCAATTTTCCGAATATTTTTTCAGTCAATGATAATAGTTTAAAAACAACGTTACACAATTTCATCGAAATCTGGACGAACGTATTACAAATCACTTGGAAAACAAGCATGCATAACATGATCATAAAGAGAATGACGCAATGAATGAACTAGTGGTACAACAACTAAGTATCAGATGACAATAAACAATTGCAAAAAATGTTATTGTGAAAAATTAAAAACAACAGTTCTTCCTGTTTATCGAAAATTAATGGCATCTGCCAGACACTCATCTCTAGAAAAATATGCATTTGGATTCTTGTTAGTGCAGTTTTAGCAATACTTCAGGAAGTTACAGACACCTGTTGAATGAATAGACATAATAAAAAATGGTGGTGTAACAGAGTTTGTATTAAAAAGCGGGATGTCGTGAGAGAAAATATCAATGTCTCTATTACCTAGGGCCAAAAGGTTTCAATCAATTACCTTATATCAGTTTGCCAGTACCTGCACTGTGTGTAAGAATATATGAATAAATCTTCAGTTATTAGTTTCTATTTAATTATTTTCATTATTAGTAGTCACAGTGTATTTTTCTATAACAAAGATTTGTTTGCATTACTAGTTTTTAATCAGGGATGCCATTAATACATTTTATATGTTATATTCATAGATATAATCAGCAAAAAATACACAGAGAAAAGCAACACAAAATAAGTTTTTATCAAAATAGGAAATTAATATTGAAAAATTATGTGTATTCGTATCGTCCAGCTGAATGAGAATGCTACTTTTCCGTTTCTCAAATATGTAGTTTTTCAGAATGTAGTGCAATCTCCAGCGTTGCCAAGAAATTACCTAGCTCAATTCTTCATCATTTATTTTCCTATTCCAAATTTACCATATTATTTAATTTTCAATTGAGAATATTCCCTTTGTACATTAATATCTTCAAGAGAAGTACTTGAAAGATGAAGAAGGTTACTAGAATTTATGTTCAGAAGCGATGATTCCCCATCTGAATTTATGAGCATTTCATATAATTCTTAGAATTATTTCTACTATTGTGAAGGCTCCGTTTATGGAAATATTTCTTCCCTAAGGGGCGAAAGGGGGTGAATTTCATGCCTCTCCACAAAAGTCTATTAACATGGTTATTCAATTTGGCGTTGCTGAAGAACGAAAAAGAATCCTGACATATTTTTTGGATAGCCTCCCACAGCCTGAAAATGAAAATATAATCAGGAAAATCTATGCAAGTGTAGAAAGGGCAAACTAATTATTTCACCCCGATAAGTTACTGCGTTCACCAAATTATATTTCCTATAGAAAAATGATTCGATTTATCAGTAACTTCTCGTTCCCTGAATATGCCTACAAAAAATAGTTAAAATTCGAAAGATACTTCTCTATATAGTTTTTGATTGACGTTTCGGGGACTATATCTGCCCCCGTTCTCAAAATCTTCTGAATCTCCTTTAATTGTTTTAATAATTTGGATTTTTTCTTGCAGTCTTTTTCGCTTTTTCAACTGACTGATGTCAATTGAGATTTTCCTGATTATATTTTCATTCTCAGACTGTGGAAGGTTACCCAAAAAACATGTCAAGAAACGTTGTTCCTCCACAAAAAAAAAACACATTCATTCAATAAAAGAAAAAGAAAATATAGAAATGAGTTCTCATAAAGGTGTCAAAAACAGAATTGTTTTTGGGTCAATTTCCCATCCGTAACAAAGTGATTTCAATTTAACTTTTGCTTCCAGACATTCCACTCACCTTATTATGCAGTTTTTTTCTCTTCTAGTTCTATCAAATCCTTGAGCTGTCGGAACTCATATGAGAGTCCCGTCTCAATTGACAGTTTTTGATATGACTCCTAAATATTTGATTCGTTTTACTAGATATATGTTGAATACATTTGGGAGGACAATGGATTGGAAATGCGGCAAAGAAAGATTGTAATTACAAAAGATAAGAAAGTTGTTTTATTTTCAATTGATTTCAAGAGAATTCTGTTCTTTGATTTCTAGTTACAAACATATATATATATATATATATATATATATATATATATATATATATAAATATATAGTTAGTTGTTTCTTTTCTTGAACCACTGTATATGTTTTTTTGTTTTTCCTTTCTTGGACATAAGGTTCATTTAAAAAGCAGAGGTTGTTATTTCATGTTATTTATTGATTAATTCCAGACGTTTCAGCCAGGGTTTTGGCCTTTCTCAATGGGTCAGACTAAAATATAAGCAAAAACAGTTTGTCAACGATTGAAATGAAAAGTTTAAAATCTAGATCAACTTACCATCAGCACAATCATCATGTTAAAATACAATTAATAAAATATTTACCATACGGTACACACAGATTTACAACTGAGTGAAAGACTACCACATATCTTAAATGTTTTGATTGCTTTGCAGGTATGTTTATTTGAATCGGAGTTTTGAAACCAATTTAAATTTAAAACGGTAAAATCACTAATAGTTATTTTTTGGGACTTGTCACAGGCACAGTAGCTGCTTTTTAAATGAACTTTATGTCCAAGAAAGGAAAAACAATATATATATATATATATATATATTCCATTGAAAAAAAAAATTTTTATATATATACATATACACATATAGAGCTAGAGACGGAACGTCATCCAAATGGTGTAATGAAATCGTTTTTATGTCAACCTGAATCCAAAAGAAGAAAAAAAATTTTTTTTCTTAGAATATTTTTTTTCATGGCTGAATTTAACACCGTACTCAGTAAAAACTCTATATCTCCAAAAGTATCGGTAATCGGAGAAAAAAATTTTTTGCATGGGGGTTAAATTCCAGAAAGAGGTAAATGATGAGGGATGTTTTTCCAAAGTTCGAATCCCTTGATGTTAAAACTGCACACTGAATATTTGAATTATTTTTATCTATGAGGCTATCAATTCGACACAGAAACGGCAAAATACGTATTTTTTTTTTATTTTTTTTGCATTAGAACATTTCACTCCAAGCCGGTGAAATCTACCCCTTTTATCAAACAGGTTATATCTCAAAAAGTATCGCCACAACGAGCATCAAATCTTGCAGGAAGATTACATTCCAATGAGGTTTTCCAAATTTCGAATCCCAAGTGGTTTAAACAACCCCTTGATTAGGTTTTCCACAATTCAAGCCCTGAGCGGTCGAAAAACCCCTTGAATACTTGAAAAAAAAACTATAAAATAGTTGAAAAAATGGCAAACATGTGATTTTTTATTATTTTTTCCCCTTGCGCAATTTTTTTTAAATTTGCCCATAAATTCCCTTATTATTATTGCCTGAAAATCTTTAACTTCCATGTCTGAAATTTGCCTGGCAATCGGTAAATATGCCACTATTATAAAACAGGTTATATCTCAAAGTATCGGTTTATTTGTTTCTCATTCAAGTAATTGTCATTTCTTGTTTAAAACGATTCTGAATTGTCTGATATTTTCCTTCCGCTTTAGAACTTAAGGGAAACAAGAAGTTCTAATCGGTAACAGGAGAACGATGTTTTGTATTGGGGTACCATTCCAGGGTTAGGCACTATACTGAAGAAGGATTTTACAATACTCGAATTTCAAGGGATTAAGGCATTCCTCTGAATATTGTAATAATTCTCATGTAACTGTTAATCAAAAAGAATAGCGAAACACATCATTTTCACTTTATTTTTGACAGAGGTAGACATTTTTCTTTCCTGAATTTTGCACACCTCGCAGTAAAAATTACCCACATTATATACAGGTTACCTATATCTGAAAAAATATCAATAATTGGAGAATTAGATTTTGTACGAGGTTCACACTCCATAAGTGGGTTTTCCAAAATTAGATTCTCTTATCGTTAATTTTTTATATATACTAATTCCTTGCAAAGTTTCAACTGGAAACTGGAAAAAATTGTTTGTCAATACATTAAGAATACATATTCCTAACCAAAATTATGGTTGGTAAAACTGACGTCATTTTTTGGACCATCGAATAGGCTCTGAATTCAGGGAATGTGGATTTTGTGTCATATTTCTGTCAGCGGTATGGGAAAAATTTGCCCAAAAGGTTGGAGACATAGATGAATGAAAGAGCCTTCTTAACCAATTAATCAACAAAGGAATAATAAAAATGGGAGAGAAATATTTTTGAAATTTCTATCTGCACTAATATGGATCATTTTCAATCAACTAACGTTGAAGAAAGAGAAGTGTTAACAGGGCGCCATATACAGTGCGGCTTTTTATAGTTCTCCCCCCCCCCCTGTTAACTTTTGAACAGTTCGACGTAGAACAATGACAAAAATCATTTTGATGATATCACTGTTTATATTTTCTTAAATGAAAGAAATTGTTATTGCTCGATAGAAGGGCACATCAAATTAAAAATATCAAATAGCAGGGGGTCATCTAGTTTTTTTTTTAATTTCGTCGATAAATTTTTTCACAATATGCTTTTGAAATGTCAAGTACAACAAAATTAATTGTAAAAAAAATTTACAAAAAAAAATCAGTTGATTAAAAAGGGAATTGAATTATATTTTCAACTATGTGCCACTTGACCCCCTTTGCTATTGAAATTTTAAAGTTGATATTTCCCCTTTCCTTTGCACCATCTATCGAGCAATCCAATGTCTTCTATTTCAAAGAGTAGTATCGGTGATAACATTCAAAATAGTTTTGGTCCTGTTGTTCTATGTCGAACAGTTCGAAAGTTATCAGGGAGTGGGGGACTATGAAAAGCCGCAATCGCAATTGCAATTCCGTAGAACAACCATATTTGAAAAAAAATATAATTACCTTTTTAACGATGTGCAACTCGACCTCTATGCCTTTCGAAATTTCCAAGTTGATGTGCCCCCCAGCCTCCTCGTCGAATAATTGTAATGTATCTTCTTTCAAAAGTAGGACCAGTAATACCATTCAATATATTTCAGGTCTCATTGTTTCACATCAAACCGTTCAAAAGTTATCGAGGTAAAAAGTACCATTCAGATCCGCACTTATATTTGACATTTCAAATGCATATTGTGAAAGAACATTTGAACGAAATACGAAAAAAATGGATGGTTGAAAAAAAAATTGAATTATCTGTTCAACGATGTGCCACTTGACCCCCTATTTAAAATTTTCAAGTTGAGCCCCACGCGCCACCTATCGGGCTATGACAATGTCTCAAAAAGTAGTATCGGTGATATCATTCAAAATGGTTTTTGTTTCATTGTTCTAAGTCGAAACGTTCAAAAGTTAACAGGGCGGGGTATAAAAACCTGCACTGTATATCTAAATTGTATATCTATTGCACATTTCTTGTATTGAATAAAAAAAGCGTGCGCATAAGCTAGTTCTCGATATGTCAAATTATCAACATTATGTGTTGAAAAAATATTGCAACCGGACTCTTGAAGA
The DNA here is from genome assembly GCA_018342105.1 of Gonioctena quinquepunctata. Lineage (NCBI taxonomy): Eukaryota > Metazoa > Arthropoda > Insecta > Coleoptera > Chrysomelidae > Gonioctena > Gonioctena quinquepunctata. The sequence goes on from JAFIRS010000191.1 coordinate 374,810, forward strand.
TTCAAAAAAAAGTTGTACTTACAATGAATGAGAAAAGATTCAGAGAGACGTCTTCCATGTATCTGTTGAACTATATCGACTTCTTTCACATTAATGTTGACAAGGAGACCCACCCTCAATGAGAGTGTAATTTATTTTCTATCTGTTTCCCTTTTTCCGATTTCTACCATTTCTCAGACGATTAATTGTCCTTTGAGGCAATCCTTTTTTACCTGAACTGTATTCGAGAATCATATTTCAACATACATGTTCTTGTTGCTATACCCATAGTCTTGAGGATGAGCCAATACATTTTTGAAACGTCGACTATTTCAAATTCGGTTTCTTCATCATGTAGACCAATTTCCCAATTCAACATGACGGTCGTTATTCTACTCATTTATTATTGTTGTCAGGTATCTGAATCAAAATAACAAAAACTCATAATCTGCAATTCAATTTGTGGTACGAAAATGAATGTTTCCGTAATATATTTCTACCACATATATGTAGGTAATCTTTAGTTTTCCATGTATAACGTTTTACCTTGGGATATAACGGAAAAAGTTTTCCACCTCGGAACATTTTGAAAACTAACCGAACTCGTCCATCCAGTGGGTAGCTAATAAGCAAAAGTCGTAAATTCTAAGAATCTATTGTTACATACGTTTGGAATTTTGTTTCCAAATGCGAACTATTTATTTTCCCATGCATTTCTTTGTCATTCGATTCATTTCATTCGTGAATAAGTTAACTTGGCAACAAATTTAGGAGAATTCAATGAGGAATGCGCCGTGGAAGCACGTTCAGGAGTCATGGGTCTTCCTGCTGTGGCTGTTTTTGCATTCTAGTTGTCTTTAAATCATAGAAACAGGTAATGGTTGGGAAAATTGAGGTTTTATTTAATTTTTCTGAATCATTTTATTTCACTATTTCTTGGAAATGTTATATAGTAACGGCACATTCCATAATGAGTTTGAGCAATGAAATTTGATGAATGCCTCAAGCTAGATATACCACCTGTTGACACATTGTCATATATATTCCAATAATTTTTGGCATCCTGGAAGATTCATATTAATGTATTTTCTGTATGTTTCGATGATATTAATTTAATAATTTTTCTATAAACATTATATTCAAACATTCTCGTGCATCTTCCGAAGCATTTGCCAGGGAAATTTTATTAATGATATACAAGATGGCCAATATCCGTTTACTCATATCATCATGTCAAAAAATTCGTGTTATATAAAAAATAGTTGAATTGGTTAATGTTTAAAGAATCATAGATTCACATTGTAACACGTTAAGTCATTCTCTAACATTTCAAATAATGAAAATCCGATGAAAGAATGGAAATCAATTCCTTCTGTCGAAGTACAATCATGGCGCAGTCAGTAGGATCCGAACCTACGTTTCCATATGAGTTGCATTCCGTGAAACATATTTTTTTTGAAAGCTTCCAAAGTAGATATACCATTTGAAGCAAATTTGGTATAAGATCCCTCAGATAATTAATCATTCCCAGAAATTTCTATAATTCATTCTCATCTTCAGGTGCCTTCAATTCATGTTTAATATTGATCTTATCTGGATCTGGAAGCTTTCCTCTCCACACAATACCACACCTAAATATTTCAACTGTTTTAGACGATACTAAAATTTGTCAAAATTAAACTTGATATTAAACGCGTCGAGATAGCAGTTGAGATTGTGAAAAAAAATTTGAAAAAATCTCAAGACAGGATTTTAATTCATTTTTGAGAAATCACAGAGAACCCAGATCAAAACTACCAATTAATACTAATAGGCTAAAAGGCCAAGTAGTACCTCAATATCGGTATCGGTTAATGCTCGAGAATCAAAAATCAGGAAACATAGCACGACAAGACGTGCAGAGTTAAGATAGATAAGATAAGATTTATTCAGCAACATCAACAAATATATCAGCATTTTTTACAACAAAAGAGTCTACAAAAAATACAATGTGGAACATTCTAATACCAACAAATATCTACAGATAATTCAATTCCACAAAGAATAATAGTTTATTGTTGGAATAGAATGGATGTTCTACATGATAAAGAAGGCTCAGTATTGAGGAAATATATTGAGAATAAATAATTTTCCCACAAAGTTATATTACTGTACGTAGTTTTGAGAAAATTTTCAGATATTTTTTTTATATTTCTTTGTTTACAATATTTTAGAAGGTTATATATATATATATATATATATATATATATATATATATATATATATATATATATATATATATATATATGATAAAGTATTGCGAGTAATTGAATGAAGCATAGGTCAATAATATATTCATATATGCATATTTTTAAACATAAATATACACGAATAAATAATGGTTTTCTTTCAAATATCATTTTGCGAATAAAAAAATTGATATTTCACTGATTTCATTACAACAAGATCACGTATTTTATGTCGGTCAGTGGTAAACAAGAATTTTTTTAATTGTTTTTTGAACAGTGTTAGGAAATAAATATATTTCAGCTCCGATGGCATATAGTTTAAGAATCTAGGTGATAGATACTCCTCGACTATTATGATCATAGATATCTCGTTTTTGTCAGTGGGAGCCATGAGAAATGAAAAACGGTTGGATTTCTTAATTGGATTGATGTTGGTTTGATTTTGAAGGCCAAGTCCCTACCTATCTGAAAGAAATAATTGTTGAAATGATTGGAGATCTCGAGGGCATCTGATGTTGAAGAGTTTTCATCTATTTATATCTTTCGATTTCATTACAAAAAAAAATTGTTGCATATTTTGAACTATTATTGTTGGATCTTATGAATTGTTTATAATAATCTGATTCTGTTTTTCATGAGCCTATTCAGTTTGTTCCTATAAGTTTTGAATTGGATATTCAATTGTGTATTGTTTGTATATTTCATCATAGAGGAATACATTTTGTCCTTTTTTTGAATGATTCTATCAAGCCTTTTGTAAACCAACATTATCTTTTCCTTTTATCATGTTTTATTCTGTATTCAATAGAACAATAATTGAAAGATTGTCAGCTTCGAAATAATATTTATAAAAATAACAGCCTTTTTCGTCAAAATTCAATTTATAAAAAAAATGGAGATATTATGAATTATCTTCGAGATGATAACACTTTATGGTATAACCAGTGATTCGGGAGCTAATGCAATTTCTTCTTGGAGCATCATATGTTTTTGAAATCTTAGACTCACCTTGTTTGGAAAGTTACTTGTTGAGAGAATGAAATGTAATGTTGACAATGTTACAGATATAATACATTATTTTGAACTTTGTATCTTGAAAGCCCGTCGCATTTTGTATATTATTGCATTTTCGAATTCTACATATCATTTCTGATCAATCTGTATCGGGTTACTCTATCCCTTTAATCGACCGGTTTTGAGTTTTTTCGTCCTTTTTTCTAATTTTGAAGTTTGAAAAATTTGGGAGGAGAAATGTTCAAATGCAAATCATAGTGAGTGCATTTATAGGTATCAAAGCATATGCAATAAGAATGACCAAAATTTCATACAGGGTGTTCAGGGTTAAGTTCTCAATTAGCCATTATTCAAACAAGAAAAAGTATGTTTTTTCAAATGGGTCACTTCATAAATATGTTGCCTGTCAGATGTATAATTCAATTCGAATTCGACTTGTATTCGGTTTCCCTGATACAAATCGATACATTCCTAGGTTTTCAGTAAATTGGATATTCTTGCTATAATAATATTATGAAGAGGTAAAATTCAAATTCATTAAATATCCAACATATGATTGAGGAAGCTAGTATGGTATGTATCTACAAAACAATAAATAAACAACTCCCTACCTTCTTATCTCAGTTTTTAACTGAAAGGTCTGATAAGCTTAGTTACATTCTAAGAAATAAAGCAAGCTATTTTGTGGATAGATGTCATACTGACACAATTTTAAAATATCTATTTGTGGAAAGAGTAAAGTCTTATTGTAATTCACCCCTCATTGTGAAACAGCACCAACTGTTCAGAATTTCAAGAAAATATCAAGAAATATTGATTTCCAAATTAAACAATATTTCTTCATAGTTGTGTTTATTGTGTCATAATTTTCTGTTTTGTACTAGCAGTGTTTTGCTAAATGAAGAATTAATGCATTTATATATTTTTCCAGGGACCTCGTTTCAACGAGTCTGTTCAATCTATACGAAATCGATCGTTAATTACCCCTATTAACCTTCAATTTCTCCTTCGATGCATAATTGTGATATATGCAAGCAAACATACACTGAATTCGACCATAAATAACCTGTAAATGGTCGATTTGGTCCATTAATATATAATTGTCGTCTAGGCACTAAACATACACGAATTCAAATATTATTCAAATGTCAAATTATATTACTTTCGCGCTGTCGAATTTATGTATTTAAGAATCCAAGCAATGTAAGTTACCTCCTAGTTGAAAGAAATTGATATCGAACAAAGGACTCAATATCCCCCGGAGCGTATGGCAGCAATGGTCTCTCATCAATACCGTACGAGTGTTGTAAATGGTGATACAGCACTGGTAACGCCGCATTATGGGACCGCATATGCTGAACATGCTGACAGCAAGTGCATAATGGTCTCAGACGCTCCATGGCAGGCCCTGCATCTCGTGTCAGGAACCCATCAGGAGGCTTCGGTATACGAGAGTATTGAAAACACTGTCCTGGCGAGCCATGATGAATCCCTCAGTCTCCTACTTGAGTCCTCCTGACCTAAGGAAAGCAAAAGTCAACCTTTCGGATGAGCCCTGGTCTTCGATATTTTTGTACAGGATTCCACGCAATGGCTCATCCTTGTGGAGCTGCAGATGTACAGTATTCTCTGCAGCTTTTATGAGGGGGTTTCTGTCGAGCAGGCTCCAACTCGGTGACTTCCCGCTCGGTGTCGAATACGAAACCGAGTTCATCGACTGGGATTGCTGCCTTGAAAAAAAAAGCTCCTTTCCCTGTGATCTCATGGTCTTTGACCATGCAGAGAAAGGGATCCAAGCTCCTGACGACTTAACCGGCTCCATCCAGCACCATCCTGTTGTGCAGAAACTCCAAGCTCTGGAGTCCACGGCCTCCCTGGTGTCGGGGGAGGTATAATCGTCGAACGGCGATTTCGGATGCAAACTACGATGTAGGTGGATCATTTCGCGAGTTTTTACGTCAATTTCACGCAGCTCTCTCAGTTTCCACTTCACTACCCCAAAGGAGTAGATTAGTATCGGCACGGCAAGCATGTTGGTGGCAGAAACTTTGTTCATACCCAAGAGTTCTGATGACCAGATCTGCTGGAGTTTCTGCTGATACTTGCCGCGGAAGGCGTTTTTTAGCGCCACTACCTCTCCGGCATCCAGATGACGAAAGGTGCTTCCATCTAACAGCTGCGCGTTCTCTCTGTGATATTCGCATCGTCCTCTTCTGAGATGAAGCAGAGCACATTTATCCATCCCGAATTCCGTACCGATAGTATGCGTGTACTCTTGCACCACCATCGGAGATTGCTGCAGATCTCCCTCACCCAAAGCATAAATCTTCAGGTCATCCATATAAAATTATTATTATTATTATTCTGAACAATTCCAGTCAGGACCTCACTTCCAAAGCTCCGACACATCCGGAAGGGCGTGCTGGTTACATCTCCACTCCACACATCCGTGAGGGAGTTCAGAGCAGACGTAACGATCCGAGAATGAATGCTTTCTGCATGCGACCGGCTAGGAATTCTGCCGATTTACGACATGCCGGTATAATCATCAGGTTTGAGAGTAGCCTTGGCATCATTCCACAAAGGGCCCTTATAATCAGAACTAGTATCTTTACAGAATGGTCTGAATAGAGTCCGCGGAGATCGAAGAGTGAATCTCGATACTTCGTCCGTTTCTCCTCCTTTTTTCGCACGATATTCGTTTCGGCCGGAGCCGAAAACTCTATGACGTATATCGTTTTCTGCTGGCGGTCGAAGAGTACTACATCAGGCTTGTTGGCTTCAATCATTAATATTTTGGCATAGGCTTGGAGCCCTAAACATGCATGCATGGAACACTTCTGCTCCAAAACTGTAATCGTAGCGCATTTCAAAACTCATGAGTGCAAACTTCCAAGTTAGAAAAAAATTGAAATAACTCAAAAACGGTCGATTTTAGGAATAGTAATATATACAGGATATTCTATCTGAAAAAACGAATGACTGGTGCACCATGTATACACGAAACAACTTCGAAATGATTTTGAAAGATAGATTGATAGATAGCTTATTGACTATGTGACACATACAGAATATGATTTATAGCACGTCCGTGTAACACAACAATGTATTAATAGTTCAGTATATGAAACATACAACAAATATAAAAAATAATATGCATAATAGTCATAAAAAATACCAAAATGTGAGGACAAATAAAATTAGTGATGACAATGTTCAAGAAACATTTTTCTACATTAATTTCAAAATATTTCATTCATGGATCCAATTTGACAAGGTAAATTGTTATTAAGTTTAAAACTCAATGGATTCTCCTCTGATTTCAATAATCTGTAACGTGGCTCTAATAAATCTTCAGCAAAAGCAGAGCATGTGTTGTGATGTTGCAGGCTAGACATTTTTGGAGTGATGTGCGTCCTGGCATGAGTTTCTCTCAAATTTTGAAAGGAAGTGGTGAAATTCTCAGTCTCTTGAATAATAGTTGGCATCAGTATTCATTTCATCCCACCACAGTCAGTATTCTTATTGCTCGGTTTTGTGATTTGAATATTTTTACAGAATTAACTGAATATATGATTTTTTTAATTACTTGGCAAAGGCTAAGTTACCAAGTAGCAGTAAAATACTGCACACCCTGGAACTAAATTGATCCACGTGATGTGTCCAATTCAGGAAATCATCTAGAACAACCTCAAGGAATTTATATTGGTTACTCTGCCGTTATTTGGTTCTTAGTGTAAATGACTAGATTTTTCCCCAGTTGAATTCAGTAATAACTTTGACCCTACCATTATCACGATCCACCTACGTGAACTATGTACACTCATAAATAGCATTCAGCATTGCCCCAATTATTCTCAAGTTGAATTTTTAGTGGACGAAATAAGCGGCCACGATTTTGGAAAACTTTGAAGTGTTTGGCCGCAACTACTGCCACAACACTTTTTTGGTGGCCGCTACGTTCCGATATATGTTCCTGGATCTTCGATAGCCACATTCCAACCACGTTGTGGTCACCTGGCGGAAACGTGGATATGTAGGGGCCGACACTAGACATGTTAAACAACTGACTGCGCTTGTGTAATTATTATGTGGCTCGATCTCTGTCCTGCAACATATTTTTATAATATATGTTCCTCATTCTTCCATTTTGCCCAATTCATCTCAAACACTCGATCGACTATAAGTATAATACTTTATACCTAACATACAAACACATAAGTATATTGAATTTGTATACTTCTGATGGGGATGAAATTGAGGCGATTGAAAGTTTACTGTGCAATATGGGTGTTGTAGCACGACTGTTGGCACGCGCCATCTGAATACTGTTTATTCGAGAAAAACATTTTAATTTTGGAAAAAACTCACCTCTGAAATTATGTACTTGAATCTCTCAAACATTTTTTTTATCAATCTTGGTTACTTGAAACCAATATTTACATAATAAATTAATACGTTTGATGCAGAACTGACGAAAAATAAAATTTTATTGAATGTTCCGTTCATTTTTCTAACACGTTGAGTGCCGTATGTATCCAACACGGATGCACGAGATACGGTGTTTCCATGGCCGTGTGTATCCGTGGCTGATACACAACTATTTCTGTTATTTCAGCCGCATGTATCGACGTTGGCTGCATGCATTGCGTATATCTCTATGGGGGCTTTCGCTCCACGGCCTGGCATACCCAAAAGCATATTTGGCCTGTATATTTTATCCTTAGTTTTTTCAGGAGACGATTTTTTCAGTTGGTTGGTATGAAATACAAAATGTTTTTTTATTGAACAACAAGAATCACTAAATTATGAAAAAGAATATATAAATCTGAGAAGCAAATGAACATAACAATTAGTTTGAGTATTTTATTCGATGAAACATTTGTGTACTTCGAAAAAAAACGATAAGCAATAATATTTTTTACATGCAACACATCTGAATTTGCTTTGTGTGGCTTGATTAGCTGCAGCTTCTCTACCGACCTCTTTCAGTTTTTTTCTTATAACATCGTACACACCTTCCTCTTTTTCTGCTAGCACCCTGACTCTATTCTTAATAATGTTGGGCTGGAGGTTCATCTGCTGGGGCTGGAGTGTCGAGTGTTTCAGTGAATCATGAACTCAACTTGATCAGATGCTCTGGTTTCTTTCATTTTCATGCGTTAACTTCTCCTGAAACTTGCAGAAAGTGAGCTACTATCACTATCACTACTATCATCACTTACTGGGTGATATTCGTCTGATGTGTAAACATCCCCAAATAGCGAATTCTTTTCGTCCGACAACAATTCCTGCATCAAATTTTGTAAACGTGATTGTTCTTTTTTGTACGACATATTTTTTCCAAATATGTGTTGGGAAATAATGTCTAGAACAGTAATAAACTCCCAACCAGAGAGGATATTCAGTATCCACATTCGATAAACTGCATGAACCTCGCACAACTAATGAAAAGTCACTGCAAGATTTATTCCAGCCTCCAATTATTGCATACACCTGTTCTATTTTTAGTTCGACATTGTTGCTAGTTCGTGTATCCAGGTGGGATACATGCGGCTGTAATATTCAAAAATAGATATTGTGGCCGTGCGTATCCAATGTGGATACATACTGATAATAACGTCTTAAAATGTCAACATTTAGTTTTTATAACTCTTTATTGCATTTTAATGCGATAAAATACATATTTGAGGCCCTACACATGAAAAATGGATTTGGCCTGATATACCCAATTTTCCGCTTCCACGGTGGCACTCAACGTGCTAATAATGGCGACCCAGCATGTTCCTGTAAACATGGCGACATCTGGAAAACATGACTTTGAAGTGGTAGAAACTCAAAATATACCACTCTAACGTTCCTCTCAGTGGATTCAAATGAATATCTTTTCCACTACTGAAAAGTGGCTTCCCTGTCGCAGGCCCATGATTCACCACCTCAGAGTTATAACCTAAAAATTGCAATGGGTCTTATACCATTGAAAGTGGCGAACATGTCAGAGCTACTATAACCTGCCACTTCAAAGTTATGATCTCGAAGTTGCAGGTATATGTTCATTGTTGAAAAAGGACATGTAGCAAGTATGGTGGATTTATGTAGCCCCAATTAAAAATTATTAAGTAGCAATTATCAATTGAAAAATAATGAAAATGATGGCAGCTAACTGAATTGACAATTGAGGTATGAATACTAAGCAGGCGCAAATGTCAGAGATAAAATCAAGAAAAATTGTCCATTGAAAACGCATAACCCATTCAATTTTGATTATATATCATTCACGTAACAGGAAAAACGAACTTATTGTTAGCCACAATAAAATAATTTTAGAAAAGTTAGGTTAGTTTTCGTCATCGTGCGGACCAATTCACGGTTACTTCAAAATCAAGAAATATTGTCTATCGAAAACGCATAATCCATTTCATTTTGAATAAATATCATTCACATTTCACGTAACAGATGGAACAAACTTTTTGTGAGCCATAATAAAATAATTTGAGAAAAGTTAGGTTAGCTTTCGTCATCGCGCACGACCACTCTACGGTCACTTGATGGTGAAATTCCAAGGAATTGTAACTTTCTAGTGACTTTTATTACATGTGGCAATTACATATGGAGATAGCAAGAACGTGGCAACCATCACCATATATCACAATCAAATGCCTGCCACATTGAAGGTTTGTTGAAAGTTACTAAAACGCCACCGAAACTATATGAAAGTTATGGTAACTTCTAAGTGATTCTGCTTGGTGACCATAATGATTCAGACCTCAATTGACACCAAGTTATAGAACTGTGGAGTGGCTACCATATATGGAAATTACGTGACTACAACCATGCAAATATAAAAATTTTGTTATTCTCACTTTATAGTGGTAGAATAAGTGGTGATTAAATAGCAACGGAATCGAAGTTGCAGTATCAGTTTCTGTCACGATGAGGCTACTCGTCTTATGTTTTCATTTTAATGCATCTAAATAATCAAATCTTGTTTTCGAAACGTATTTTTAGGCATACTTTTATTTATTTTAATGGAAAGGTCAATGCTCGGGTCAAAGGTTTCCAACATTAATCAAGCGAGAAATTCAAAATCCGTATTTGAATTCGATGGAATATCTACTTTATAATACCCTTGCATAAATGTAACTCAAATATTCGTCCATAAAACATGTGTGAATAATTTTGTCACACTGTACAGTCTAAAAATAGTACGAACTTATTTATTTTTCTGACAAGCTGGTGTTTTGCTGATAAGTGTTCATAAATACCTCCAGTATAATAAACATTCACACAATGAGGAATTTCCCTCTCGATTGTTTAATATGTAAGTCATGCAATGACGTCAGTACAGACGTCATTCGTTACGATGCTTCTTACGTAAGCAGGCATCACACATACACCGTAGTTCGATTCCGGTTTGTAGGTGGCAGTACTTGCTGGACGAGCAATTTGCATGTCGGGGACTATGGGTATAACGCTTGGGCTGTACGAGGGGCGTGCAAATATTTTCGGGCGGTACGGCGATGAGTGATTTCTGCAGTCACTGGAAATTTGCGCTTATTTTTATTTCTATATAATTTATTTTTATTTCTATATAATACACGGGAAAACCCTCTCTTCTACAATGTTAAAACTTAAAAAAGTTCATTATGTGGGTAAAATTAAGAGTTATAGTACATCATAAAAAAAATAAGATAGCTTTGAACAATTAGAGATTGAATTTTAACGAACATCAACACTACAAACTAAGATGATAGGTAGTAGAGGACAATATTTGCATATGACAATAATAATAGGACAATAAATCCAGCTATTCAATTGCTTGTAATTATTTTCTGAAAGATTTAAGATTCAATCGTGTCACACAAAATCCATTGCTATTAAATTCATTACCTAACGTTCACTGTTTTGAAATCAATCAGTTGTAGCAACTGTTAATAGGAAATATCGCCATTCAGTACTTTGAATAGTAGGTACTATGGGGTCTGATTTTTTTTTTCGGTTCATTTCGAGAGAACACATATTCAACACGCTCAATATCTGCCTATAGGGCAATGTTCCATACTGCAGAGCCATTTCAGAAGCAACATGTCTCAGAAATTATTTTGTATATGACCAAACCGGTGGAGCATATTGGAAATTTGGTTGTACCAGAGATATGTAAATAGATTTAAGGGTATTGATGGAAAAACGATTTGAATTTCTCCTGAGAAAACCTAGCATTTGGGAAGCTTTGCTGATAACTGCGTGATTATGTTCAATGAAGGTAATTTACTATCGAATAACATACCGAGTATTGAGTCTGGAAAATTAATTCCCAATGTGGTCATTGTGAATGATATGATTATCAAATCTGGAGAAACTGGTACTATGTCACTTGTCTGAATTCAGTGTCATTAAGTTTTCAATAGACCTAGAATGAAATGAAATGAGATCAGCTTGTAGCTTCTTACAGTTATATGTATATATAATCTACAGAAAATTGTATCGATCATTGGCAAAGAAAAGGAATTGGCTGTGCTGAATAATTTTTTTTTAGTTTCACTTACAAACACATTAAAATGTTACAACATGTAAGGTTGAGGTGCTTGAAACAAACTTATACTAGGAAGAGAAATACTCCAAAAGTGCTTAAAACTAACTTATAGTAGGAAGAGAAAACTCCAAAAAGAGTCGAATTTTAAAATTGTACAGCATACAAGCTTCAATAGTTTTAGGACAGGACATGTAAAAATCTAAGTCATACTTATCAACAAGGGAATTACATTGTTGTAGCATGTTGTTTATTGGTGAGCAAACCGTAGGATTTGTGGAGAAATTCATTTTTCTGTTCATTCTCAAGTTTATTTTGGGTACTGTAATTTTGACATTATTAATCAATGAGAGACTATTGTATTTGACGTTGTTGATAATGTAATAGATGAAAAGTGCAGCCTGAACCAGTCTCAAGCGACACCAGGTTAAAACTTTCTAGCATACTTTGATAGGATACCAAATATGGATATTAATTGTATTTTCGAACATATAGGTATCGCAATACCTATATGTTCAATGCGCTGGGCAGACCCCCCAAACTATGGATCAACTTGGTACAGAGATGGATTAAGATATGGGGGAATGTCCGGCGCAGGAGTCTACGGAAAAGGAACAAAGAGAGAAATATCAGTTTTCCTTGGCAAATATGCATCAGTGTTCCAGGCTGAAGTATATGCCATACTCACCTGTGTCCAGGAAAACCTCGACAATAAAATCCGTGGACCTACTCGGATACAGGGCGACTATTAGGGCGTTAGGCGCAAACTGGTGTCCGAGTACAGAAACGCCATAGAAAGTTCATCGAAAACAAGCAAAGTCAGCCTCATATGGGTCCCAGGACACTCAGGTTTCCCCGGATCGAAGAGGCAGACAGATTACCCAAGATAGGATCGGAAAAGACCCCAGTCGGACCGAAACCTAGCTTGGGAATACCCAGCAGCCTGGTAGTTTCAAGCATGGAGGAACTGCTACAGAAGCGGTTCATAAAAAACATGGCAAGAAGCGCCATGAATGAGGCAAACAAAACTCCACATAAAGGGGCCACCGAAAAAAAATGTCTAAAGAGATCCTGTCACTCAACAGACGGGACATCAACACTGTGACTGGGCTCCTGATGGGACGCAATCACCTGAACAGGCACATGGAGCTCATCGGGATCACAGATGACTATCTATGCCGATGGTGCCTTGAAGACGAGGAGACATTGTCGCACATTCTCACTGAGTACCCCGCTATGGTTCACCGGAGGGAGATCAACCTTGGGAGCATAATTCTGAACCCAAAGGACGTCAAGAAGATTCAGCTGAGGGAATTGCTGAATTTCGTAAAAGAAATTGGCATGCCCAGCTGATTTTCTCTGAGCAAGTGGGCGCACAATGAGCCCAAGTAGAGAGGCTTTTTCAAAACCTGCCCACCTTGTGCGAAGAAGAAGAAGAAGAAGACAACAATTTGGAATTGAAAAACTATATATATTTGACAATTGCTGAAAGTTAAGAATTAAATGAATAAATATATTGAAATAACGAATATCGGTTCAACTGGTGTACACGTATCTAGCTTTCTTCACGAGATGAGTATATAACGAAACTTTCCACATTGCCCCAAAACTTTCTATATTTCAATATTTGGCCGTTACAATTTTTTGAGCAATAAATACTTATAGTAAATTGATATGTTAACAAAAATTATGTCGGACGAGAAGAGTTGTAAATGAATCAATTTACGAATACACGAAACAATGCAATACAATAAACAACATGAAAAATGTTACAATACAGGGTGATTCGAAAGTACTTTGACAAACTTCAGGAGGTGATTCCTCACAATATTATAATAGGAATTGTCCAAATAAATATATGTCCGGGAACGCTTCCAAGATACAGGGTGTTGAAGTTTTATTTTTATTTTCGGTTTTTTTCATAACTTTCGAAATACTGACCTCAATTGAACTAAAATTGGTTTTGAGAGGTTTTTTGAGGTGTTGAATTCGAACCTGATGTTATTATTGCTCTCACTCGTAGGGAAGCGCCCCTTACACGTCTTTTTCTTTTTTGGAGATTCATAACATTTTTGAACGTACTTCTAGCACATTTTTTAGTGAAAAAATTTATTCCTCTATCATATCTACGTAAAAAGCTACCCCTGTTACAAGTCGCTCTAAGCAACAGTTTTCTAGATATTTGGATTCAAAAATTTCAAGTCAATTATTTGATAATCGATGCGTGTTGAAGTTATTGCCATTATTTTGCATTTTTTACAATAATGCTTAGGAAATGAATTTGACGTTGAAGTAAGTTGTTTTGGTAATTACATATTATGTGACAGTTAAACGTTTTGTTGTTTTGTTGAAGTTTCTGTAAGTTTTTGAACACCAATTTTGAAAAAATGGTTTATTTAAACAAAAATGCTCATGTAGCCGATATGCATTTCGTTTATGGCCTTGCGGATGGCAATGTGCACGAAGCAAGACGTATTTACCAGGAGCGATTTCCTATCGAGTAATGCCTTCAGCTCCAACATTTATCAGTCTTTACCGTCGTTTGGCAGAAACGGATAGCTTCAAGAGGGCAGCTGATATTATTGGAAGACCACGAGCAGTCCGTACCCCAGAATTGGAAGAAGCTGTTTTGAACGCTCTCGGAGAGAATCCAGAAACAAGTACAAGAATAATTGCTGAAGCTCTCAATTCTACTCAGTCCACAGTTTGGAGAATTATCCACGATAAACAGTTTTATCCATGCCATATTCAATACAAGGGGTACAAGCTCTTTTGCCACCAGACTTTTCCCAACGCATTCCTATGTGTCAGTGGTTTTTGAGAAAATTGGCTGGAAATCCTCAATTTTTAAGATATGTACTCTTTACGGACGAGACAAACTTCTCCCGAAATGCTATCACAAACTTTCATAACAACCATGTTTGGGCTCTGGAAAATCCGCACGCAGTTAGTGAAAGATATTATCAGTATCAATTTTCTGTGAATGTATGGGCGGCAATAATTAATGAATACTTGATGGGTCCTTTCTTTCTTCCGGTCCGACTGAATGGCGCAACTTACAGAGACTTTTTAGAAAATGAATTTCCGGGACTACTTCAGAATGTACCATTAGAAGTTCTATCCGCATGTGCTTCATGCATGATGGGGCTCCAGCCCATTTTAGCGTTGTAGTCAGGAAATTCCTCAACACTGTCTATCCAAATCGATGGATCGGTAGGGGTATAGAAGAACCTAACCAGGAGTGGGCACCAAGGTCCCCAGATCTAAACCCGCTGGATTTTGATTTTTGGGGACATTTGAAGTCACTAGTTTATAAAACTCCAGTAGCGAACAAGGAAGATCTAAGAAATCGAATAGTAAACGCCTATGAAACAATAAGAAACACACCAATAATTTTTGAGCGGGTACGAGACTCAATGACTAGAAGACTGAATGCCTGTATCTTCGCTGAAGGTGGACACTCTGAACAATTTATTTGAATGCAATTTGGTTTCCCTTATTTTATTTTATTCTACATATTCGAAATTTCTTGAAATAAAATGTTGATATTTCTTGCAAATTTTATTAAAATAAATACAGATTTTGCACCCTCGATACAAAAATAACTATTTCAAACGAGTAAAAATAAATATTATGAGGAATCACCTCCAGAAGTTTGTCAAAGTACTTTTGAATCACCCTGTATAAACAATAAACAATAAAAAGAATTTAGACAAAATTATAATCAGTTAAATGGAAATAAATATAAAAATAGTATGGTGAATAATTATACTCGGTTAGTATAATATATACCTCATTGTTCCGAGAGAATATAAACAAATGTTGAGAAAATTTATGAAAACATAAATCTACAAATAATTAAAAAAATAAATGGAGAATATGTCTGTTTCTAAATATCACACAAATCTACTTGGATCAAATATACTTGAAGTATTTGAATATTTGCTGTTATTTTTTACTTATTTCTCTAATAAATTCTGAACGGAAACTCCAGGACCGCCCAGTATGAATGTTTTAATTTTTTTTATAATTATCCGGGTAGTTTTTTGACTCAATTCGGAACAATATTATAAAGTTACCAAAAGATTTTCTCTAGAAATGTTTGAAATTTGTTGGATTCATGATTGTTTTTAAATTTATCAGTTACATGATAATTGACCATTCATGTGTAATAGAAGTCTTGTCTCAAACCGAATACTTCATATTATTTATATATGAGCTTTGGTGAGTAGTCCCATTTTTATGTAACATCTGTTCCAAAATTTTTGTTGTAAAATTACTAGTGGGGTTACATGTTTTCTGAATGCTTTCCCCGCAGCCAGTATTTCATGTTTCAAATGACATTTTCAGCACTTCTTTAGGTAGTATCTAACTTAGATAACTTAATTTGTTAAGTAAAAATTGTAATTTTTGTGAAAAGGGAAACATTTTCAATTGAAAATTGAATAGAGAGATGTTTTTGAAAATTGAAAAATCTACGACAATAATGAAGTTATTTTTTATAGTATCTAATAGAAAACAACTATTTCTCCGGCTGAAACATTGAACTACATCTGATAGATATTATGAAAGGACCCTAACTCAAAAGAAAAAAATCTGCAAGTGGAAATTTGCATTTTCGTTCAGATAGTTATTTGATTTTCCATTCCAGTCTTAATTAAGGACTCATATGGGTAATGAGACAAATGAGAATGTATTCTAAGAAGAAGTACCCACCCGGAATCAGTTATAACATTGATGCAGGAGTGGCATTGCATTCACTAGGTCTTCAATCTATTTCACGCTTCCACGATCATCAGAAAGACTGGAAGAATTGGACAACACATTTTCAAGAATCAATTTCAATATGCAATGATGGAAAAATGTTAGAAACATCTCTTCTGAAGTGACGCTTTGAAATGAGTGTTTTTCTGACATTAAAACCTGTCATGGGGTATGATGTATGATAGATTGATTTTTTTGATGATATGAACAGGATGTTCATAAAATCAGATCAGAGGTATCATCTGCGACTGAAAGATAAACTTCAGTCACTATCTTCCATCGTATCTAACTTAGATATAACTCAATTTGTGAAGTGAAAATTTTTTTGGAAAGAAACATTTTCTATTGAAAATTGAAAAGAAATATGTTTTTGAAAATTAAAAAATCTACGACAATAATGAAGTTATTTTTTGCAATATCTAACAGAAAACAACTACTTCCCCGGGTAAAGCCACGCAGGATATGGAACTACATCTGATAGATATTGTGAAAGGACTCTAACTCAAAAAAAAAATCTGAAAATGAAAATTTGCATTTTAATTCAGATAGTTATTTGATTTTCTATTCCAGTCTCAATCAAGGACCCATATAACTACACTACAAATTTACTACTACAGTCTTCCTCAATACATGTATGTCACTTAAATATTCAATTGAGAATGTTTCCCTTTTCAATATAAATTATATTTATATAAATATATATATATATATATATATATATATATGTAGATATATATATATATATACATATATATATAATATATATATATATATATATATATATATATATATATATATATATATAAAAATATATATATTTATAAATATTTATATATATATATATATATATACAGTGCTAGTCAAAAGTCCCCTCCCCCCCTCGTATCTTTTGAACGGGTATACTTATAATAATGAAATTTGGAGGGTGGAAATAAACGGATGTAGGCTTCTCAACTGGTCATAACAGGTGACGCAATAGTCATAAATGACGTCACAAGGCCACTGTGACCAATAATTTTAAATGGGACCCTATGGCAAGTGACAGCTCGTTTGAAAGGTATTGACAATACCTATTCAGTCATACCAATTTTGTTTGGGTTTCGGCTGATTTTGATTGATAAATTGAAGAAATACGAAAATTATAGTTTCGCATTTAATTAATAAAGATTTTAAAGTACGCCTCTGGTTAATTGTCAAAAAGGTTGACGTTTTTGAGTTCTCTACTTGTCAAAAGTGTTTATACCTTGAAAATTTACCTAAGCTATTGTTTAACGAGACGTTTGAGTGTTTACATAGGCAAAATGGTACGTACTGTAGTCGAGAAAGTAGCAGTTATCTTAATAATTGGTGAATGTAGAAACAATTTCCATGCAGCGGAACGACTGTTTAATGAGAGGTACCCCGATCGCCCTATATCGAGGGTTTATTTGAGGGAGCTTCTTCGGAAGTTTGAAGCATCAGGTAGTGTTCAAGATGCCAAACGATCTGGTCGACCAACTTCCACAGCCCAAGTTGCGTCTAAATTATGACAAAAAATTTACATAATTGGAGAAATGGTAGTAAACCCTACTTCTTCCACAGCCCAAGTTGCGTCTATCTGTGAAGTCAGTCAAAGGACAGTACATAGGGTGTTGGCTAAAAACAAATTTCATCCATACAAATTAAAAATGGTGCACCAACTTTCAGATGATGACCCCGACCGAAGACTAGAATTCTGTGAAACTATGTCCAATAAAATGAACCAACAACCAGGCTACATACAGACAATTTGTTTTAGTGACGAAAGTACTTTCTTTCTCAATGGAAATGTTAACACTCAAAATGTGAGGTATTGGAGTGACACAAATCTTCACATCTTTCGTGAAAAACATACTCAATTTCCAGAAAAAGTGAATGTTTGGGCAGGTATTTTGGGAAACCACATAGTTGGGCCTCTTTTTCTCAATGCTAACTTAACCGGTGAATTGTATCTGGAGATGTTACAAAATGATATTGAATCGTTAATTCTTGAAATTCTAGAAGATAATCCAGATGAATTCGACAACTTGGAAATAACGTTTCAACAAGATGGTGCTCCTGCACACTATTACGGTGCAGTAAGACGTTACCTAGATGAAGAATATCGTGGTAGATGGATTGGACGACGAGGTTCGATCGAATGGCCAGCTCGGTCACCGGACCTTACACCATTAGATTTTTTTCTATGGGGGTACTTGGAATCTAAGGTTTACGCTACAGCACCTGACAGTATTGCCATTCTGAAACAACGAATTGTTGAAGAATGTAGGGCAATTTCCGCTGACACACTGGGACGAGTACGACAAGAGTTTAGCAATAGGATGCATTACTGCCAGGAAGTAGATGGAGCACATTTTGAACACTTATTATAAGAACTGGTTCTTAAATCTTTATTAATTAAATGCGAAACTATAATTTTCGTATTTCTTCAATTTATCAATCAAAATCAGCCGGAACCCAAACAAAATTGGTATGACTGAATAGGTATTTTCAATACCTTTCAAACGAGCTGTCACTTGCCATAGGGTCCCATTTAAAATTATTGGTCACAGTGGCCTTGTGACGTCATTTATGACTATTGCGTCACCTGTTATGACCAGTTGAGAAGCCTACATCCGTTTATTTCCACCCTCCAAATTTCATTATTATAAGTTTACCCGTTCAAAAGATACGAGGGGGGGAGCGGACTTTTGACTAGCACTGTATATATATATATATATAAACGTAGGAACTAGAGATGAAAAAAGTTTTAATTGATGAGCATAGAAGATAGGATTTTCACTTCCAATGAAAGAATTACAATTTATACTTCACAAATTCAGATATCTAAGTGACATACATGTATTGAGGAAGACTGTAGTAGTAATTTGGAAGTGTAGTTATATGATTTGGGTTCCACTTAATGATTTTATGGTGACATTTACTGATATTTTTTATGACTGTTTTGTCATTTGCGCATGTTGGTTAAGTTTTATATAAATCATTTCTAGAAATTATATTTTTTTAATATTTTTTTCTGAGAATAAAATTTTGGTTTCACTACAATTGAAATAATGATTAGTATTATTTTTATGATTTTTATGTTCAATGCTGTTGATTTGTTTTTTTTTCTAATATCTGTGTGCGTTTATTCTGTTTTTGAAATGTTGGGATGGTTGCCGGTGAATACAATTCGGAACCTGCAGAGAATCTAGTCAATTACTTTTTTTTTTTTTTAAATGGGGTGTCGGGTAACCAATTTGGGAAAAAATATATTTTCGGTGTCCTTTATGACCAATTTTCAGGTTCGATAGTTTCAGGTAGACTTTCCGAAATATATCGCTCTCATTGTATGCACTCTTATGTCAGGTGCATTTCTATGAAATTAATTGACATACCAATTTGCCCACACATTTTTGGATTACATCACGGTTTTTTGAAATAGGACACACTGATTATTATTACAATTTTGTTTGAGTTCATGTTGTATTCCTTATTGGAGGGATAGAAAGCATACACAATTTCAAGATTTGGCCAGTCTTTCCAAACAAGCAATATATCCAAAACAATAATGGGATTTTCATTGAATCCATTGCGCAAAAAAG
The DNA here is from genome assembly GCA_018342105.1 of Gonioctena quinquepunctata. Classification (NCBI taxonomy): domain Eukaryota; kingdom Metazoa; phylum Arthropoda; class Insecta; order Coleoptera; family Chrysomelidae; genus Gonioctena; species Gonioctena quinquepunctata. The sequence continues at coordinate 394,927 of JAFIRS010000191.1, forward strand.
CCCTAACATTAATCGCACTATTTTAGAATACCTGAAAAGCCGTAAAATGTTTTGTAAAAATGTGGTTCTTTAGGAAATAACAAACGACCCACTTTTTGCTGCCTTGTTATACTAGTAAAATATATAAGATTTATATGAATACCAAGACTGTTACGCGATCTAACAGCATGAATATGAATTAGGATATCGAACACAATTCAAGGTGGGTGTGCAAAATAAGTGGAAGTAGAAATAGTCAATTTGAAAGGTTCAACTATTACCAAGTAGATGGCACAACTGATACTAATGATTCTCTTGCCAAATATACAAATTAGATTCAATGGAATTCAAATGAGCTCAGTTAAGTAAACACTTTCAAGGTATGCTAGGAATGAATAGGAATATTTTACGACATATGAATTTGAACCGTAGATACGCACATAAATATAATTGAAATTCCTTGGTTTACATACATTTGTTTGGAACTACCAACTGATTTTATTTCTCCCATTGTCCCAAGAAAATCACAATTTACCTCCGCCGTGGAAATGATTTCGCTGCACCACTACTAATATTACGAGTATCGAATCTTTGTGAAGCTCTTTTATATTATCTTCATCCCCATAATGAATCTAGAAGAAATTCTTCGAATCAGAAAACTACTCACAAATTCTCAAATTGCAAAAGTTCTGCAACTGCTAAAAGAAGATCAACTCACTATAATGACTACTTTTCACCGTCTGGGGTACAGAATTACGACATGACAAAAAAAAATATCAAGAAAAAATAAAAAAATATCAAGAAAAAATTAAATAATGACGTATTTTTCCGATTTGTTTCAAATTAAAAATTTTATCAATAACAATTATTCAAATATTCTGAGGGTGATTTCAACCTCTCTTCTATTTTTTCTATTTTACATATCTATCCACATGCTTTTTCCTTCGGCATTCTCCGCGTGGTTTTCGAAAAGATCCACTTTTTTATAACATTTTTTGATTCGATGATAGAAATTTGCGAAATATTTGTGATAGTAATTCCAATAAATGGTACCAAGTTAACACTATTCGTTCCTCAGAAAGAGTTAATTGAAAAAATTATAATAAAAATCCCACATTTCTAATTTTTTCTTCCAATTATTTTCGATTCCCAAATAACTTAATTTTTTCCAATATGGAGAATCTGACATAAAATCTACCTTAGTCAAACCGCCGGCCTATTCGAATATCAAAATGACGTAAATTTTACCTACCATAAATTATACTTCATGTATTGACATACAACTTTTTTTTGTTTCAAGTTAAAACCTCGCAAGGAAACACTACACGGAAAATTAACGTTTTCACAGATAAAATCTAATGAAATATTCAGAGGGCAGGTTGAAACCCCTGACATTCGAATTTCGAAAAATGTTTCTGCAGTACGTACCTAACCCTGGGATGTCTCTCTGGTTAATGGGTTTCGTCCGTATACATAATATAATATTATTTATTCATCTGCTCGATATATAAACAATAGACAATAAATTGTACAGGCTATTGATGATAAATTTTTACCTTTTACATTAAAATATAGGCGGATATGTGAACAAATAAATATAGGAATACACCATATAAAGCGTGGCCTTGAATGGTGTCAAGTTATACACATTCTACCTGAGATTTGTTCCTATTCATGGTACTTATAATGTGGGGGTTCATTAAGAAAAATCAGCGATTTGTGAATAATAACCCTCCATCAAATATTACACCAAGATTTTTGTACTTATTATGTGCTCTTTATAGGTTATTCTTAATGAATTACAAACATAGAATTATAAAAATAAAAATAAATAATATATAAATAAGAATAAATAATATATAAATAAAAATAAATAATATATAAAAATAAACAATTCTAACAAACTCTTGAGTTGTAAAAACATCTAACAAAACTAATCTGAACGAGTGTACCTATAGTTATTAATTATATTGCTTTAATATTGGAATGGTAATTATTTCTCACATCAATGAAGTCGTGTAATTGCGGTCGAGGAATTTGGAATATCCATTTTTTCACTTTTGTCTTGAATAATTTTTATGAATTTATATTTTTCATTTCAATCGTCAGAAGATTATAGAGTTTTGGTCCCAGATAGGTATGCCATCTAGTGCAATATTTTTTTCAGGTTTTGGGATTATGACGAAAGTTTTTTTTTTTGTTGATGTTGTTTAATAAGGATGTTATAGCAAAATAATTGGCGAGGATCTAAAATTTGTGATTCTTTATATAGTATATTTGATGGATAATCTCTCGTTTTTTTGTAGATGATTTTCAATAAAAATTTCTGCATTCTTTCTATTCTTTGAATTAATGTGATTTCGATAGAGTTATTTTGGTGTGAGATTGTAAGATTTTTGTAAGACGAAAGATATTTAGAATAATATGTGAAGGCTATGAAGAATGTTTTGCTAAAATTGATAGTCAGAAGTTTCTTATCAAGCCATTTCAATATTTTTGGGAAGTCATTCTCAACTTTGGCCTTGAGTTTATCCCAGGAGGAATCTCCATAAAATATCACCGTGTCATCGGCAAATGTTATGAACCTCCTCAGTAGGAATTTTAAATGATTCATTCAGATATACAATGAAGAGAATCGGTCCCAGTACCGTTCCCTGTGGAACACCATATGTTCCACTCATTGTTTTGTTTATTTGTACAGTTTGTTTTCATTCTGCGAGATAGCTTTCTATCAGTTTGTATGGGGTTCCCCTGAAGCCGATTCATTCCAATGCTCGTAGTAATTCCGGGTATCTTACTGTATCGAATGCCTTTTTAAGGTCGACAAAAATTCCAAGAGCTGGTTTTTCCTTATCTATCGATTTGCTTATATTTTCTGTTAGTAGAGCTATTGCATCATTCGTAGATCTTTTCTCCCGGAAACCAAATTGTTGATCAGACAGAATTTTGAATTTATCTAAATATCTCATCAGACGTTTCTTTATTATTTTATCGAATAGTTTAGCTAGGTTGGAGATGAGTGAAACCGGCCTATAGTTTGTAGTGTCAGTTTCATCGCCGGTTTTATCAAAAGGTTTTATAACAGCAAAATCGACGAACAGACTCTCTCATTAAAACTTTTATTGAAGATACTCGAGAGAGTTTGTCAATACCCTTCCATAATCTTCACAGTTATTAACCCCTTTTTTAGATTTCATTTGCTAGCTTTTCTCCAATTTGCGTAAAGAAAGCACAGAAAGTATCAGCTACTTCTTGATAATTTTCCGTGTATTTCCCATTTTCCTTTTTGATTTTCTTGATTTCGGATAATTTTTTGTTTCCACTTGAGATTTCTTTCACACAGCTCCATAACATTTGTGAATTGTTCTTATTTCTATCTATCTGTTTTTCATAGTTGTTTAATTTCGCTTTTTTTATTATTTCATTTAATTTGTTCCGGATTTTTTTCAAATTGCTTGTGTTTTCTGGTGGGGGATTTTTTTTCATTTCGTGTACTTTCTGTTTTGGTTTATGGTTTTTGTACTTTTTCAATATATTTATTAATTTTTTGAATCAATATGTTTGCTGAGTCTTCCGCATTTTTTTCCGGAGAATATATTTCAAGCATGGTTCTTGGTTTAGGCATGATTTCAGCTTATCTTTATCAAGTATGGTTTTTTGTTTCGTTGTGTTTGTGTTTTTCTTCACTTCAGGAAGCGATACTTGACATGCTATGGAGTGGTGATCTGTGATACATGTTTTTATGATAGTTGGTATGATTTCCTCATATTGTTTACTTGATTTCAAAACACATGCCCAGCAACTGCTCCTTTTTTATGTTCTGGTTCCCACGAAAAGGGATATCCTGTAATGTTCAGAGAACATCGTGGGAACCTAGGGAATCGGTCTCCATCTGGCCTCTAACCGGCGCGGGTAGACAAGGAGTTGTTTGTATGTTGCACTAAGCAATAAATACTGCATCCCATATTAATTTATTACGGGACAATCACAACATATAATAGAATATCCTCACATCCAATGGCGATCATACGATTGAATGGAATGGAACGAAAATCTTGATGAAAGAACCACATCGAAACAGGAGAAAATTGAAAGATACGGCCTGTAATTCTTCTTTCCAATAACAACTGCTTTTCAACAAATTCTATTGAAATGGTTACCTCTACTCAGAGAGGAAGTGAGATATGGTAGAATGCTAATAAACTGATTTGAACAACACCCCATATATCAAATGAGCAATACGTCACTCTCAAATTTTTTTGGCAGATCTCAATTGACATCCATACATTTGAAAAAGCGAAAAAGACTCTGCAAGAAAAATCCAAATTATTCAAACAATTGAAGGAGATTCAGAAGATTTTAAGAACGGGGGCAGATATAGTCCCCGAAACGTCAATAGAAAACTATATAGAGGAGTATCTTTTGTATTTTTACTATTCTTTTTATAGGCAAGTTCAGAGAACGACAGGTTACCGACAAATTGGATAATTTTTCTATAGGAAATATAATTTGGTGAACGTAGTAACTTATCGAAGTGAACTAATTAGTTTGCCCTTTCTGCACTTGTATAGATTTTCCTGATTATATTTTCATTTTCAGACGGTGGAAGGTTACCCAGAAAAACATGTCATCAAAAGAGATAATATATACAATTCTTATATGTTTTACATTGTGAATGTCGATATTTTTTGGATTCTTCATTTGCTAACCTCACTAGTAATTGGTACCTGATGTTTTCGAAACAAAAATTTCACAAAAGATAAACGCAACCAGGTTAGTTTCACTTACTCTCTCAATTTTCAGGCACTAAAGATGACCTTAGAGGTCGAAAGCCCTCTACGAAAAATAAATAATTTGCACGAAATACACAAAAATATTTTATTGGTTATGCCACGTGCACTCCACTTCCATTCTAACAGAAGGATTCCAGAAACGTATATTGTAAATGTGAAGTCCTCTCCCACATACAGGAAACTGCACTCCACACTTCAATGATTCAATCTCTTGCAAGGATGGATAGAAAACTATTTTTCTCTTCATTCGTAGGCGCCGTTGGGCGTACAGAAAATACGTTAATTTACAGAAGTGGAGATGAGATAATTGATACGATCTGCAACATGAAAAGAGAACATGATTCAAGTTTCCGCAACCCACTATGTTTTCATCGAAATGGAAGGAACGTGTCGTCCTAGAAAAGCAGAATGGCGCGTGACATGCCCACTTTCCCCATCCTTATGAGGAAAAATTTTAATGAAAAATATCTTTATTTCCGACTTGGATGCCCAACAACTGAACAGAGTTTGTTTTAACCAGAATATATGTCAGTAGTCAAATCAGTGAAGCAGAAAATTTATTAAAACTGGATTTTAATTTAAAAAAATCAAACGTTTGATATATTCATTTACACAAAATCAAAAATATAAGTGATAGGGTATATCATTTTTTGAACCCCAAATATTTTTTCAGATTTACTTATATATCAAGTCCGGTTTTCAAACAAACAAATACTTAGGGGGTTTCGGAGCCGCTGAATACACTGTGAGAAAATAGTTTTATCTAAATGTTTGAAAATTTTTGTGTATTATCCAGGTTACTTGATGTTCTCCATGTTGGAAAAGGAAACATTCTCCATTGAATACCGAATAGATAGATTCTTCTATGAATTGAAAAATCCACGATAAAAATAAAGTTATTCTTGTGAATATACAACAGGAAACAGCTACTTCCTAGGCTAAGGCCACGCTGGACATTGAACTTCATCTAATGGATATTTTGGAAGGACCCTAATTCAAAAGAAAAATTTGAAAGAAAAATTTGATTTTCTATTCTAGTCTTAATTATGACATTATAACTAAAATAGTGGTTGTTTGACATTATAACCGGTCATGGGGTAAGAAGATTGATTTATTTGAAAATATGAATATATATAAAATTAGATGGTGAATCATCTGCGACTCAAAGATAAACTTCAATGACTATCTTCCATTGTACAAGATAACCTCTTGTGCGGTATTCATGTTGAAAAGGGAAACATTCCCATCAATAAAAGCTCTAAAAATTTTCGCTCCTTGGAGCCTTTCTTATATAAGTATATATATATATATATATATATATATATATATATATATATATATATATATATATATATATATATATATTATATATATATAAAGTGTGACCCATTTAAAATGGAACCACCCCTGTAGAATACAGATTTGTCAATAAATTTTTTTTCAATATTAAGAAGCATCGAAAACTGTATCTTGACACAAATTTTCATAACTTCAGTTTGATTTCCAAGGCACACTATGGTTTTTTTTCTTTGTCAAAAACGGCAGAAGTTTATTATGCAATTTTTGTTTTCAAGTTTGACTACACCGCTGGATTCGCAGTCTATATAAATGAAAACCATCAAAATTTCATAAAGAAGTATTGGTTAACAACGAAGTTACAACAACTTCAATTTTGGAAACAAAGTATTTGATTATAATTTTTATTTAGATTATAAACATATTTAAAATCTGGCAACACCGTCGATACGAAGTAGAACACCAGTGAACTTGTACAGTGGAATTCCGAAGTCAGTAGCTAATTCCCTTCTACAGTGGTAATGTGAGCGATTTGTGGTGGAAGCGCTTTTGTAATAAAAATCTGACTAGGCCACTGGATTTGTAAATTATATTCCTTTGAAATCATTTATTTGGGTTTAGGTGATAAGTGTATTCGAAAAAAACAGAAAGAAAATTTGAAATTTATTTTCAAGTTATACAGTAGTACATTCTTCCATAGCCGATAAAAACGAAATGAACAGAAACAAGTTTGAAAGTATTTATTCAACAATAAAACGTCATTAGGCAAAAACTAAAACTAAAATAAATATTACTGTAGAATTAAATATTTGAATTTTTGTGGCATCTACAAAACCTCTGTTTAGTTCGACACATTTATCGTATCTCTTCCGAATATTTTCCACACTATTTCTTATTTGTTGAGGTGTAATTTCGGCGTAAATCCAGTGGCGTAGTCAGATTTTTATTACAAAATCGTCTCAACCTAAAATCGCTCACATTACCATACTTTCAGGAGTTATAACTGTAGAATGAGCTAATGACTTCGGATTTTCACTGTACAAGTTCACTGGTGTTCTACTTTGTATCGGCAGTATTGCCAGATTTTCAATATGTCTATAATCTAAATAAAAATTATAATCAAATACTTTGGTTCCAAAATTAAAGTTGTTGTAACTTCGTTGTTAACCTATATTTCTTCATGAAACTTTGGTGGTTTTTATTTATAGCGACTACAAATTCAGTGGTGTAGTCAAATTTGAAAACAAAAATTGTAATAAACTTTTGCCGTTTTTGACAAAGAAAAAAATTCATAGAGTGCCTTGAAAATGAAACTAAAGTTGAAAATTTGTGTCAACATACAGTTTTTGATGCTTGATGTTGAAAAAATTTTTTTGAGAATAATTGAAAAATGCGTATTCTACAGGGATGATTCCATTTCAAATGAGTCACACTGTATATATTTATATATATATATATATATATATATATATATATATATATTTATAGACTCAACAAGATTACGTTATAAAAGATTTTAAAAGCTGTTTATTTTGTTTATTATAATTTTTCAAAGTTAACAAAAAATTAAAAATGAAAGAAATATGTTAATTTTTTTTATCCATATGTTTTGCTATTGCTGTTTCTGAATCAAACTAAGGCATTCAATTACATTCGAAAAAATATTTTTAGGACATTTGTCTATAAATTGTTTATAAACAAATTGATTATTTTTATATATTTAATTTTTTTTGTCATTTTTATAATTATTTTACAGATAAAATTTGTTTCTCAAAAATATTTTTCTTATTGTTTATAACCTTTTTTAGATTTAAATTATTTAAATTATTAGTTTTTGTTTTTTTCAAAAATTTAAATTGGCATTTTTTAATAAAATAAAATTAAAATATTAAAAATTCAATTGATTATTAAGTTGACAATTTGTTATAAACAAATTCCAAATCTCATTATATTTTTTTTCTGAGACTACCCAATATAAATTGCAAAAACAACCATATGCAACAAAAGGTCAAAAATATGTTTTTATATTTTCTATAGATTTTTCCAAAATTACGGTATATGTTTTTTTATAAAAATAGTTGGAAAAACAGATCATGAATGGTTTCACAAAAAAGAACTATATTTCTTGAGTATTTATCAACAAATATGTTATCAAACACCGCTTGAATAGATGATGAAGTTGACATTATTTAAATAAATCAGTGTATTTCATGAACAATTCATGTTAATGACTGAATCCAACATTTTTTGATGATTCAAATACTAGCCTACAGAATTGTTTTGGAGTACAAAAGGGCTAACTTCCATAGTTAAAAAGATATGAGCACTTGAAGAAGTAGATGACGGATTTTTTATAAACACACTTGGTGGGTGAGATCAACTAATGCTGAAATAATTTCGAAAGTTGATAACTGTATCTTTAATGGTTCAAAAGTTACAGTGGTTTGTCACTTAAAAAATCAAGTGACCGCTGCAACTTTTATATACCGTAGTTTTGTTTATAACAAATTGTTAAATGCCAATTATGATTTTCAACGAAAACAAATGTCCAAACTAATTATTCAAATGATGGAAATATTAAAAAAACATTATAAATAAAAAAAAAATCGAGAAACATTTTTTTTTGTTAAATGATTATATTATCTAGACAACAAAATGGCAAAAAAATCATTCAAAACTATCAAACTAATCAATTTGTTCATGAACAGTTTATAAACCAATGTCCTGATTTTTTAAATGTTATTAAATGCCTTCGTTTGATTGAGAAACAGGAAAAGCAAAACATATAAATAACAAAATTTTTAACATTTTTTATTTTTTTTGTTAAATTTTAAAAATTATAATAAACAAAATAAACAACTCTTAAAAACTTTTATAACGTGATCTTGTTCAAGAAGGGCTCCAACGAGCGAAACATTTTTAGAGCAATATATTATTTAAACATTTATGCCGTTTTATATGAAAACTTAGGTCCTAAAAATAAGGACTAATTAACAAATGCCCAACTTGTTGAAAATCAAACTTACTTTTTTTTCCAACGTTACCTTTTAAGTGTTAAAAACACAGCATAATTTATTCAGATTTTTTAATTGAATATTTTTTCATAGTATTGAATTATACTATAAAAAATAATTTCATATGGTGTATTCTCTTCACAGACGACGCGCGCATTGCGTAGCGGTCGCGCGAAGCCCTATACTCAACGCTAAATTAAAATTATTAATAATGAACATGAGTTCCAGGAACCACGACTATTTCTATTGGAAATTTACTCCTCTCTAAGAATTTTTTTTCCGATTTTCGCTATCGCTTACAGTTTTTGAATTATTCCCAATAAAACTGAACCTCTTTTTCTTATTATTGTTTTTAGTTAATAACAATTGCACATTTCGTCAGCAGAAAAAACGAAAACAATTTTTCTCAGAATGGCACCACACATCGAAAGAGCTATTGCTCATATTTTTTGGAGACTTGGAACAATTTCTCGCAGGAAACTCACTTCTCGACTAGACTATATGTGTCTATCACACCAGCGTCCTACTCCATTATTTTTTTGCGAAAATACAATATTTTTATTTTAATTTCACAACAAATCTCGCAAACTTTACAAAGTAGACCCCACAAACCTTATATCGGTAAAAAGCTCTTGAAAAATGCCATATGATGCAATGAAATATAGGGGGTTGCATTTGAAAAAGTCGAGTTTTTGCCATTTGTAATTTGTCATATTCTAAAAATCGTAGACGATCGAAAATTGACTCCGAGTTTGCCTCCATCTCAAAACTTAGTAATACACTGGAAAAAAGATGGTTGAGTTATCTTGAATGGTTATAATTTTTTCTGAGGGTCTATGCACGACGCTTTTTTGACACATAAATTCAAAAACTATTGCAGATATTGTTAAAAAAACCCGGGTGCGTTTTATAGACATATTAGTGGCGAATCCAAAAATCTAACAAAATATGGGGTTGCCATTTGAAAATACAGAACTTAGTATCTCATTTTAAAAATGTGCCCTATTGCCGGACCTAAAAAAATCAAGACGATAGTTTGGGTAGAAAAAAAGTTATGGAGCTTCCACGCACCCCTGATTATATAGAAGTCCAATTCAGAATCTAAATTTTTCGATTAAAAACTACTTCGCATAACAACAATATTTCATTCATTCACTATCAGTACTGACTAGCTGAAGGTTCCATTCATTTTCACGAGATACAAAAACTCCCCGTCGTATTCCTAACGGTTTGTTTTGTTGTCTACGAAATGGATTATTGATTTTCCAAACACTCACCAGTCTAGCTGGCGACAACCAAGTTAATGACGTATTCTCCCAATGGGTATTAACAGTGCTCTATGAAATTGCAGGTTTACTTCTGAGATATCACCTATTTTCTTTCAATATGGAATACCTAATGTTTTTTAAGTTCACTCTTTGATGTGTTTGCTTGCGCTTCTTTACGTGTCCAAAAACTGTTTTAGAAATATGATTTATCCTAATAGAAATTAAATGATCAAGTGTGAGTTGTAACAAGATAAATGTCTCTCAATTTTTAAATTTCGAAGGATGTTATATTGTTTTTTTCTCTTTTCAATTCTAAAACTCAAGTGTGGGCGGGGTGGATCCTAAATAAATCAAGTGTTCAATAAACTATATCACTCTATTGATGTACTGACAAGCTATAAATTTGTATGTCTATGAAATGTGAAATTCCTTTGCTTATAGATTCTTGAATCTATGATATAGTCTAATCAACAAGTTCAAAAACGTGTTAAATAGATATAAAGCTCCTAAAAATATGAGCGACAGCTCATTCGATTCGAAATGACGTATAGAAAAATGTTTTTCAAGGGTTTATCAGCACGTAGAAAATTGCGATTGTTATTAACAAAATAAGATTAAAAAAAGAAGGTATTTCGTTTTTCGTTAATAATTTTTAAAATAATGATATTTAAGGAATTATGAAAAAAGATCCTGAAAGAGGAGGAAATTTCTAATGAAAAAGTGCTTCCTCCCGGAACTCCATCTCCATTATTCCTAATTTTTTTTTAACGCTGAAAATAGGGCTCTGCGAGGTCGTTACGGCATAGGCGCACCGTCTAAAAAGCCGTTATGTCACCTTAAATAATTTTTTTATAGTATTAAATAACAATTTGAAAATTTGAATAAATTATGGTGTTCTAGACACTTAAACGAAAAAAACCTAGGTAAAAAAAAATTTTCATGTCGATTTTTTAAAAAGTTACACCGTTGGTAATTAACTAATTTTTTTCCAATCTCTGTTTTTATAAATTACGACATAAAAGTTTAAAGGTCTATAAAATTTTCGCTTCGTGGACCTCTTTTTATTTAGGTTCTTAGTAAAGCAATGCAATTTTTTTTTATTAAAGTGAATTATTTTGTTAATTATATTTTTTTTAAATTAACAAAAAATGAAATTTCTAAAAAATGTTATCAAAAAATATTTTTTTAATAATATCTTATTATTGCTGTTTTTGCATCTAAGATAGGTATTAACTAACATTGGAAAACAAAAATTTACGTCATTTGTTAAGAAATTGTTTATAAACAGACTATTTTGGGATTTTAAATTTTTTTTTCACCATCTTATTGCATAGGTAAAATTATGATGTGAAAAAATTTTTTTTTTCTCAAATAATTTTTTTTATTTTTAATTTTTTTTAATTTTAAAAAAAAAATTTTTAATTTTAAAATCAATGAATTAACACAATTTTTTTTTTTATAAATAATTTATTTTTTAATTAAAATTTTTAAAAAATAATATCAACCATTATATTTTTTTTCGAAAAATTCAAAAAATAACAAAAAACAACTTTGTCTAACGAAGTATGGAAAAATATAAATAATAATAATAATAATAAATAATGAAAAATACAAAAAAAAATTTCTATACTTTGTTATACATAGTTGTTTTTGTTATTTCTTGAAGTTTCCGAAAAAAAATATAACGGTTAATATTATTCTTTATAACAATTGTTAAGTTAATAAACAATGAAATTATTTATAAAAAAAAATAATTTCTCTGTTAATTCATTGAAAAAGGTCAATGATGATTTTTAAAAACAAAATAATTTCTCAATTAATTATTTAAACAATTGGAATATAAAAAAAAACTATTATAAACAATAAAAAAAAATATTTGAGAATTTTTTTTCAATGATAATTTTACCTATGCAATAAGATGGTGAGATTTTTTTTTTTTAAATCTCAAAATAGTCTGTTTATAAACAATTTCTTAACAAATGACGTATAAATGTTTTTCCCAATTTAATTAATACCTATATTAGATGCAAAAACAGCAATAATGAAATATTATAAAAAAAAATTTTTTCGATAACATTTTTTAGAAATTTTATTTCTTGTTGATTTAAAAAAAATATAATTAACAAAATAATAAACTTAAATTATTTTTTTGAGTTATTGGTACCTAAATAAAAAATCCGGAAAATTTTAATTTTAAATTTTATGTCGTAATTTATAAAAACAGAAATTGGAAAAAAACTAGTTAATTAACAATGGTGTAACTTTTTGAAAAATCGACATGAAATTTTTTTTTACCGAGGTTTTTTTTTTCCAAGTGTCTAGATTACACCATGATTTATTCAAATTTTTTAATTGTTATTTGATACTATAAAAAAATTATTTTAGGTGATATAACGGCTTTTTAGATGGTGTCCAAGTGTCTAGATTACACCATAATATATTCAAATTTTTAAATTGTTATTTGATACTATAAAAAAATTATTTTAGGTGATATAACGGCTTTTTAGACGGTGCGCCTATGCCGTAACGACCTCGCGGAGCCCTATTTTCAGCGTTAAATTTTTTTTATAAATAATAGAGATAGAGTTCCGGGACGGACTTTTTTATTGGAAATTTCCTCCTCTTTCAGGATCTTTTTTCATAATTCCCTAAATATCATTATTTTAGAAATTATTAACGAAAAACGAAATACCTTCTTTTTTAATCTTATTTTGGTAATAACAATCGCAATTTTTTACGTGCTTAAAAAATATTTTTCTAGACGTCATTCCGAATCGAATGAGCTATCGCTCATATTTTTAGGAGCTTTATATCTATTTAACACCTTTTTGAACTTGTTGATTAGACTAATACTATGAATATGAATTTTGAAAACCTCAATCCTAGAAAATGAGAAATGATAATATTGAAAACACCTTCTTCTATGGTGGCACTTGACTTTATGATAGAAATATTTTGTATATATTACGGAAGATACGGGGGTGTTTCCATGAGAAGTGAGACAAATTCGGATTTTTCAGAATTGAAAATTTTTCTGCGAAAATATGGATTGTTGCTGGAGTTGATGTTCTGATCACGAATCCGTAAGAAGTTTGAGACTATCGTGCCCCCTAATGATATTTTTCGCAAAAATCGATATATTCATCGCCCCTGGCGCGCAGTGTAGGTCACTCAGGCTAACTCCAGGAGAGATTCCGACTCATCTTCGGTATATCTGACGATCGTGGAAATTTCAGAATTCTACTCCAATAATTACGGAAGATACGGGGGTGTTCCCATGAGAAGTTAGACACACTGTGTATACAGGGTGTGCAATAGTGGCGCGGTGTTCCATATCTCCATTTAGGAAACAGATAGGAATCTATATTTCTATGATATAACTTTATTGCCCGAGTTCGACAAAATAAAAAAAATGTCGGTCACACAGGGTGTTAAATTTTTTCTGGGCGGATCTCAATTGTGTTTTTTTAAATGGCAACCTATATTTTTTATTGCTTTTTCGGTTTCTACATAGAGAACAAAATATACTTTATGTATATCTTCACTTCGAAAATATTGACGGTTTTCGAGATTTCTAGCATGACAGGTTTTTTTCCAATATTCGTCACTCAGAATATTTGAAATAATAAAGTTGTGCCCAGTCCAATTGAAATTTGTTTTTGGTCGAATATTCTACATTGGTACCTATCTCGAACGATATATCTGAGATCGACCCGTGATATACAGGGTATGAAAAAAAGCTTGCCACATATTGTAAAAAAAAATTGCGGAATCTTCCTTATTTTAAATGGAACACCCTGTATATTATTGATCCATAAGGAGCGCCAACAAAGGCTCTACGAATGTCATCAAGTATTCCCTATGGTTAAGTTTACTAGTTTTTCTTAAAACAGCTATTTTTTTCGAAAAATGGCAAGTATTCATATTTCTTCGCTATAATCTCAATGAACGCCTTTTTTCAAAGAAAAATCCATTTGACGACTGATAGAATATACAAAAGATATCTTGTTTCAATTATGTACATTATAAGGTGCCCTATAGTTTTTCTTAATTTTTTTTTTTCGAAAAATGACAATTATTTCTATTTCATCGCTATAATATCAATGATTTTTTTACTGTGAAATCCATATTTGACGGCTGTAATCGAGATAATGTTATGTTTGTAACACATTTAGATGAACAAGTTGTGAATTACACCACAAAATGTACGTTCTTGAATATTTATAAATTATTATCAATATTATCAAGCCAGCTACTAATGAAGATAATGAATTGCAAGTTCTTCTTGCTGTTGAAGAAGATCCTTGTAGGAGTAAACGACAAATTGGTAAAATAGTGGATATAAGTGAGAGATCAGTGCAACGAATTTTGAAGAAACATCGCTTTTATCCATACCACGTTCAATTACATCTAGAACTACTGTATGCCGATGTTGAGAAAAGAATGAGATTTTGCAATTGGGCTATGGGAGAAATTCGTTGAAACGAATATTTTTTCAATAACATTTTATGGTCGGATGAATCGACATTCCATAACAATGGATTTGTGAATCGACATAATTACCATTATTATTCGACAGAAAATCCCCACTTATTGAGACAGGTGGATTATCAACATAGGTGGTCGATAAATGTCTGGGGAGGCATACAGTAGTTCTAGATGTGATTGAACGTGGTATGGATAAAAGCGATGTTCCTTCAAAATTCGTTGCACTGATCTCTCACTTACATCCACTATTTCACCAATTTGTCGTTTACTCCTACAAGGATCTTCTTCAACAGCAAGAAGAACTTGCAATTCATTATCATCATTAGTAGCTGGCTTGATAATATTGATAATAATTGATAAATATTCAAGAACGTACAAGTTTTTGTGGTGTAATTCACAACTTTTCATCTAAATGTGTTACGAACATAACATTATCTCGATTACAGCCGTCAAATATGGATTTCACAGTGAAAAAATCATTGATATTATAGGGATGAAATAGAAATAATTGTCATTTTTCGAAAAAAAAAGCTGTTTGAGAAAAACTAGTGAACTTAACCATAGGGAGTACTCGATGACAGTTGTAGAGCCTTTGTTGGCGCTTCTTATGGGTCGATAATATACAGGGTGTTCTATTTAAAATAAGGAAGGTTCTACAAATTTTTATTTACAATATGTGGCAAGCTGTTTTTCATACCCTGTATATCGGTCGATTTCAAATATTTCGTTTGAGAGAATTACCAATAGAATATGTGACCAAAAATAATTTCAATTGGACTTGGCGCAACTTTATAATTTCAAATATTCTGAGTGACAAATATATTGGAAAAAAAAACCTGTCATGCTAGAAATCTCGAAAACCGTCAATATTTTCTAAGTGAAGATATGCATGAAGTATCTTCTATTTTCTATGTACAAATCGAAAAAGCGATAAAAAATATAGGTTGCCATTGAAAAAACACAATTGGGATCCACCCAGAAAAAATTCAACACCCTGTGTGACCGACAATTTTTTTATTTTGTTGAGCTCGAGCAGTAAGGTAATATTATAGAAATATAGATTCCCAACTGTTTCCTAAATAGAGATATGGAACACCGCGCCACAGTTGCAGCACCCTGTATATGTCAGGACAGTCCCCAAAGTAATAATCATTAGTTTGAAAGTTGAACAAATATTTTCTGAATGTGTCCTGTCTCGATGAGCCCAATACACCAGTGCTGAAAAGCCTTTAAAAATGTTAAAAAGTGAAAAAAAGAATAGGAAAAGGAAAAGGAAGTGGAAGGGGGTGAGTTTTTAAGGGTAAAAAACTGTTTATCTCGATTTCCGGCAAAACTACAAGTCTTATTGAAAAAACTTACATGGCAAAGTTGTAGGTAATAAAAAGATCTACAACTTTTGTTGCCACACTTTCTTCCCATAACCTCAAAATGTATGTGAAAAATTAAAAAAAACAAGTTTTTGGTTTTTTATTTTTATCTTCTTCAACAATTTTTTCTTTCCACGAAATTTGGTGAAAATTTTCTCTTTTATGTTCCAAACACACTGTAATTTTTTTGATTTAAAATATTTATTTTTTCACCTTATTTTGACTTAATATCGAAAAAGCACCCTAATTTTCAATCGAAAATTCTCCCGTCAAAATATCAGCTTTTTTGAAAAAGTCGGTGGGCTTTTTGTTTGTTGAAATCTCTACTTTCTGATGGTATAAGAAAAAAGTACATTACTATGACAAAAAATGCAAAGAAACGAAAAAAACTCGAATCCGAATTTAATAAGACATCTACAATATTTCGAGAAAGTTGTAGAATCTCCTTTAAATTATATGCGTAGATGCCTATTTATTGCTATTTTGAGATAACTTATATACCTGAGTGACCTGCGGAAAATTTTAGCCCATCAAAAGGTATTTCATAGAGAAGTGGGGAAGAGGCTAGGAGGGTGGGCCTTATTACCTGTTATTTCTTTGCATTTTCTGAGAACATTTACCATAGTAATGTATATTTTTTTCACACCATCAGAAAGTAGAGATTTCAACGAACAAAAAGCCCATCGGCTTTTCTAAAAAACCTGATATTTTGACAGGAAAATTTCTGATTGAAAATTAGGGTGCTTTTTCGATATTAAGTCAAAATAAGGTGGAAAAATTATTATTTTAAATAATAAAAATTACAGTGTGTTTGGTACATGAAAAAGTAGGTTTTCATAAATTTGTGGAATTTTTTTTTTTTTTGTAAAAGGTAAAAATAAAAAACCAAAAACTTGGTTATTTGAATTTTTCACATAAATTTTCAGATTATTTGAAAAAAGTGTGCATACCAAAGTTGTAGATCTTTCTATTGCCTACAACTTTGCCATTCAACTTTTTTCCATAGGCCTTGTAGTTTTGCCGAAAATCGAGATAAACCATTTTATACCCTTGAAAACTCACCCCCTTCCACTTCCCGACCTCAGATCGCCCGTAAATTATTTTTCCTTTCATTTTTGTTATATTTTCTTCCTTTTCCAATGAGTTTCATTCTACTATGATTTTTTTTGTTTAAAAAATTATCGACCCTGGTCTACAAGGTAGGTGATTGTTCATAAATGTTTCATCTATTAGGTCTCAATATTGAACTGTTTCTCGGACCACTGCAGTATTGCATTATTAATACATGCAACAAACGATATAAAGTTTAAAGCTGAACGAAATATCTCTAAGGTTGAAACAAATTCATATATAATTAAATGAGGTATCAAAACTAAAAGTCAATGTAAAGTAGAAAAATAAAGGTAAGTTTGTTGGAAAAAGCATTAATCCAGAGCCGGTAAGTGGTAATGTCCTACTATTGGTGCGCGTAGCGTAGAATGCAAGTGGAATAATAATAATAATAATTTGTCGTCGTTGGAGTCGATGGCCTTTTAAGATTTTCCATTCCCGAAGTCGATATATTTGAAATGTCATGTATTGCATTTTCAATTCTATCAGCTATGTCAAGTTCATTTTTTCTCGATGAATCGAAGACCGACTGCCGAAGACCGACTTCCAGCCGCGTTATTTTGCCAATATGGACAAACAAAATAAAATTTTGGTACTTGTCTTAACAGGTAGTTTTGTGGTATAAACTCCAAGAGGACGAGTTGATGAAGTACTTTCAGACTTCATTTTCTTTATAAATCTTGTTAAGGTCATCCGTTTAATATCGAATTCCTTGGCGGCAGCATTTACACATTTGCCTCCGTTCGTGACAGCCTTTGCTGCATCATTTAACTGTTGACTAGAAATAGATCTGCTTGTTGTCTTTTTTTTATGTCCGCATCCTAAAATAAAATAAAACATATCTTACCTTTGTTTTAAACCGTGGGGATAGTTGAGCAACTATTGCTCAACTAGCCCCCACCCAAATATTTGAAACAAAAGTGAGGTTTTGAAAAAAAGGTTTGAATAAGAACCAAATCCTTCCTAGATATTATAAATCAAACAGTCTTATGATAGTTTAATACTTACTTGATTGAAATTGGTACAGAAGAAATATAGACCAAAATTAATTTTTTACTTTTTGGTGGCAAAAAACGAAGTCTGTCTGAACTTAAGTCGATCGACAAGTTGATTTGACGAGTTAGCATGCGGTGTGTAGTTTTAGAGGTATTTCGATTGCCCAACTTGACCCATATGCTCAACTAGCCCCACCCTACCCTACATAATTATGTCAACAATTCAGTCGTATCTGTACCCGAAATTTATGAAGTTGAGTTTTTATATTCTACAAGCAAGTATATTCCATAGGTATATGCATATTCTTACATTCATATAGATAAATTTGTGTCCCATATTGATTGTACACTCTACTTTTCCGTACTCTTTATTTATTACTTGTACTGATCAGACGTTATACATCATTTTTACTTTTATATTTTTTTTTTACTTCTTTCGATACATCAAGAATAATTACCTGTTTGTTTAATGGTTTTTGGGCAAATATACTTTTTATTATACCTACCTGAAAACACTATATTAACATGCTTATTTAGCGCACCGAAAGTGTGCTTTTTCCGTGCGCACGCACGGAAAATTTGACGGTACGCTAGTGTCATTAGCTGCGTACTTAAATGTCAAAATAAAATAATATGTTATTGACAGTTCTCTAGAAATCGCAAATTGTTTGTATATTTCCTCAGCAATGGGGTAAATAACGCTTGTTTTGTGACAATATTTGGATATTTTTAGTGGAAATATTTAAAAATGATTTCACCAGAGGAAGAAATATCACGTGAAGCGGCGAAAGTAAGTGCAGAATTACTGCCCAAAAAGTCACGTGAGAGATATGGAAACCAGTATCGTCTATTTTGCAACTGGCGCCAACAAAAGAAAGTTATAAATGTGAGTGATGATATTCTTCTCGTTTATTTGTCAGAAAAAAGCAAATCCATGAATCCATCTTTATAGAGTCAATTTTCAATGTTAAAAAGTTGTCTGGCAGTAAAAGAGAATGTGAATGTTAGTAATTTACCAAAAACTACTGAATTTCTCAACCGAGGAAGTGTTGGTTACACACCGAAAAAGTCCAAAGTATTAACTGCTGACCAAATCGCCAAATTCATACTTGAAGCACCAGACGAGAAGTGATTATTAGGTGAAGTAATTTTAATATTTGGCATATTCGGTACCTGCTGAAGAGATGACTTGATTCTTCTGACTTTGGAAGATGTGGAAGATGATGGCCCGTTTTTGATAGTATTCCTTCGAGATGGCAAAAAACTGGACACAGCATAAGACGATCTTCAGCATCTATGTTAGTCGAGGGCGGAGGAAATTTGCTTACTTTAAAAAGGCATGGGGGTTGGCGTTTCTCGAAGGATACATCGGAGAATCGGTGAGCAGAAAGATTGAAGTTTCTCGTAAATTGTTCAGCCATTCAAGAAAAAAACAACGCCAACATCAGAATACAATGCAGTGGGGGAAAATCAAAAACTGAATACTTCTACTAATATAGTAGCACCTTCGACTTTATCAACTACAGTTATCGAAAATGAAGTAAAGAATCAGCTCTTTACAACAACACAAATTGTACCATAAATATTTCAATTACTAAGAATTGAAAATACATGTTTTTGATCGTTAATCTTCAAAAATAAATGTTTTTTAACAATCTGTGGTTTTCAGGTAGATATAATGATAAATATCGTTCATTACACGTCCATAATAGTTATTTATGTATCAAGGGCGTAAAATAGGCTTTTATGGACCGCAGCGTGTAAGTAATAGCCCTCGCTATCGCTCGGGCTATTAACACGCCTAGGTCCTCAAAAGCAAATTACGCCCGAAATACATACAAAATTTTATGCACGACCGGTATATTTGATGTCATGTATATAGATACCTCTTTATATCTAGAACATGATGAAAATACATCAAGGCTGCCATATCGGAAACAGAATGAATCAAGAAGTGATGGAATGAATGTTACCATAGCAACTCAGTCAATTTTTCGAAATAAGATTATATAGGCTAGTGGCCATATTTGCTGTCAATTTTTGTGATCACAGATAATTTATTACTGATTTTGAAATGGATTCAAGCGACGAAGGAAGTGTGAATTGTACTCCACCAGAAATAAGTGAAGCAGCTGAGGATGCGAAATTGAGTTTATTGCCAAGTAAATCCAAGAAAATATACGACAAGGTGTATGAAGAATTCGTGAGGTGGTGCAACGAGAAAAATGTGAAAAATAAGAAATACACAGAGACTGTACTTCTAGCCTATTTTCTGGAAAAATCTAAATATTGTAAGCCCTCTACCATGTGGTCATATTATTCCATGCTGAAAGCTACTTTGAATGTACATGATAATATAGATATCAGTAGATACGCAAGATTGATAGCTTTTTTGAAACGAAAATTTGATGGTTATAAATCAAAGAAATCGAAGATTCTAAGCAGAGAAGAAATCGAGTTATTTTTGAGGGAAACACCAGACGATTTGTATCTTATGATGAAAGTAAGTTCTAATTCCATGTTTTCTCAATGTTCAGTATGTTAATCTGAGAATTTATTGTAGGTAGCACTGATTTTTCGTATTTGTGGAGCAAGTCGCCGCGAAGAATTGGCAAATATCACAGTGGACGACATTCAAGATTTCGAGACATTCTTACTCATAACTATACGAGAAACCGAAACGAAGATAGATCGAGTATTTACTGTAATCGATAAAGAACAGAAATCGCCAAGTTATTTGGATATTTACAGGAAATATTCTTTCTTGCGAGATCAGAATGATCAAAAGCGTTTTTTTTATATTATAAAAATGGCTGGTGTACGAGACAGGTTATCGGAAAAAATACATTCGGTCAGATACCATTCAGAATAGCCACTTACCTAGGTATTTCTAATGCGAAAGAATATACTGGTCACTGCTTCAGACGTTCCTCAGCAACTATGTTAGCAGATGCAGGCGAGGATATAATCAACATTAAAAGACATGCTGGGTGGAAGTCGACGACTGTTGCGGAAGGTTATATCGAAAATTCAGTTGCAAATAATCTGAAGATTGCTAAGAAAATCGTAGAAAATGATGAGCCTTCTACTAGCCACTGCAGACAATCTGAAAATATTGCTCACTACTCTGAAACACCAGATAATAACATGTATTATCTTCAGACTTCTAGTAAGGAGGAATCACTTGAAATCAGTAACTATCTGCAACAACAGATAACAACAAATCCAAATATTTCCATGAATAACTGTTCCAATTGTATTGTCAATATTAAGTTATAATTCATTTTTTGAATCAATTTATGTTCATTGTTTCCGTTATATTATTGTTAATGTTTTGGGTTTGATTATATGATCCATCGGAATATAGATTTCTATCGATATGAGATTGAAATTCACTTCAGCGCCTGATCAACGATTCTATTGCCGCCGGGCGATAAAGTAGTCCGCGGGCGCTAAAGTGCTACTTTACGCCCGCAAATCCGGGCGCTAAAGTGCTACTTTACGCCCGGTCGTCCATAAATGCTTTTTCCGTGCTTGCATTAACTTGTCGCGCACGCACGCAAGAGGCCTATTTTCTCGACTCCTAATGAAATATACTATTGTTGCCTTCTAGAAGATAAAAAGGATATTTCAGTTTGGGAAAATTGTAGTTTAGAAAAACTTATTGTCTACGAATTTACTTTGGAGTACCACTTTCCACATTCGTTAGTAAATATAATATTATATACCAGCGAAATTATTTGTTAAACCGACCTGTCAATGAAACATATCATCTTGTGAACATTTCATTATATCGAGTACGTCTCTGCTTGTGGTCGGCCCCAGTCGAGCCTTATCGGCAATTAATAATAATGAGTCTCTTATATGTGCAAAATGTAGCTTTTTATGATGAAATTCACCATCATTTAATGGATATATTTAGATCTTGAAAAAACCATCTAACCATCAAATGATCCCCAGATTGATTTCAAATGATATGATTATTTGAAAATATTTCCCAAAATTTATTGGCCCACAAGTTACCTATGACACGTAGCGTAATATCGCTATTGTACTCCCACATACCGAGTATCGCATAGTTCCTGTCACGTTCTAACACTTCGAATTCAAATTGGGTGCTTCATTTATGGTGATGTGGGCGTGCGTAGGTTGAAGGAGAAATATTTGAACTGAATCTATTGATTTATAATTGAAAAATTGTAAACTTTGGATGGATGGAATGACATCAACCCATTTTTTATTCACCGAAGATTTCCTTGATGTGTGCGCTTCATTTTTGGACAGAGCCTCATACATATTCTGACAGACCAAAGATCAGCTATAATACAGAGCTTCCAAAATTTTCAAGTTTCACTAGTCGGAGGCAATAAAAATATCTAATTAGAATTTGTTGTTCTTTGTATCAATGGAAGCACGTTTCAGCATTTATGATGATGAAATAACCAATAATATATCGTACAATGGGCATGGAATGATCCTCATTTTTTACAAGTATGAAAATTGCGGAATGAACCAATCCATGCCCGGTACACATTATATTATATTTTCCATGACTACAATTATATCGTTCCTCATGCGACTCATGCTTGAAATGTGAATCATGATAATTCAAGAAGAAGAATACCGGATAAAAATGTGCAAGGTTTCATATTGGTCTGTGACAGATTTCTTTCAATGCAGAGTCGCTCAAATTCTGATTTTGTCAATACCGTGCGTTCATATCGTGTGTTATTTTTCGATATCTCAGAAACCATAACAGAGAGAGAGAGAAACATTTCGAATATTTTGTTTTTCGCTTTTGCAGTTTCCGTTTCCAAATATTTTCAACTCTATAGGTTGTTTCTTGAAGTCGTCTTTTTCAAATCGAGCACCCTCTATTTTTCTCCCGAAATTGATTCCCTTCGCAGATGTGAAAAAATTCAAAATCCCCCACGATCCTTCACCATTCACTGTTGCATTCCAATCAACCCTGCTGCTCCTAAGTTGGCATATGGAGATGGTCACGGAGCCAAAACAGAAGACACGCATAGTCATCACAAGAACCAGTAATCACAAATAATATATAATAATAATTATTACATAAACACTCTGGATGCGGAATTGCTTGGAGCAAGACTTCTACACTCCAACAGCAGCTCACAGGGGTCCTTCCATACCTCACGCCTCTACACAACGTACTAGAGACAGCTGCAGGGGGCACCTCATTACAGGCTGGAAAAGGTCGGACTCAACGGGAAAATGCATGTAATGTGAGTGCAACAACAAATAAAATTGTAAAGAAATCTTCGAGAAGTACTTGTCTCAATTGATCCCACCGGAAATCGAGGACAAGTCACTTGTTTGACAGTTTATCTGCAGAAAATTCATAATACTTCACTCAAATTCTTGCTTTTTGTTAAAAAGCATCACTATCACTATCATTGTTGGAAATATTTGGTGGAGAGGAGCATTAGTTCAAACGAAACTGAACAGTGGAAATATGGAGAAGTACTGATGTTGATGTCCTGAACACGAATCCGTAAGACTTTTCAGCCTATCTTGCCCTCTCATATAATTTTTCGCAAAAATCGGTATACCCATCGCCCCTGGCATCAGTGTATGTCACTCAGGTTAAACCTAGAGGAGATTTAGACTCATCCTCGGTATATCTAACAATCGGGAAAATTTCCGAATTCTACTACAATAGTTATGGAAGATACGGGGGCGTTTCCATGGGAAGTGAGACAAATTCGGATTTTTCAGAACTGATTTTTTTTTTCGAAAATATGGATTGGTATTGAAGTTGATATCCTAATCACGGATCCGTAAAAACATTTTAGCCTATCTTGCCCTCTAATATAATTTTTCGCAAAAATCGGTATATCCATCGCCACTGGCGCGCAGAGTATGTCACTCGAGTTACCCCCAAAGGTGATTTGGACTCATCTCCGTTTTATCCAACAATCGTCAAATTTTCAGAATTCTATCCCAATAATTACGGAAGATACGGGGGTGTTTCCATGGAAAGTGAGACAAATTCGGATTCTTCAACAGAAATATGGAGTGGTACTGAAGTTGGCGGCCTGATCACGAATCCGTAAGAATGTTAAGCCTTTCTAGCCCCCTAATATTATTTTTCGCAAAAATCGGTATATTCATTGCCCCTGGCGTGCAGTGTATGTCAGTCATATTAACCCCAGAGAAGATTTCGACTCATCCTCGGTATATCTGACGATCTTGAAAATTTCAGAATTCTACTCCAATAATTACGAAAGATATATATATATATATATATATATATACATATATATATATATATGTATATATATATATATATTTATTTATATCAGGTTTTTAAATGAGTGAATGTATAATGTATATCATTGTAATACAAGACATAATTGAGTAATTTAACGCCACGCACCGACTTTTTTCTGAATAATCTTTATAGTCTTTGGGTTATCCGATACTACTAGCATATTTCTCTACCAAATTGCTATAATACTGATTGAAATTGCCTATATCACGTTACACAGAAAATTTAAGGGTTCCATAAACTTTTGGGGAAGTTCAACTTCCATTTATCATATTCTGAAAATATTCAGCCATTGCACTCCTAATTTTCATCCACTCTTTTTTTTTTTTCGTAATTTTTCTTCATTTCATTACTTTTGTATTAATGTTTTTGTGAAATTTTGTTATTAGAGTAAATAATTGAAAAGCAGAATCGATATCAATATTGAAAAAAAAATCCTAATAATTTTCCTGTCCCAAATCTTCATTCAAAAATTTACAATCTATGTAATTCTCGTAAAAAAATAACTTTTTCATCATTATTCTCATAGGTGACTGGTCGATAACATTTTGCCTGAACACAATTGATATTGTTTCATTTTCTTACCCCTTGACAGAGATATGGTGTGAAAATGTTTTAGATGCTGGGCGTATGTACCTATTTATTTGTTTAATATATCCATCAGTATTGAGAATATTCAAGTAGCCCTCAATTATATTATCTGGTTTGGAGGATACAATACTGGTATTGATGTCAGCCATAAATATTGCCAAGTTATGATATTCTACTCAATTCAAGTAATCGATTGAACTATTGTTGAAATTTTCTGGGCTGCATTTTCTGCTGTATCATCTGCAAAATTGGATAATTTTACTCATTCTGTTGTTGGGATGGGGCATGTACACAAAATTTATAATACTGGCTCTGAAACACTCCCTTGTGGTACACCAGCATTAAAGTATTCTAGTCGAGGTCAAAATCAGCGTATATTCTTCGGAAACACTTTTCTTTCCGAGCAACAATATTTTTTTTTCTCGAAAGCACGTTCTATGATATCGGTGTCATCTAGTGATCAATTGGGAAATGAATCCTTCTGAAAACTAACTAATAATCCGAACTTGGAAAATGATGAACAGTTGTTACAATAAATATAAAACGAATTTCCATAGTACGTTTTCAGTAACAATATGAATCAATTTCTGTATTACTGATTCCTCATAAGAAACTTTTACCCAGTGCTGAATCGGGGTCAGACTCCATAAAACAATTCTTGCCAAGAAAATCAATGGAATTCATTCATCGGTCTCTCACAATGTGGTAGTTGTTCCTCTAATAAGCAGTACAGTTATAATAACAGTTATTCATCTCCCATGTCTTCCTCTACTGGTTCTTGCTAGAGAACAAACAAGATGTTGACACTTCCAACGATTTCAACAACGATCGAATCACATTATCAATATGCGTTGACCCGACCTTCATAGTTGTGATATGAATTGCTAATTCGACTTTACTTTTACATCATGTTGAAAATACTTCTCTAACGGTTGAGGCACTAGGATATTACAAAGGTGGGTGAATCGAAAAATAGAATGAGTAGATTTGCCCTAATAGTGTTTCATTATCCCTCTTCATGAGCATATGAACGTATTCGAGGTTAAAATTAGGTAAATATTCCCTTCAAAATGTTCTTGGACCTTGAAGATATTTTGCTGGTGAACTTGAGGTGAAATTTCAACTAATAAATTACTATAGCTCCTTTGGGGATGTGAGGGTGTATTTGTAGTTGATATTATTATAAGTAGTTTCTCACTATGCATTTTGCACTATAGATTCGACGGATTTTTCAGGAGATTTGTTTGATTTAAACATGGTTTTTACAACCTGAATCATGACATTGGAACTGTGAGGACTTCAAAGTAGAACAATTTGTCAGAAATAAGTCAATTTTGACTTCTTCGTGTCATTTTGTCCCTCTGCTTACTATAGTTTTCCTATATTAGTTGTGCAATTGTTCTGTAGTATATACTATTTTCGAAATGAATGAGGTGTATTATTTTTAAGATTGGGAGACTAAATTGTTTTTTTCTGTTCGTCTTAGTGTCCCACTGATGAATAGAAATTTTGGGGTTTCGAATGCCTCGCTGAAATTCATAGTGAAAAAATTAAATATGGACAAAGGTACGCCAATACATTGGGAAAGTTTCTTTGACGCATGTTTTGGACATCCGAATAAGATATCAAGAACGGGAAATATTGTCGAAATAGATGAAATTGGGATGAAATGAGCACCACTATTCATTCAGATGTTTGGATGGCGTACAACTGTCTGTCGAAAGAACGATATGAACATTTGACAGTTAACAATCTTATAATTTTCCAGGGCCCAGAGACTAGCATGCACAAAAACACTAGAGACATTTCGTGGCAACATGCAGAAGCCATCAATTCATCTTAAGGTAGTTGTCGTGAAATCCAATTCCAATCAGATTTCGTTTATATTCGTACCACTTTCAGTTAACATTATTACCAGTATCACATCAAATATTTGGAATCATTTACCACACCGAAGGCGAGATATAAGCCTTCGAATTTGCAACGTTCAACAGGTAATCCCTATAGTGAGCTACCGCAGACACCACATTTTAGGGCATAACTAAAAATCCTCCATTCAGATCTTTTTGAAAAACTAGTATATTATTAATAGGTAAGTAATACATTTTATAGAAAAAGTTAAACACGCATAGCCATACAGTTATTTAGTTATTGCCATAAGAAGTTTCTAAATTATTGCGTATGAGAAGTGCAAGAGAGGGAAGGCTGAGAATCGTGGCAACGCCTCAAGCGAGCGCTCTTGAAATGAGCGGGAGCGCGAGGGTCTTGCTGTTTTGAATCGAACTGTGTTGTGGAATGCACATACTTATGAATACGTGCGTCAATAAATACTGATGCATTTAAAACATATTATAATAGGAATAGATATAGAATAAAATGCAGTTTTAGCGAGTAACGGCAAACAACAGTGCATAAACTTTATTACATTTCTACATTTGTACAACACATGTACGTATAACATAATTCGAATATTTTTAAACATAAACAAAAATGAATCAGATTTCTAACAGGCCAATGAAAAATAACAAAAAATATAAACAACAATGAATGAAATATTATTCATTTTTCTAACTATCATATAAATAATCACTTGATTGAATAAACATTTATTTTGGAATCATGAATGATTTTAGTTCATGCTTTCCTATTTTTAGTAACTCTATGTTTTCTATTCTCCAATTTTTCAGTTAAGGATTAATCACAGCTTCTTCTCCTTCATCGTGATACAGTTGTTTCAAAGAATTGTATATTATATTTTGTTTCGCGATCATGGTGAAATCTTCTATTAAATTATTATTAATGATTGCTCTGAGTAATCTCATCGAATCACGCATTATGCACAACGAGTAAATTTGGAGTTGCAGATCAATTTAAAAATTATTTAAATGCTACCAAACAATCTACTAAATTCAGTGAATCGACTTGTACATCATTCAAATATAATTGATCAGAAATTTTATTACATCCCGTAATTTTTGTCGCCACAGGATTGATGCTTCGTAGGACTAACATATATATGAAATTTTCTATATTCACATTTGGCGGCGATTTGTAAAATGTCATCAGTCATGCACAATCCAGATGTTCCTAAATCAAAACAAACTATGAAATAATTTATTGATATTGATTCGATGTTTTTTAATAATAGTGATGATGCACTTAATTCGTTAATTCCAACGTTTGGTTGATATGCTACACCTCCTGAGTTTTCCTTCGATTTTTTCAACATCTCCCTTCTTTGGTGAAATCCACTCTTCGCAACTTTTTTCTCTTGTTTTTTTTTTCCTTATCAGAATCGTATCTTCGAGCATATGTATGACTACGTTCCAAATTCAATTTGTTTCTTATATTCAATAACGATATCTCGCCAATTTTTTTCGAGCAAGCTGCACTGTATCTTGAACAACTAAATGCGAGCGATCGTTGGATTGCGACGTTGCCAACAGTCCAGTCATGGTTTATTTGCTGTGTCACGCATGCTAGTTGCGTTTCTGAGTGTACAGTTCCCTTAAAAGAGATCCCACTAATTCAGCGTTTGAATATGTATCGCGTCGCGCTACAATCGAGCCTAATATTTGACACTGTTCGTAGCACGACAACTACCTTAAGGCAGGAAAACGGAACACATTACAGGAAATTTGGCCTGCATGTCCTATAAGAAATGTACCTAGTTGAATTTGAATTGTACAGAGGAGTTTTTCAAATTAGCTGAGGAGTCATACGATCTCAGAAAATAAATTGACAATTCTGTCTATCCTGATGATGTTGAAAGGATTTTCAAAGGACATTTTGGAAAAAAAATGCATTCTTTGGGACTTATATCAGTTTTCGGAAAAATCATATATTGTGAGCAAAGCGAGGCAGTATGAAAGCACGGAGCAAATGCGGATATGTAAGCATAAAACAATTGCGAGAGTTGCAAGCGTATCTAAGGAAATAGTGATTACAAGCATACCGAGGGTATCTAAGAACATAGCGATTGAGAGCGGAGTGATCTTGTGCAATAGTGTATTCTTTCACTTAGGGAAATAATCAGTTCGTGTTCAACTTGGATAGCAATGTTGGCCAAGTTAGGCTGAGTTGTGTTCCCTTTAAATAGTGACCCAGGTGGATTTTCCTTCGGCGTGTCTAATTCACCAGGAAATCAAACTCGGTCACTAAGTAGTAACATTAATTATTTCATTTTTTATTTTACATCAATGTGCTACATGGGTGTCCCTGGATTTTCTCTCTTTCTCTCGAGAATGTATAGATGGGGTCAAAATATCACCAGTACTTCATATAACTTTTGTTCCTGAAAGCCGTCGTTACCAAGTTACGGGCCCTCAAAGTTACAAAATGAAAAATGTTTTTCTTTGATAACATTCAAAGTGAAGAGTCGGTTGTTCCGCTACAAAGTCAGGAACGGCCTACCCCCGATGGTCCACACCTCAATACTTTGAAATGACTGGGATTTGTCAATATGTTTTAACAAAACAAGGTTACCTGGACAATTTCCTGAATAAAAGTAGGTACTCGTGTGGAAAGTCGATCGGAGCAACGATTCTTGATAAAAATGCAGTTTTACTCGACGACATCAAACCCGATCGTCCACCATTATTTGAAATGAAAAATTTTCACAGTAGAAATACTAATGCTAACGTTAATTCAACATTTATAACAGGAATGATACAAAATATGCTAAAATAAAGTCGTAAACAAAAATTACAGTACCAAGTTGGAAGTTTCGTTCACAATGTAGATATTTTTTCAAATGAAATATCAAGTTATGTAGATTCGTGGTGTTTTTGAACCAACGAGCTACTCCACTATGAAATATCGAATTCAGTCCATATTTTGTATGTACTCGTGGAATGAGTACGTTTCGTGTTGTGTTATCTGAATCTCATGAAACTCAACATTTGGATGTTGCAAATTCGTATGCACAGCTTAAATGTTGAGGAGTTTCAGTGATAAGTATAATTTCATGAGAGGAAATCTTTAACCCGAAGATAAATTTAGCTGTAGAAACGCACATCGGAAGACGTAACTTATAAGAAGCAAACGAATAAACTACAAAAACGGCTGCACATGAATCGGTGAAAAATATCCGGTGAATAAATTTATGTTCCATTTCTTCCACAGATGTTGACAAAAACACCTTGTAGAAAGAAATAAAATTAGTGTGGATAAAAAATGACAACTGGAATGCGATTTCGTTTTGTTGAGTGGTGCGTTGTCATTGTATTGTCAATATTCTAATAGGACAGTTTGAAGTGTTTTGATATGGCCCAACAGTTTACATTCAACGAATATGCAGATATGCATGCATTGTATGGGCGAGCATTTGGTAATGCTGCAGAAGCCCGTCGTCTGTATGTCGAACATTGTCCCAATCGAACGTTACCGGCAAGAGAAACGTTCGAGCGTGTCGATAGCAGCTTGAGGGAGACAGGTATGTCTAATGGATAATTAATTGGAGCCTGTTGTTTTACTTCGATATTATTGTAGGTTCAGTTTTGCCAAAACGGGGTGGTGAGTGCGCTCCTAGGGCTGTGCGTACCGTTGTATTGGAGGAAAATATTTTGGAAGCTGTCGCTGATGATCCTTCAATGATCATCAGAAAGCCATCAGAACAGTTCCATACATCCAAGTCCACTATTCATAGAATAATCAGGGAACAACTGCTCCACCCATATCACATCCAGAAGGTGCATGCCATGACACCTGAAGATTTTCCAGCACGACTGGAATATGCCAATTGGTTCCTGGATAAGCAAAGAGAGGATATGACTTTTGTTCCTCGAGTTTTATTCACTGATGAAGCAGGTTTCAGTAGAGATGGAGTAATCAACTCTCATAATCTCCACATATGGGCCGAAGAAAATCCCTATGGGATATTGCAAACCAAACACCAACGGAAATTCAACGTGAATGTTTGGGCTGGCATTATAGGAAACCATCTTATAGGACCATTCGTTCTACATGACCGATTGAATGAAGAACGTTATTTGGAGTTCATTCAGAACGATTTGAATGGACTTTTGGAAAATGTTCCATTGCAAACCCGAAGAGATATGTGGTTTTCTGCCAAACTTTTTTTAAATCATTTTTAGCATCTATTATTTTATTTGTATAGAATTTGTTTTTGGTTTCTCGGATAAGTTTTGTCAGGAAGTTTCTATAAAGTTTATATTCGTTTTGTTTTTCTACTGAGAAGTCGGCCAGAAGATTTCGTTTCAATTTGTCTCTATGGTGTATAGAAATAAGAAGGCCATTTCAATTTTGTTTGTTTATTTGTTTTTTTTTCACTTCTGTACATTTGTCTATATGCTTTTCTAGTTCATCAAAAAAAATATTGTATGCAGATTCTGGGACTCTAGATTGTATAATTGTCTCCCAAGTTTCTTTCTTGATATGGAATAGAAAATAATTTCACGTGCTTATTTCGATTGAATCGCTTATTACAACCCACAACTGCAAAATGCTTCATGGTATACCTTATCAAATCGAAAAAATTTAACTTTTAGGTATATAATCTTCATGTAAATATATATTTGAACTGAAAAATCCATATTCATAATTGACTCCCAAGTTTCTTTCTTGATATGGAATAGAAAACAATTTCACGTGCTTATTGCGATGGAATCGCTTATTACAACCCACAAGAGCAAAATGCTTCATGGTATACCTTATCAAATCTAAAAAAATAAACTTTTCAGGTATATCATCTTCATGTAAACATATATTCGAACTGGAAAATCCATATCCATAATTGACTCCCAAGTTTCTTTCTTGATATGGAATGGAAAACAATTTACTCTTTTTCTTAACTTATTAAAAAATCAAATCTAAAAAATTAACTTTTTTGGCATATTCATAACAGATCCAAGAACATAACCCACTTCTCAGTATTCACAAAGGAGTAATAATCACAACAATGTCAACAAATATTTTTCAGGATATAATTTTTTGCAGAAATAAAAATACAAGTAACCTAATGGAAAGTAGTTTTGTTTGTATCGGCTGTTTAACAATTTGATACAATAGTTTGTGAATCATGCTTTTTCCTTGAAAAAAATGTACATTTATAACATTTGGTCATATTGCATTTGAGTTGGATAAGCACGCAAAATGCCAAATCTGAAGGATAGCAACCACTTGCTGGGTAAGTTTGTATTATAACGCTTTTATTGGGAAAGAAAAATAATAGGGGTCTTTCTGCACCAAGCTTTCAATTGCTGGACTGATTTTATTATGTTTTGAAGTATCTATGAACGTTGTATGGAAACCCCTTGGCCTAATATTCGATACCTTTTTCAGTTCATCTTTCAGTCGGATGATTTTATGAACACCCTGTTCATATTTTCGAACAAATAAATTGCTATAATAATAATAATGAATGTCTTCAGTTCCACATCACTAGTACATTGAAGAAGGACAATCATTAAAAAAAAAGAGAGGAAATCTCAAGCGGAAGTTCACCAATTGGTGCTCTACCACTTAGCCCTTGTTGTAGAAAAGTTTGGTATTATTTTTCATACCTAACCTAAGCCTATATGATTTCAAACTAAACGTTTAGGGTAACTTAATATTGTTTGATCACGCTCAAAAAAGAGAGAGAAGAAAACAAAAGAAAAAGTTAGAAATGTAGAAAAAGGTATATAATGAGTGCCAATTGTTCAATAAATGTGTGTTGAGTTTTTTTTTTTAATTTGAAATATCATATTGCCTCAATTCAAGAGGTATCGCTTGGTATAATTTATACACATTGAACTGGAAGCTTCTTCAAAAGGAGGTTATGTATCAACAGTATACCGATCAATACAAAAGCTGTATATGGAGGAACAGTAATTGAATTGGGGCAACACTAGAGTTTCACATAAAACATTTTTTGTAGCTATGGGTAAGTATCCTCTATGTGGGTACATTAGTCTCAGAGCTCCATATACTCTCTAGATATTACGTTTGACATGCTCGTGTAAATTGTCCTATAAAATCAAGCCCAGACTCCTTGCATTATCAGAAATCGCAATAGCGTCGTTTATACCAATTGCTTTTAGCAAATGCTTGATGAAACTTGTTACCCAATACCAATGCCACATATGTTATTGAATCCAACATCAAATAATGCTGACTACCAACCTATGCAATGTTGTCCAGATCATTATCCAAAGAAACTGCTGCGTTACTCAGATCACCTGAAGAAAACTTGTGGTATAAAAACTTTCTAACAAAAAATCGAACCGACGAAATACGGAACTAAAAAGTAAAAAATAAAATAAACCTTCTTAGTCTCAATAACTAGGCTCCTAAACTAATGTAAGTAACTAATTTTGAGTCGGCGCCAAACAAACAAGCAAATGAATTAGATAAGGCTGAAATAATGACAATCGAGTTGCGCGGTGACATTATGATGATTTTTTTGAAGTAATTTAATGATCTTCATAACTTGTTCGTTCGGCTCCGACTCAAAATTAGGTACTTACATTAGTTTAGGAGCTTAGTTATTGAGACTAAGAACGTTTATTTTATTACTTTTCAGTTCCGTATTTCGTCGGTTTAATTTTTCGTTAAAAAGTTTTTATTTTTAATTCTTTGTGGCTGAAATCTACTAATTACTTCCTACTTGTTTTTTTATTACTTCCATAATTTCTACTTACCCACCTCACTTCAACTATTACCAGTTAAATAATATGACTATCTACTTTTACTATTTATTGTAATATAATTTTTTTTTGTTCTGGTTATTTTATCTCATTTCTTTGTATATCATTCCATCCTCTCATAGAATATGATGATTGTGACGGATGAAGGACAAAAAAATAAAGACATTAGCGATCTGTCATTGTCAACTACATATGTGTGCCAATGTTCACAAGTGAAAAATCAATTATTCCCTATTTTTCTACCCGTAAGGGTGGATAACTCCATTCGAAATCCGAATATGATCAACTATCAGGTATACCCTATCTAATAAAAAAATAATCATCCAAATCGAAGTACCCAGTACACAGTTATGCCTGATAGAATCGGTTAACGGACCAGAATTCAGAGGGTGAGTGATCAATATCCTTCATTTTGCTACCCTTAGGCGTGAATTTCATTTTTTGAATTCAAATGGAACCAATTTTGAAGTACACCCTATCAACTGAAAAAAGAATTATCGGAATCGGACGTCTCAGTAAGAAGTTATGCGTGATCATACATAAAAAAAATACCTCCTCCTTTTTGGTTTCGTCGGTTAAAAAATCAAATATACGGGTCGACTAGAGAACCTCCTCATTTTTGGTTTCGTCG
Organism: Gonioctena quinquepunctata; assembly: GCA_018342105.1. NCBI lineage: Eukaryota > Metazoa > Arthropoda > Insecta > Coleoptera > Chrysomelidae > Gonioctena > Gonioctena quinquepunctata. The sequence continues at coordinate 429,402 of JAFIRS010000191.1, forward strand.
GTTGAACATTGAATATCATCAGCGTACATGTGTAGTTTACAATGCCTACTGAAGTTTCTGAACTGGCTTGTGTAGATTGAGAAGAGAAGCGCCTCTAAGACTAAGTCCTGTGGTACACCAGATGATGTATTTTCAACAGATAATGTATCTTTTAATTTCACACTTTGCAAGCGATCTGTCACACCACTCCATTTCAGAATGGTTAGCAGTATATTGTGTCGATACCGTTTGGTTTTGCTCAAGTCCAGCATCATCAAGGCTGTACATTCTCGATTGCCCGAAATATGTCATTACTAACCTGAAGAAGTGCAGTGATATAACTATGTCCTGCACGGAAACCTGATTGAATTTGTGGCAAGATATTATTATCATTAATAAATTGGGTGGATTGTTCTGCCATAATTTTCTCCAATAGTTTTGATAAACCCGCCAAAATACAAATAGCTCTAAAGACTTGGTTCATCTTCTGAATTGGGGTTGTACGAACATGTTGCCAGGAGAAATGTTTATGATATTACACAGTTAAAAATGAGAACGAGATATGGTATGGACAACAATTTTCTATGAAAGCTATGCTTAAACAATCGAAACCCGGTGAACTATTTTTGAATTTTCCAAGAGTTTTCAGAACACTTGATTCATCGACAAGTTGCAAAAAAAACATTTCCACAAAGTTCAACCTACGTGGTGTACAGTTAGATATTAGATAACATAACAGTAATGTTATCGTTTTTTTTGTGATCGAACTGACATTAAATATCATAACATAGTTTTATGACCCTTGGAAGACTGACGATGAAAATTGTGCAGAGAAAGCAAATACTTTCTTGAAAAATGAGAAATATTATCTCAGATCTGAGGAAGTACTCGAATTCCTTATATCATTATATTCCTCTGATAAGTTTTCCATTTGGTAAATGGCCAGCAGAGTTCATTCAAAACGTGTTTGTTGGAGATGTTTTATAGAAAAAAGACGCTCACCTCAATATTTCACCAGTATAGCAGCCGCGAAACGTTTCCCTAGGCGTAACCTACAAACGACGAAAAACACTGTTTTCCGCGTCCCAATTCGAGCTATTTCAGTCACTGATTACAAGATTAGAAACACGCGACTAGACTCGATCGAAACACGAAAAATGAACACTCGATTAAAAATTCGTTCGATTTCGCGGCAAAAAACTGGCGTAGCGTTCGACGGCAGAGAGGCCAACGATCTCCCTCACGTTTTTCGTGTATCTTTTCAGAATATTCCGCCGAATACTGAGGAAATTATGTAATTCTGAGAGCTGTAACTTGCCGGCGACGGCGTGCCTCGTGACCTTGTTCAACACTGTAAATATTAAGTGGATTTACTTCTCGGTGAAGGTTTCGAATGTTTACATGTGCTTATTCACTCCTACGTACTGGTCTCGATTGTGATCGGGAGAATGTTAGTATGCCTGATTAGAATACAATTAGAGTCGGCGGTATACTCCGGGAAAATTGGGATATTCCATGAAAAGTTCCGCGGAATCATACTGTGGGCAAAATGCTCCAAAAGACAGAAGCAATTAAAAAAAACGTTTGTATAAAGATACGATAAATGGAAAAGTGACCTGCCCGAATTTTGACGAAATTTTCAAATGTGTTCTGAGAAGATCATTATAGGAAATGTCCATAACGGCTTGTTCTGGAACGTCCATCGAGGAAACTGTAAATTGGTCTAGGTAAACGATACCTTTTTATATCACAACAGTAATAGACCAAGAGCCAGCAGAAAAAACGTATGGTCAACTCAAAGCTAAACTTTTTGAGAAGTAAGCCAGTGTTAACAGGGCAGCGCAAGTATGGCGGCCCGTAGGTGCCGGCGTTGCGCTACGCAATCATTTGCATTTATAAAAAAAACGATGCTCTTGGGGAATGAGCTCAAAGCTAATTCTTGTTTTATATTATACATAAGACAACCAAAGTGTGGAGGAGTTGTATGCCATACCAATGCAGCGACTCAAACTGTGCGACATACTCAATTTAAATTATGACATACGAGCTCAAAGCTAATTTTTTCAACCCAATGATAGAAAAAAAACTGATAAGGACCATGCCATACTATTTTGGTGTCGCTAAGTACCCGCCATACTGAACCAAAAATGTCACTTTTTACTATCTATGTATCATAGGTACGAAAATACATTGAAAGACGCAAGCTCCCCCCCGCGATCGACGAGGGCTTCTGCTCTTCATCCCCCCATTAGCAGCACGGCACTACTAATACACAACATGGGGAGGAATCCGAAATTGGGATACGCCCAATCAGCGCGCAAGGTAATCCTAGCTACCGTTATAGCTCGGGCCGCCGTGGGACCGCTTGATAAGACAAGCTACTGGGTATGGGACGTCAGTGCCCGAGCGGATTGATGCGCCGCTCCCCGCCGAGTCAGGCAGGGAATAAAACCACATGGACCCATCAGGTGGAAGACTCCCTTGTCGCTACCGGATTGAGATATTGTTTTCCATTGGTCCACCATCTAGCACCACGCCCCCAGAATCCAATACCATGTGGTGAGGCACCGGCAAACCGGTGGGGCCACCCTCCTCCCCCTGAGTACCCATGTCAACGAGACTCCTCTTGTTACATTTGATGGGTCACCGCCGTATCAGACTTTCGACCTGATACTACTCGTGTGAACATGTGAGGGTTTGCCATAGCTTTCGCTATGACTACTAAGCATGCTACCATGTTACCGAGAGGGAACCTGAAATTTTCCCAGAGGTGTCTGGGATGGTCACAGGCACTCCCCTCCTGGCGGCCTAGTCGCATGGTGGGGCTAGGCCCAGTATCATAGGCACAGGTCTGACGGTCTGTTTTTATGACCTCGTGGTCCATTTTGATGAATAGAAGCAATGCCTTACTGATAGGAGGTCTTCAAATGGCCACCATACCAAAAACTATATTTTTTTCAAATATTTTTTTGAAGTAATTTTTTTTTTAAGTAATTACCGGCTCATGCAAAATTGTAAGTAATGCCGGCCCAAATAGATACATCAATTTTGCCCATGATTTATTTACATTTATGGCAAAAGATTATGAGAACGGAACTCAGTCTTCGATAGGATCTTTATTCGCGAATCAAATTAATGCATTAAAAGTGGGGATGCTGGCACGCGCCGCAGCAGATGCCAGTAGCAAATGTGAAGTGAAAGGAACAACTGCACTTCTATTGAAATTTGCTATTTTTTGGTAAGTAATTTGACTTCATCTGTTAAGTAATTCTGACCAATAACTCCTAGAAATAAGGCTGTTTGGATACGTTTTTTTTATTTTGGTTGATTAACAAAGGTCTACTGAATATATTTTTCGCATTTTTTAAATGAAATTTTGTGGGAAAGAAGTGGAACATTGCATGAATAAAATAGGCCGGTATTAGAATAATATTTTTTAACTCGATCTATTTGCGGCTCATTGAGCCGGTATTGCAAAAAAACGCAATTATTTTCAATCAACTTTTTTTCATATTTCTAGCAAAAAACAAGAAACTTTTTTTTCGAATTCTTGTGACATATACTCCGAAAAATATGTAGAACTATTTCTGGCCCACCAATTTCTTGACAGAAATAAGTAAAGTACGACTTTTATTAATCAATTTCAAATCAAGTGTTTTCAAACAAAGATTCAGTGAAAAAAATTTTTTTAAGGCAACCATTTTTTCAATAAAAGTGGTAGAATGAAAAATGTTTGAATATGTTTTTGATTTTGTTTGGTGTATAAAGGTCTATCAACTTTATTTTTTCTCTTTTCATAGCAGACTTGGTAGAAAAAATGGTGTGAATTGCAAAACTAAAATAGGCCGGTATTAGACTAATATTTTTCACCTCGATCTAATTGCGGCTTATTGAGGCGGAATTGCAAAAAAATCGCAATTATTTTCAATTGGTTTTTTATGTTGTTTTTAAGAAAAGAAAAACTTCATTTTCGAATTTTTTGACGTATATGATTTGAAAAAGATATAAAACTATTTACGGCCCACAAGTTTAATAACAGAAATAGAAAAAATTCGTCTCCTTTTTACCCACTTTCAAAGAGTGTCTATTTTTTAAGACCAACCCAGTTGTTTAATGAAAATGTTAGAATTAGGATATGGTTTTAATTTTGATTGATTTAGTACCTTAAGCCCATTAAACATATTTTTCAGATTTTATATAAGATTTTCATAGGAATAGAATGTTGGAAATCGCAAAAATGGAATAGGCCGGTATTAGATGAATATTTGAGACCTCGATCTAATTACGGCTTCTTAAGCCGGAATTGCAAAATAATCGCAATTGTTTTAAATAATTTTTTTTAATATTTTCAACAAAAAAAATGCTATTTTTCAAAATCTATGACATACACTACGAAAAATATAAAAAACTAAATGCGGCCCACAGTTTATTGATAGAAATAGAACAAATACGCCTCTCTTATTACTGTTTTGAAAACAATATTCATAGAAAAAGTCAATGAACAGTGTTTTTTATGAAAACACTTTAAATAAACATTAAAAAAATATTTTCAAATACTTAAAATAGGCTAAAATATTTACTTTTTATCAAAAATCTTCTATCTACCCATGAAAAAATTGATCTAAAATTTGTTTTCCTTATTTATCATAAGAGTCTGTTTTACAAAATATGTCTATTCTACAAAATATGTTTAAGTACATCGAATCCATTTTTTAAACATTAGAGTACAAGTCAATTTGCAAAAATATAATGTATATTGATCTGTAAGTACCTATTTTCTGCAGAAAGATGTTACCTATGAAGAAAGCACTGGAAAAGCTGATGAAAAAGATGAGAAGAAAAAGGAGAAGGAGAACAGATACAGGAACAAGGGAATAAAATATTGTTTATATGTGTAGTAGGACTAAGAGCCATGAGCATAATACGAATAATATCGAAAATGATATGAATAAAATTTAGAAAGTTACTAGTCATGAAAATAACAACAGAGGTAGGGAAGATGAAGTTGATGACAATGAAATCGACGTTGACGAAAGTGAAATCGACTAACTCCTCAACAATTTGAGCAGGAATAAAAATTAATGTTCAATTAAGTAATTCAACCTATGTGTCATATTTATAAAATAAAATATTTCTAGCTTTGACACTTTTTCATTTATTTTTACATATGTAATAAGTACTCATTTGACCGTGTTCTCCACACACACACAATTTTTCAAGTCCAATCGCTAAAAATAGTGTCCCATAACAATTTTTTTTGACATACTGTACATTTCTCCAGTATTGATTGAAACATTTTCAATTATGAATAAAAGCGAGCAACTATATACATATATATATACATATATATATACATATATATATATATATATATATATATATATATATATATATATATATATATATATATATATATATATATATATATATATATATATATATATATTGTTATGAAATATTAATAGATTTTTATTTTCGCTCCGCGTTGGGTGACAAATTGTTATGAAATATTGATAGCTAATTATTTTCGCCCCACGTTGGGCACCAATTTGTTATGTTATAATGATAGCCTAATTATTTTCGCTCCGCGCTGGGAGCCAAATTTGTTATGTTCTGATATAATAATAGCTAATTGTTATGAAATAATGATTGCCAGCTAACGTTACTGTTTTCTCGCCACGTTGTTGCCAATTATTATTACTTTTCTCACCACGACTAATCTCAGTTGGTACGCCTTCGCCTCAGGAGCCAGTACTGGCAATAGAGCCACTGCCTGTCTAGATGTCAACTCGAACCATTTTATTTCAGTGTTTATAAGTAAGATATTGCAGATCATTGTGGAAAATAAACCAGAAATTACCCAAAAACAATTATTTCCTTTATTCGGGAAAAACTTATATTAAACTGGCCTGCGAACGATAACTTATAACTATGATCAATTGACAAATTTTCATAAAATAATTGGAAACAGTGATGGATAACCTCACTTTTTTCTTTAGAGTTGGAAGAATTCTTTTATAGTTCAATACCAAATCATAGAGTTCTTCAGAGATATGAGTTATTTTGTAAAGTGATTCAGTTTGTGATGTGCACTAAAAGTTTATACCTGGAGCTGGAACTGTCGCTGATGCAATACCTGGCATAATCTGAATTCCAATTTCATCCACTCCTCTCAGGAACTAACCATTTCAAAAGGAACCATCTAAAATCCACGAAGTCAGCTTGGACAAGTTTTCATGTGGAGAACCAAAAAAGGTAATCTTTTTTTATCCTTGTTTATTTTGTGTAGAGATTATTCAGAAGTTGTATTGGTTTTTTCTTGTTGAAAAACTATCTTCTCATTAATGAAAGTGCTAAGTTTCTTTCATTCAAATTTTGTACCTGGCTTTTTCTCCAAAAATTGTTCAATCCCCTTCAGCTTTGTTTTTTCATCCCTTGGATACCATTTCTGTTTTGTCCATTTTATTTGAATTTCCAAACTCGCGCACTTCCTTGTCGCACTTCCATCAATTTGGTGTTATATGAGAAAACTTATGAACTAATATATTTTACATTTCTTATTAACTAAATACAATATTTGATGATAATTATTTTTGACATTTCTCAGTTCTTACTTTTCCACAATTTCATATCTTTCATCTGACCATCCTGTTCCCTGATTGGCTATTGTCATCCAGAAGTTTGTTGTTCTCCCATTGGCTATTTTTAGTTAGATACAATTTCATATACTGTATGTTACAAGCTTATAATTTTGTTGATCACATTTAATTCAGAATGATTTTGTTGATCTAGACTTTCTTGTTGTATTTTAAACCATTTATACATTTTGACAATGTATGAAAATGATTGCATTATAGTATTTGCATATTTTTTACCTATCAATATCATACAGAGGCTTCATAAAGGAAATAGAATCTCAAAGAAAAGTAAAAACAATATCTCATGAACTACTAACTATCAAGTATTTATTATTTTTGTGGTTTTTTTCGCCTTCAAAATATATTACTGGTCATTCCTAACATAACAATATATATATTAATTGAAAGCATATTCATTTCAATTCCAACAAAACATTAATTGTCCTATATCTGGGTAGTTTATCCCATTTGATTTTTGTGAAAAACTCGGTTGTGAAGACATCATTTGGGCACTTGAGTTCTAAAGTTCATGTTCGTGTGGTGAACATCATTAATTTGTTATTCCGTTTTCATTTATCTCAACACCCGTTGGAACTATTTGATAAACATGTTTTCCTAAGTGATTGCACAAGTGCATTAAAATTACCGATAATTTTGCATGACAGCGTGTTGTCAAAAAACTGCATGAGTTCATTATCATTTTTGGAGAAGTAGCCCGACACCGAAGTTGGAGGGCTCTTTCTCCAAAATATGAAAATGGCCGAATGCAGTTTTTCAAAGACAACACGCTGGAATGCGAAATTATCAGGTTATTTTGATACACGACTGTAATTTGCGGGAATATTTCCCGAATAAACAGAAATACGTTTGTTTTAAAATTTTTCATTTATATACTATGAAAGTATACGTGAAAATATAATGATACTATTTATTCAGGGTTAAACAAAATCAACAGTTGCAGGAACTGCAGTGAAATACACAATTATTATACGTATTCTGGTTAGACAATGCAGCTATCGGTGCTGTGCCTGTGGTACGTCATTGCCGCGCATTTTTTTGACTATTTCTCCATGGTGATCTTTATCCATTTGAAGATAAGGCGTTATTGATTTTGAATTTGAATGGCCCGTGATATTTATAAGTTGCTGCTCGCCCACCCCCTTCTTTGCGAGATTGGCCGTAGCTCGTAACGAATGGTTAGTAAGCTTGATATTCTCTGTATTTAAACCAGAAGCTTCGGCTTGTAGAACGAACCATTTGCTTACTGTATTTCTTCCAGCAGGACTATCTTTATACCATTTTCTGTTCAACTTCCAAGCGGGATTTACAGTAAGAAAGAGTCGTTTTGTTTTATTCCAACCCGCTTTTCTAGGAATGTTTTGTACAGTCAAATTGGACACAAATCCGGATTGATTTTATTGTTTATTAGCCATTTCAATGGAGCGCATGGTTTTCCCCTCCCTGCGTTGACTTAGTAAACACAGAAAGTACGAAATTAGGCACTTGTGGCCTTCTTCTACCACGCCAAGCTAATTCAAAAGCAAAAACAAAAAATACCTTTTTCTGCAAACCATCTGGGGTGTTTTCGTCACAACCACGAACCATATTTTGGAATTCATCGTACTTCAGAGAAACTGCACTTTTCTTTCTCTTCTCTGGATCTGTTTGTAGTTGTTTTCTCTTGGCATTTTTTGCATCTCTGCTTTGAACTATATATTAGTAAAAGGGTTGATATTGATGTTGTATTCAGTGAAATATTTTTCCATCGGTAATTTAGCGGTTACGTTCCAAATCTTTTCAACAGTGAATTCTTTGTACTCATCGCCTTTTTGCTTACGCATATTGAATGCCCAGTCCGTTAATATTTTTGCCACAACATTAATTTGTATTTTCTCATCCAAAGTATAGTTTTTCTCAGCACATAAGCTCATAAACTGACGCCACACGTATTTTCCAACACATTTCCTTCAATAGCTTGTAATGAAGCCCGACCGAAACAAGATATTTTTAATAGATAATATTTTTGACATTACTTGTCAGAATGACGTAACCTATGAATTTTTGCTGTATTATCAAAGTGTACAATGGAATTACCATGGATATTAACTGTGCAATTATCAGTCTACAGTGCAATTATCGCGGGGCTTTTCGCTTTCTACAATGCAATTATCGCTGTAAGTTTGCGATAATTGCACTCCATTTACATGGGATTTTTGACAGGGGGGAAATATTCGCCGTAATTTTCCATCAACATTAATGAAATAGTGTAATAGTCCCTCTTATCACCAAAGGAAAATGAAATATATCTTTGAACAGTTGATACATTATAGTATATCCATTCTCAGTTGGATGGAATGATACGGGATGATAAACAATAGGATTCGCCGGTTTATCGAACATGCCGCCTATAGGCAGAGATTCATTCTTTTACTTCAACTTTGCCGATGTTTGTTCAAATATATTGTTTCGAAGTCAGTTGATTGTGCCGAAAAAATCATAATGTCAATGAATTCCCACTCATTCTAATCCTCTTACGCTAATATACAATAGAAATACATTCAAATTACGTTCCTAATGATTGAGAATCTAAACATTTCTTGACATAATTATCATTTCGGTAATTACCCGCCCAACAATGTGAAATTTCGGTAAACTATCTTGAAAAGGAGATTATTAAAGGATTTAAAAGGTATGTTCACTAATCTAATAACATTTTGGTGATAATAAGGAACGGTCCGAAAGTGAATTCTCATATTTTTCGGTATCTTTGCAAAAATATTGTGACCATTTTTTTGGGTATCACCCTGGGCTTGAAACCGCCAGATGTTATCACTAAGGGATATAAGATATAAAAGGTATCAATGTATAACCCAAAAAAAGTCATCACTGTTAGGGACACACTTGTCATACACCCCTCCGATCCGACTCCGGTCCAATGTTGCCCCAAGAATCGCATCGGTGCGGGATCGAAAAGGGGTGAGAACACATGTCACACACGCTTCCAATCAATCAATCAATCAATAAAATTCATACGTTTTATATACATATCATATCAAACTTAAACTACTATATACAATTTACAGTTGGGAAACTTCTTTCTGAGTTTATCCTCTTCCTCTGTGTGGCGTAGAGGGAAAGGAGTAGTGCTTAGGAGTGGGGAGATTTTTAGCTGCCAGCTTGCTCTCCCTAGGGGGCGAAAGGGCAGCCCCTGCTGGTGTTGGCAGGCAGCCGTTGAGTTTACATACTAGTCTTATGTTTTTATGAAAATTCTAGGTAAGACGCCTCCTACTTTTGTGTATGCGCCTACTCACGTTTTGCCTGACTCCGAAAATTAAAATAGTGTTTTCATCATTATATTCATAGCTAATGATGATTACATACTGGAGAAATTAATGACAAAAAACCAGCTCCAGAAAATGATATTTTGTTAGCGTGTTTCCCCATTAGCTGGGGTTTCTCATATAGCTATTCTCCATTTTCCAAAATTACATGTTGCATGTTACTCATTCCTCCAATTCATAGTATAGTTCTAAATTTTGTTAGATGACCCCGTGTTTTCTGGGGCGATCGGCTCTAATACCAGTGATACCTGCCGTAACTGGACTTTTAGGTATATGGTATCTATGAAATTTGTCGGCTAACTCATTTATAAAGACCGCGATTCTTTCGACTTCAGCTAGTTCGCGCAGTTCATCGAGTCTGATGTACCTATTGCTATTAGTAGCGATACAAAGTGCTTTATTTTGCAGCCTTTCCAGTCTCATTAATTGAGTTTTTGGAAGGCTGCGAAAAACTGGACTGACGTATGCCATTGCCGGTCTAATGACTTGTTTAAAAATTCTGAGTGTATTCTCTTGTGACAGGTTGGAGTTGCGTGCAATGAGGGGATATGTGCAGTTGATAGCAGCCGCTCTCCTCTGCAACGCCAACGATATATGTCCGTGGAGATCTTCCGGCTCCTTTTCTGTTGCCGGCACCGACTCGATACCCTTGCCAGTCTCGGTTCGAACAATATCGCGCTTGAAATGTTCAAACATCTTAGCAACTGCGATTTAGCTATGTTGGCACTTTGTTTAGAAGAAGAAAATGAAGGAAATCGGAAATATTTCATGGAAAACAGCGGAAAAACTCAGATTTAGGGTATATGCTGTTTGGAAAAAGACTTCTGCAGAAAAAAAGGTTTCCACACTTTTACCCCATCTGCTGGCCGACGACACAAAATTTCATCAATATTTTAGAATGTCGATGTCGGCGTTCAACCTGTTGAAATTCGGAAATTTTGTCTGAGCAAGACACATATGTTAGAAGAGCAATCACTTCTAGACACCGTTTGGCAGGTTTGTTGAGGTTAGATACTAATTAACTTACCTAAAATAAAAATATGGCTCTTGAATTTAGCTCCCAACCAGGTTCTTCAAATATTTCAGGAAGAATCATGAATCAAACCCTATATAACACAAAAAAATATATATATTCTATAAACCGAGTCATGTATTCCATATGAGACATAAAGTCACGGAATAATTTCAATTTATCGCAGCTCTGCACCAAAATAGCTCTTATACAAAGATGAAAACCAAAACAATAAATGGCAGAAACATTTTATTTATTTATTTACTTATTTTATTTTATTCAGACTGTAATAAACATACTGAATGTATTTGTCAATGAATTACCTACTGTTTCACAATTTAACAATATCCTATTATATTTTATATATTTTATAGTTTAGGCTTATATATCATAAGTAGTATACCCATGGTTTTACCTTTTATGGGTTTTCTACTCTATTTATTTGCTATAATTTCAATGTATTGCACGATTCAATGTTTTATTGTATTTTGAGCAGATAAAATTATTATATTATTATTATAATGCCCTTTCACTTTTATTATTCTTTGAAATTCCAAGAATTTGAGGTACAATAAAAAAAAAGGAAAATACAAAATGGAACTATTTATTTTTTTGAAGTTATAATATGTATTTCAAACAGAAAATATTTTAAAAAATCAAAAAATTGAAGGTATTTATGGTCCTACCTTCGACATTCAATTCCCTTGTGACTACGATCGGAGCATGGATCGGATGCAGGAACGGAGTCGGGTGGGAGTGGGGATGGGCGCGTGCCCGAAAGGTGTGAACTACGCTGTTCCCTCGTAGACACTTGTCCGACTGTATGATCGTAGTCGGATCGCTGCATGAAAGGTGTGTCCAGGCCTTTATATTCAGTGTATCCTTTATGATAATAATAATGTATTTAGCATAAATGATAATAATAATATAATATAACTTTATTTAGAGTAACTAAACTAATATCTCTTCGATGTGAAATGAAGTCTTATGAATCATGAAACTGTGATGATATGAAAAAATACCGGAATACAAAATGTATAAAATTCAAAGGATACAAAAATACAAAATATAAAGATGCACAAATACGCGAAAACAAAAAAACAAGAATGCAAAATACAAAAAGTAGTATAAAAATATAATATTATGAAAGTATAAAATATGAAGCGAAAGAAAAAAAAAAAAAAATGTAAAAATGTAAAAATGTAAAAATGTAAAAATGTAAAATTGAAAAATGAAAGCATGTAAGAATGTAAAAATGTTATAGTATTGAAAATTTATAGATTTAACAATTTACAATGTAAAGAACGTGTAATTATAAAATATAATTCTAAATAAAATGTGAAATGTAAAATCGAATGGTATACCATAATTAATACAGGTGTTCACTATAAATAATGATAATAATAATAATGTATTGCATAAATATATAAACAACTGAGTTACATTTAGTTTAATTATTACTGTGTACCAAATAGAATTTCGTTGAAGGATATACCAAAGTTTATTATGGCAATAAACAGAAACCCAAAGAAACCATGTACGCTTATATATAGATGAAAGAGATGACATATAATCAAAGTCAAATTAAAATGTCTAGTCAGAAATTCTTAAAAAGTATATTTTGCCAGTATATCCAGTGCTTCTCAAAAGTCCGCTTCCCCCCTTTTATTTTTGGAATGATTATAAATGAAGAAGTGAAATTTGGAAACTGAATATTAAAGGTTGTAAACTTCCCTACAAGTGATGATAGATGACAGAATCGTCAAAGATGACGTCACAAGGCCATTGTGAACAATAATTTTGAATGGAACCCTACGGCAAGCGACACCTCTTTCAAAAGGTATCGAAAAATAACCTATTCAATGATACTTATTTTGTTTTTGTTCATGGCAGTTTTAATGGCTCATTAGTAAACATTAAAATTTAAATTCCATTCAATATGATATTAATTACAGATTTAAGAATCAGTATCTACTTAAAGAAATTGCTCGAAGTGACCTCCATTTACTTCCTGACAGTGAAATATCCTATTTTTAAACTCTTCTCGTACTTTTGCAAATGTGTCTGCAGAAACAGCCTCACATTCTGCAACAATACGTTGTTTTAAAACGTCAATATAGTCTGGAGGAACACCATCCTGTTGGAATGTTATTTCCGAATTGCCGAATTCATCTGTATTATCTTCCATAATTTCAAGGATTAACGGTTCTATTGCGTTTTGCAACAGGTTCAGATAAACCCCACCAGTTAAATTAGTTTTTGAAACAAGAGGCCCAACGATGTGGTTTCCCAGGATACCTCCACAAACATTCACTTTCTGGGGAAATTGGGTCTCAAGGAACAGATGAGGATTTGCGTCACTCCAATACCTCACATTCCGTGTATTTACATTTCCATTTAGATAGAAAGTACTTTCGTCACTAAAACAAATTGTTTTGACATAGTCTGGCTGTTGATTAATTTTAATTTCCATATTTTCACAAAATTCTAGTCTTCGGTCTGGGTCGTCGTCTGAGAGTTGATGAACCATTTTTGATTTGAATGGATGAAATTTGTATTTTTTCAACACCCTATGTACTGTACTTCGACTGACTCCACAGGTAGATGCAACGTGAGTTTTTGAAGAAGTAGGATTAACTATTACTTCTGCCAGTATATCAATTTTTTTCTCATCAGAAATTTGTGGTCTGCCAGATCGTTTCGCATCATTAATACTACCCGTTGTTTCAAACTTACGAATAATCTCCCTTGAAGAAGTCCTTGAAACGGGGCGATCGGGAAACCTCTCATTAAAAATGCGTTCTGCTGCATGAATATTTTGTCCAGTTTCACCAAGAATTAGGATCGCTGCTACTTTATCACCTAAAGCACGTACCATTTCACTTCTTGAAGCACTTAAACGTTCGGCTCACAACAGTTTAACAAATTATTAAAATGTACAGAAATATTAAAAGTACCAAAAGCTGCTAAGACAGTCAAACGTTCGATAACAATACACAAATTATTAAATGTACAAAAACTTGGACTAACAAAAACGTCAGCTTATTCGACAACTATCCAGAGGCGGAGCTTGTATTTGGAATTTTAGTAACTGATTTAATTCATCACAGCTTTGCGTTTTTTAAAAGCGAGTTGCCAAAACTGCCATAAACACAAACAAAATTGGTATCATTGAATAGGTTTTTTCGATACCTTTTGAAAGAGGTGTCGCTTGCCGTAGGGTTCCATTCAAAATTATTGGTCACAATGGCCTTGTGAAGTCATCTTTGACGATTTCGTCATATATCATCACGAGTAGGGAAATTTACAACCTTTAATGTTCAGTTTCCAAATTTGTCTTGTTTATGTATAATCGTTCCAAAAAATAAGAGGGAGGGAGAGGACTTTTGAGAAGCACTGTATACATAAAATGTAACAAAATGTGTTAGAAGGATTAGATTATCGGAGTTGGTACTCATGCATGTATTTACAACGACTGGTGCGGAACAAAAAGTATTTTTAGTCAACGGAATCAGCAACTCCTTTTCTTGGTTGACTGAATATGAATGTTTTCAGTGCCTTTTTGAAAATGTGCAATATATTAATACTTCTAATTGTATGACGGATAGTGTTGAACAATTTGGGAGCTAAGTACGTATAAGAATGTTGGACGAGTGATTTTTGCGTTAGTGGGATGACGTAGTTTTTTTTCTATGTATTATAACTATGAGATGGTACGTTATAAGTCTTCTTTTCATAATGAGTTATGATGGTGTTATAGTAGAAGAGTTGACGAATATCGAGAATTTTTGATTCAGCAAACAGTGTTTCTGTTGGGTAGCGTTCAGGTTTCGATAACATTAATTTCAGAAATCTGTTTTGTAACTTCGTAAGTGGATGAAGGTGTGTACTGAAGGTACCTCCCCAGCAAGCTATACCATAGCGTAATTGGCTTTCTACAAGTGCGTAGTACAGTATTTTTAAATGATAGGGGCTCAATAGTGTTTTCAGGAATTTAAATTTATGAATGATGTATGGAAGTTTATTGCAGATATTTTTGATTGGGCATCCCATTTTAGTTGTGAATCTATAATCACTCCAAGGTATTTTACTTTTATTTCGGGAAGAATTACTTGTTCGTTACCTACGTTTAGGTATGAGAATATAGGTTCGTTTGCGGCATTACAACTGAACGGAAGGTACTGGTATTTTTCTAAATGTATTGTAAGTAATTTAAGATCAAGCCAATTTTTTATAATAATAAAGTCTAGTTCTACCATATTTTTCAATTCTTGCCAGCTATTTGCCTTGTGAAATATTGCCGTGTCATCTGCGAATCCGATGATTTGAAAAAATAATCCGTTTATATATATGTTGAATAAAATTGGTCCGAGGACCGTACCTTGTGGGACACCAATTTCAATCTTTTGCCTGCTGCTAAAGACAACTGTGTCAAATGCCTCTGATGAATCTATGAAAACGCATAGGCTGGTCTTTCTTCCGTTATATTGCTATCTAAAAATTGCTTAAGTTGGCAATCAGATTTTTTTTATTATTATATATATATAGAAAAACTGAACCAAATCAAATAAAATTCAAATTAGGTCTGTAATTATAAAAATTATATAAAAGATGACAAATACGATACATTTTTCTGCATTTGAGAGAGAGAGAGAGAAACAAAAAAAGAATATCCAATATGCTTGAAAAATGAATTGCATTTCTACCCCCAATCTTCTTGAGGACAATCCTCCGGATCTAGATGGTTGTTACGGAATGTACGTCTCATATAGGACTACTATTGTGGCAAAGCTCGAATAGGATTTCACAGAATTATGATAATATCCGGGTGCCCCCAATTTGAATGAGGCATATGCTTTTCCGAAATTCAAATCTATGGGGATTGAAAATACCTCATGAATATTCTATAAATTGGTTTCTGCAACACTGTTTCTTGAACAAAAACATGGCATGATTATTTGTTTTTTGTTCGAGAATATTTTTTTCATAAATGAATTCTATTGATGAATATGAGAAAAATATATTTCAAATAATATCAAAATGAAAGAACGAAATCTCACATTCCAGTGAGGTTATTGAAATTGAAATCGCAAGTGGTCAACACAGAATATTTGGAAGCATTTTATCCATAGAAGTGTTAGGTTGTAAAAAAAACTGAAATTTGCCATTTTCCTTCTATAGTTTTGTTGGAAAATACATTTATTTCATGTCTGAATTTTATCCTCCTCGCAGTTATAACTACCCCTATTATGGAACGAGTAATATCTCGAAGAGTATCGCTGATAAGGGAATGATATTTGGTGCATGGATTACATTTCTAGGTTAGGTACGTACCGAAGGGTGATTTTATCAAAATTCGAATTTCAAGTGGTTAGAACTACCACCTGGATATTTGAATATAATTCAAATATAAAACTGTTTGTTTGAAGAAAAACGGCAAAATACTTTTTTTTGTTTCTGCTGAAAAATACATTTTTGTCATGTGTGACTTTTGCACCCCAGCCGGTGAAATCTACTCCTGTTGAAAAAAAAATAAATTTTTTTCGTGTAATTTTTAACCAATCAGAACGTTTAGTTCAGTTACATTACCTTGTATAATTTCGATAATACCTGATTATACTTAGAGTAGCTCTACCAACCGAAAATTTCACAATAATTTCATGTCCGTAGTAACCACATCGACATCAATATACAACAATACACAAAGTAACAGGACCGTCAAATTTTGAAATTTATCAATAATTGTTCAAAAATTAGTCGATTCGGATATTTATCATTAAATGCAATAGAGGAAAGTATACAAAATACTGAGCCGCATAATACAGTGAAAACAAAAAAGTACGTATGGAAACAATTTCTTACGTTTTATAGTGAAATAATCTATGTCCACTGAAATGATAGCATCCATTTTGGAAGATTGGGCTTTCAATATGCGAAAAAGTAAGGGAGAAAATTATAAAGAAAATGTGGTTAAAATGATGTGGAACACAACGGCAAAACAAATACAAGAAAAATATATGAAGGATTCCAATAGAGTATTTGATCCATTCTCTAGTCCCATATTTTTAGCCACACGAAACGCAAGAAATTCAAAAAGAAGGGAACTTCAAATGTTACCGGACAAGAGAAAGGTTAATGCATCAGCATTTAAAGATACCGGGTACATAGCAATGATAGAAGCGTGGGATGAAAATACACCGGAAGGATTACAAATAAAAATTTTCTTAATTGCTTCTTTAGAACTTGCGTGGAGAGGAAATGAAGGAGCGTCATTAAACCATACCCATACTCATTGTACCCAACCATAATGAAGTAAGTCGTTGTCCAGTGATACTTCTAGATAAACTAATGATGAAAAGTAGCGAAAACATCAATATTAAAACAGAGAGATTATTTATGACAGTAACTCCTAACTGGAGAAAACAAAAAACCCTTGGTTGGTACAACAATATGCCAATTGAAGTGCATGAAATCAGTAAATGGACCAAAGAGTCTGCAGAATTTGCAAATTTAAATATGACAAACAAAACATTTTCAAATCATTCTCACTGAGCCACTGCTGTTTCACAATTGGCAAAAGCAGGTGTATCGGATCACGAACTTATTAAAATAACAGGACAAAGTGATAGCAATTCTATCAAACCCTACCTACGGTTAGATGAACAACATCACCGAAACATAATAAATAAAATGGGATTCAATTTTAAAAACGCTACAGGTTCAAGTAATAACACCTTCGGTATTTCCAGCACTGCAATGAGCAGTAGCCACGTTTCCAGCGCAGAAAATAACTCAGGTAAAAAAAACGTAGTATATAATAATTGTAATTTTCATTGTACCAATTTGTATTAAAATTAATTAATTGTTTATATTTACTTCATTAACTCAAAAAATAATCGTATCAGATACAATACGTACTTTAAAATAAATATGGTTATACATCTCTAACTTCCTGCATAATTACAAATCGTGTCAGTTTGACAGAAAAATGCTCCCGTTTCGCGGTCGGATTATTTGAACTGTCAAACTGACACTCTTTGTAATTATGCAACAAGTTATCGCTGTATAACCTGATTATTTTGAAGTACTTATAGTATTACTACTCTCGGAGACAATTGCCTAAATGGTAGAATAAAATTTGGTACAAAAATCACATTTCAGGGTTAGATTCATTCTGAAGAAGCATTGACGAAAATTAGAATTCAAAATGGTGTAACAAAATAGATGGTAGAAAAACGAACTATTTCGGCCCAGTCTGAGATGGTCCGAGAACTTCAGAGTTCGTCAATGACATACTTTTTCTCGAAATTTAGATTTTCAATAAGTTGTAGTAATACCTCCTTTGTGTCCTTTTGGGAATTAATCAAATTTTCAGAAGCCACAAATTTCAAAATGTCTTTTTTTTGTCGCTTCTGATGGTATTTTTACCTTCTGACGTGAGTGGTATGACGCATTATCTATCACAATAACTGTTTTATTATGTGGTTTCGACTAGTGCATAATTTTTTTGCAGTTGTTCACCATACATGGCTGTCTCTAATTAGACACATACCACACAACTATTCTACTAATAGATTCCATTATCTTTACCCCAAACCCGATAAGGTATAATCTGTAGTGGTTTGCGGTCATGTATGCTATAAGCGGTCATCGAAGTTATCGACTGGTTTTTACGCAGAAATAGTTCTCACTCAATTTGGTCTACTATATACTTTATACGGGGAATCATATTTATTTCTCTTTCCGGATTTCTTCATTAGTCAACATTATCATATGTACGATTTTGAACAAACCCTATATTTTGAGCCGAAGATGGCTTTTTTCCAACTGATAATGGATATACTATACCTATAACTTTTTTCCTCACAGTCATTTTATTTGAGCAAATCGAGTTCGATTCGAATGTCCCTGTTCAACAAAAGTGTAATTCCAGTAGTAGTATCCGGTGTTTTTCTATAATGCATTAAAATTAAAAATTAATATTCCCAATACTGGTTAAAATTTTATTCATTCAGTATAGACAAACATGCATATGGAAAAAATATTGATCACTGTCATGCAAACAAAGTCACTGTGATAAAAACTGATTGAACCATATACAGTATGATTGAGTGAACACTTATCAAAGGTTTCAGCTATTGATTTGTTGAAAATATAAACAGGATGTTCATAAAATCAGATGTGGAATCATCTGCGACTGAAAGATAAACTTTAGTCACTATCTTCCATCGTCAAGATAACCTCTTGTGGGGTATTCATGTTGAAAAGGGAAACATTCTCAATTGAGAATGTTTCCCTTTTCAACGTTTCAGCTATATTTTATTCACTTAGGTTTCAATAATTAAAAAAAACACCACTCACTTTTCATTTAATTTATTGATGCAGTTGGTAAAAAATATTCCGAGTAAGTCAGAATAAGACCGACAAACTCCTTATTCAGATTCCTCACTTCATTTCGCAGTAAAAAGTTCTCATCAACGTATATCCCAAACCGCACATCTCTGAAATACGGGGTTTTCTCAAAACGCCTGTAGGAAAAAAATCGAAATATGGAAACTAGGTTAATTGATGTTATAATTTCAAGTTTTTATTTTACTTTCCACAGTGGTCCAAAACAACGAAAAAGCGGAACTAATTCGAATTTTGTAAAGTTTTCGTACCTATACGCTCCCAACCTTGTAAGGGGGTAAACAAAAGACCAGATAACCTTTTTTTAGAATTGCGGCTTACTATTGCGAAACATTTGCTTTCTTCAGCCCGTCAAAGACGGCCAATATATCGTGTACGTTTCTCGGTGTCATACGTGTACTTTCTCTTCCGAATTTGACTAGCTCCAGAAAGAATATCTTGTGAATAATTCCTGTGAAACTCAGGTGAAAAGTCAATCAAGGTATGTAGTCTCCATTTCATGTTTGATAAAGAAAATTGGTCGATTATTTACTCAGTTATCAGTGGTTATTTTCTGTGCAGTTATCAGAATGTACGTGCATACATCTTCAACTTTCGTTAGACTTACAAGAAATGCCCCACGACTCCCCGCTCTGAACAAATATCTAATGGATAGCCTGAAATATCTATAAAAACATATAAAAAATTTACTTGCTCCTACTTGCACTTTTTTTTAATATTCAATTGATTGTGAACCTCTGCAAGAGTGTATCTAAAACGCATTGAATATATTTTAACCTACAATGAATTAACACTTATTTATTTTGTAAAAAAAACAAATTCTTTGCTAGAATGTTATTGTCTATATTATAAACAATATTTTAAGAAGATTTTGGGTACTGATTTTTGCTAATAAACGTTAAATATTCGAAGAGTAATCATTTAAAATTTTGATCTAATACCAAAATTATCCCTTTTGAAACCAACCTCTTTGCGACAAAGTTTCCTATAGTTCTCGTAAGCTTTGAAAACAATTCAGCAAAAATGATCTGATTTATTTTTTGAACCATCCCTTTCAAAAACCACCCCTCTGTTACAAGCATTTTTATATTTTTTCCATGATTCTTGTCAGTCTTAGAGGCAATTTCGCGAAAGAAGGCGCGAATCTGATGTTTTTTTCGAACAACCCCTTCTCAAAACCACCCCTTGCAGACAACATTTTTTAATATTTTTCTCCTTTTCTCGTCAGCCTTGAAAGCAATTCCGAGGAAAGAAGGCCAACCACCCCTTTTAAAAACCACCCCTTTGTGACATTTTTTAAAATATTTACCATGATTCTCGTCGTCGCCTTCAGAGCAATTCCACAAAAGAACAAACTCAAAACAGTTTTTTTTTCATCCACCCTCTCCTAAGAACTACCCCTTTATGACAAAAAAAAAAAGTCATACATTTTTCATGATTTTTTTATGCCGCAAGAGGCGATTGAGCAAAAAGATTCAATTAGTTCCGTTGTTTTCGTCGTCATGGGGACCACTGTGCAGTGTCGTAGTTACGGTCGTATAGGTCATATTTTCCCCCATATTTACTTTAGATAGTCGAATGGACGAATTAGTGTTCGACATCAGTTATGCTTGAGATATTCAACCTAAAAGTCGTTATTCCATATGCCTAGATGTAGAGGTTGGGATATTTGAGATAAACGAAAGATATGTTTCGAGGAAGTATTTCCTGCGTGCTCATTCCCAGACAGCACTGGATAATCCATGAATATTCATAGAATATTATTTTTGAGATATTGGAATATTCTTAAATGTGCCAGGGATATACATATCTTTTTTGGAATATTCCTAGAATGTGCTGGTGGGGAAAATTTTTGATATTCCTTGAATATTCCATGAGGAATATTCCCGGAAAATCCAGAATATTCCCAAAATATCCCATGAATATTCCAGAAATAATACTCCTGGAATATCCTCTGGGAATATTCCTTGTATATCCAGAATATACCTACAATATTCCATGAATATTCCAGAAAGGATAATCCTAGAATATTCCATGAGCATATTCTACGAATATTCCGAGAATATTCAGTAATATTCAGTAATTCAGGAATGTGATAGTAATATTCCCTAAATATCCTCAAGGGTTTTCAGAACAAAATAACCATTTCCTGAAATTTCAGAAATTGAGAAAATAAAGAAAAATACAATTGTTTCCCCACATGAGTATCCTCAAATATAAAATCTTGAATGGCACATTTACATCAATAATATGAACTTCTACAATTATGCCTGACAATTCAAGCAATGTATTTGCTTACATTCGCCAAGCAACAAAACTTCATTTCAAAAATTATGTAGTTGTGAATTGGAATTGCAGGTTCCACAAAAAAAAACATTTGATTTCCGCAGACTGCGCATCCCTTTTCTACAATGAAATAAAACAACATAGTTATAATACTAATAACACATATTTAATCAACCCGTTTCTTCTGTCACTACGGGGATATCTCTGAAAAACAAGAATTGAACGATCGAACTACTGCTATCTGAATCCGAAAAACTTGAATCGATTCTATAACTAATAGTTTCAACTTGATTACTTAACTGTCCTCCTGCATGCTGTGACAGAGTTTGTGTAAAAGTTGCATTAAGAATATTTTCAGTTTCCTGGTGTACTGCTTCTTTTTCTTTTAGGTGTTTTGTAGAAAACACTTTCAAATTGAAATGATCAGTGATATACAAATGAAATTTTTATGGAATGAAATGAATGGTAACATAAAAGTTTACTTACCACACTGTGGTGATTATTAAGAATACTTGTTAAACAATTCCAAACATAGTAGTTTTACAGACAAATATGCAAAAGTAACCCATACCAGCAAAGAAACAAAAGATGTCAAATGTCGATTTGTTGAAAATATAAACAGGATGTTCATAATAACTTCATTTTAATCGTGGATTTTTCAATTCACAGAAAAATATTTCTATCAATATTCAATTGAGAATGTTTCCCTTTTCAACATGTCAAATGTCAATTTAAATTGCATTCTACTTCCCAGCTCTGCCATTGGGTTAAGCTACGACTACCGGATGAACGACAGACGCTGACGCGCGCGGAATGGTTTTGATTGGTCGTGAAAGTGCACCTCCATACTTTCCGACCAATTATAATTTGTTCAGTACAGTATTGTATTTTTGTCAGCTTGTCTGAACAAAAACTCTGTTTGCAAATCAAATACATCTATTCGCACTTTTTCTCATACTTTTCCCATATTTCGAACTCGAAAATGGTTATTGGTGTTCACTCCATATAAATAAGGGAGAATATTTCATGACTATACATTACAGTATATTCAATTTTGGTTATTCTATGAATATTCATACATGATTATTCCATGAATATTCACACAGGAATATTCTCACGTGAATATTCGTTGTACATTCTCCCGAGAATATTCCAGGAATATGCATATTTGAATATTCATGGAATATGCTAGAGGCATGTGAATATTCTGGGAATATTCCATGTATATTCGGAATATACTCTTCTCTTTTCGGATATTTAGAGAATATTCTAGGAATATTCCGTCTGGGTTCTTTGCAACATATTGAAATACATCTCAGTCCCTGAATATCTTTGAATATTGAAATAATTGAAAATGTAGTACGCATGAGTCAAAAGAAGACCGACAAACTGCGAATTTTTATCCCCCATCTTTTATCGAAGTGAAAATGTTCGTTCAAGGTATATCCGAAAGTGGAACTTGTTGGACATACAAGATGTTGAATGTGTCAAAAATCAAGGATTTAATGTAACGAATTGTGGTACACTTTGAGTTTGGAAAACATGACAACATAGTCTCATGGATCAGTGTCGTAGATACGCTGTTATGTTTCCCGTACTCCGTGAATACTTTATTTCTGATACGAGATAAAAAATTGCAAACACGAGCATCCCAGGCTAGTTCGTGATATTTCACATAATATAGAAGTTTGCCAATCATTGAGTCGGGTAGAACGTGAACAACAATAGGCTTTTTCATTTAGATGACAAATGACTTACTTTGTTTACCCGTCAGACCCAACGTCATTGACGGCGATTTTTTTTTAAAGGAAATAAAATATTTCCGAGTTTTCCTATGGATAGTTGACTTGAATTTACATGGAGAAGAAAACTCACCATTAGAAAATATTCGTGTACATTATTTTATCTATGAACGAAAGGTTTTTGGCGGTATAAAATAGGTAATAATAAGTACTTAACCTACAAATGAAGTTACGAACGCCAATGTATGCAGGTGCATTTGTCATGAAGTTGACTGTTGACATAATGTGAAAATACCGCTAATTTTGAACTAAGCCAATCTCACATTGTTATCTCAAAACTAACCAATGGCTATTCACTCTCCCAATAGGCAATCAGACTTTGGGTCTTGAAAATTCATCTAAATGAAAAGGCCTATTGTATCCATATCACTTGCAAAAGGTGATGGCCCTAAATTCTGGTGATTGTGGCCCCGTATAATTTTTTGAGAATGTATGCAAAATAGAATTGAATTGGCTGAAAAAGTGTTAGTTTAAGAAAACGCGAAAAAAATCAAAATTGTCCAAATTGGTTGGAATAAAAAAACGGATATTATTCACTTGAGTGAAATATACTCTCATTCACTGTCACTATATTACAATCCAACCGGTATGAACAATACCATAGTAACCTTATAACATAATTATTTTTCAAATTTTACATAATTCAATAATATAATAAATATTAAATTCTAGGGGAATTCAATCTTAACATTTGTCAAATGAACCACAACAGTTGGTACCCCTGCTCAGGTGTTGTCCTACATGAAACATGACATGCGTCATTGTCACTGTCAAACACAGCTATTTCTGTTTCTGCATTTTAATCTCCAACCTGTCAGTTGATTCCAACCACATGGTTGATGACATATGAACTTTTTTATTGTACATTTTTCAACATATAATAGGCTAAGAGCGGCCTGCAGGAAACCTGGCCAATCGAGTAACAGAATGAAATGTATTCAAAATGCCTGGGCAAAAGTGGTGCATAAGTTTGTATGGCCTTTTTTCGGGAAAAGCAACCATACCTATGTAGCAACAGATGGGTAATAGTTTCATTGTGTATCAACTTCCGAATGGTCCAGCGGTCTAAGGAGCTGGTTCACGAAAAGGAGCGTGGTGAGCGTGGGTTCAAACCCCAGCTCGGGCAGCTTTTTTTTTATTTTTTCTTCTGACATTGAAATTTTTTATTTTTTTTTATTGGTGCCTTTTTTTACCCATTTAAAGCACGCCTCAGCGTGTTTAAATCGAACTTTAAAAAACGCGCGTTTTTTAAAGGTAACCATGACAACATCAACAAATCGAGAAACGTGAAGTCTAAATGACAAATTTTTGATTATTGATCTGACAGGAGTACCTTGTAACGTCAAAATATTACTCACAATTCGTTCATTTATATGTGCTCCTCCATCCATTTGATGAACTTTTCATATTCTTTTAAATATATATCACTGGATTTTTGCGGTATTAACCGCGAATCTGCCTCACTATTCAAAAAATCGATATTAGAATAATTCATTTTTGAGCTCTGGTGACAACAAATATTGATCTTTGGTAACAAATTGCAAATGAATGTTTTTCTCATTTCCATGACAACGAAAGATATACTGATGTCACATCACGAATTCAACCTTCTTGCATTATTAGTTCTTATTTCTATTATTTGTAGTAATAATACCAGTATATATGATTTCAAAGTGCACCAATAAAAAAAAATAACGTAAAGTATTCGTGGATAACTGGTCTTAAAAACACTTGCTCTATTTCGAGCACTCCGGCTGCGCCGTCGTGCTCGAAAAATCGCGCTTGTTTTAAAGCCCTTTTTATCCACTTATACTTCAATATACTATGTTTGGGGCGAATATTCGTCCCAAATCGAATCATTTGTCATGTCTGAGAGCTGCCTGCAGAAAACCTGGCCGATCGAGTAACATAATGAAATGTTTTCACTGGCATTTATTCAATTTCACATATGTATGTGTTTAGTTCAAACCTTCTAAGTGAATTTTAAGCAACTTCTAGTTGTCCGAATAACGTGAAATTTAGCAGGTGTTCATAATTCCGGTGAAAATGCATTATGGAATTTTTTCAAAAATTAAATAAAATGGCGGCTCAAATATGGCGGACGAGTTTTGTGATTATAGTTCGATTCTAGTCAGAATTAGTATGTGGGGATTTTTGGGATCGGATATCTTTGCCAGAATTCATGAATTCAAGATGGCGGCTCCAAGATGACAACGACTTTTGTGATTATAGTTGGATTCCATTGAAAATTGATGTGTGGGAGCTTTTGGAGTCGGACATCATCATTCCTTAGACGAAATCCATGAATTGAATTGGCGGCTTCAGGAAGGCGATGTGTTTGGTTATTATCATCAATTTTTGTCAGAATTCAATAAGATGACGGATTTCATGAACGACTTGAAAGAATCAAATAAAAATGATTGAACAAAAATTAAGACAAACTTTTATACAAAATATATTTTTTTAAATTGTTTGACCTAGGTTAGGTATTATTGCGTGGCAAGATTTTGAACTCACAGATTAAACTAGGTCAAACAAGTAGATACATTATTTTTCTATTTTGGTGCATTTGTATGAAAGCATTTTTTAAATTTTTTCTCGATCATTTTTATATAATTCTTTCTCATTCATTTTTAAAATCCGTCATTCTATTGAATTCTGATGAAAATTGACAATCTATGACCCCAAAACATCCACATACCAATTTTGAATGAAATCAGACAATGATATCAAAACACGTAGTCTTCTTGGAGCCGCCATCTTGAATTCATGAATTTCGATTAAGAAATCTTGATGTCCGACTCCAGAAACCCCCACACACCAATTTTGGGTGGAATTGGATTATAATAACAAAATTCGTTGCCATCTAAGAGCCGCCATCTCAAATTCGTAGATTCTGACCAAAAAATCATAATCTTTGACCCCAAAAACTCCCACATGCCCATTTCTATCGCAATGGAGCTCCAATATGGCGATGAGTTTCGCCATATTGGAGCCGCCATTTTGATTTCATGAATAAAATCGAACTATAATAACGAAACTCGTCCGCCATTTTGTTTATTCTTTGGCAAAAATTTCGTAATACATTGTCGCCGGAATAACGAACACCTGCCAAATTTTTCGTTAATCGGACAAATAGAAGTAGGTCAAATTTCACTTGCAAGATTTGAAGTGAACATACACCCATTTATATATATATATATAAATATATATATATATATATATATATATATATATATATATATATATATATATATATGAAATCAAATGAAAGCTTGTGAAAATATTCCATGGTGTTACTCGATCGGCCAGATTTTCTGCAGCCAGCTCTCAGACATGAGAAATGATTTGTTTTGGGACGAATAGTCGCCCCAAACAAATCATTTTTCAATTTCGAAGGAAAAAAAAGTTGCCCCAGTTGGGGTTTGAACCCACGCTCCCTTTCGTGAACCAGCACCATAACACGGTAGGTGTTGACTTGTAGAAATCGTCACGTAAAAAAAAGCGACTTTCTCTCTCTCTCTGTCTCTTTCTATTATATTCGAGTCTTTGTGACAAGCGTCTAGCCCTTGCTCATTTGATTCCTAAGGTGAACGAAACCATCCGAACTGCTGCTCTGCTTGCGGGAAATTAAAAATGATACGTGAGCAGTAGGATATCTATTCGAATACAAGTCGGATATAATCGTTGAGTGGTAATACGTGGAAGATATTTTCTATATAACGTGTGTTTAGTTGATTATATCCTTTTTTGGACATAATTTCTTATATTTTTTGTATGCCGAAGTTGGATTAATGGTATACATTGAATATGTGGCGCGTCAATTTTATACAGTGCTAGTCAAAAGTCCCCTCCCCCCCTCGTATCTTTTGAACGGGTATACTTATAATAATGAAATTTGGAGGGAGGAAATAAACGGATGTAGGCTTCTCAACTGGTCATAACAGGTGACGCAATAGTCATAAATGACGTCACAAGGCCACTGTGACCAATAATTTTAAATGGGACCCTATGGCAAGTGACAGCTCGTTTGAAAGGTATTGAAAATACCTATTCAGTCATACCAATTTTGTTTGGGTTTCGGCTGATTTTGATTGATAAATTGAAGAAATACGAAAATTATAGTTTCGCATTTAATTAATAAAGATTTAAGAACCAGTTCTTATAATAAGTGTTCAAAATGTGCTCCATCTACTTCCTGGCAGTAATGCATCCTATTGCTAAACTCTTGTCGTACTCGTCCCAGTGTGTCAGCGGAAATTGCCCTACATTCTTCAACAATTCGTTGTTTCAGAATGGCAATACTGTCAGGTGCTGTAGCGTAAACCTTAGATTTCAAGTACCCCCATAGAAAAAAATCTAATGGTGTAAGGTCCGGTGACCGAGCTGGCCATTCGATCGAACCTCGTCGTCCAATCCATCTACCACGATATTCTTCATCTAGGTAACGTCTTACTGCACCGTAATAGTGTGCAGGAGCACCATCTTGTTGAAACGTTATTTCCAAGTTGTCGAATTCATCTGGATTATCTTCTAGAATTTCAAGAATTAACGCCTCAATATCATTTTGTAACATCTCCAGATACAATTCACCGGTTAAGTTAGCATTGAGAAAAAGAGGCCCAACTATGTGGTTTCCCAAAATACCTGCCAAAACATTTACTTTTTCTGGAAATTGAGTATGTTTTTCACGAAAGATGTGAGGATTTGTGTCACTCCAATACCTCACATTTTGAGTGTTAACATTTCCATTGAGAAAGAAAGTACTTTCGTCACTAAAACAAATTGTCTGTATGTAGCCTGGTTGTTGGTTCATTTTATTGGACATAGTTTCACAGAATTCTAGTCTTCGGTCGGGGTCATCATCTGAAAGTTGGTGCACCATTTTTAATTTGTATGGATGGAATTTGTTTTTAGCCAACACCCTATGTACTGTCCTTTGACTGACTTCACAGATAGACGCAACTTGGGCTGTGGAAGAAGTAGGGTTTACTACCATTTCTCCAATTATGTCAATTTTTTTGTCATCACTAATTGTTGGTCGACCAGATCGTTTGGCATCTTGAACACTACCTGATGCTTCAAACTTCCGAAGAAGCCTCCTCAAATAAACCCTCGATATAGGGCGATCGGGGTACCTCTCATTAAACAGTCGTTCCGCTGCATGGAAATTGTTTCTACATTCACCAATTATTAAGATAGCTGCTACTTTGTCGGCTACAGTACGTACCATTTTGCCTATGTAAACACTTAAACGTCTCGTTAAACAATAGCTTAGGTAAATTTTCAAGGTATAAACACTTTTGACAAGTAGAGAATTCGAAAACGTCATCATTTTTGACAATTAACCAGAGGCGTACTTTAAAATCTTTATTAATTAAATGCGAAACTATAATTTTCGTATTTCTTCAATTTATCAATCAAAATCAGCCGAAACCCAAACAAAATTGGTATGACTGAATAGGTATTTTCAAAACCTTTCAAACGAGCTGTCACTTGCCATAGGGTCCTATTTAAAATTATTGGTCACAGTGGCCTTGTGACGTCATTTATGACTATTGCGTCACCTGTTATGACCAGTTGAGAAGCCTACATCCGTTTATTTCCACCCTCCAAATTTCATTATTATAAGTATACCCGTTCAAAAGATACGAGGGGGGAGGGGACTTTTGACTAGCACTGTATAATATAACGAATAGTATTATCAGGAATGAAATATCTTTTACTGTGGCAGAGGAGTTTGTGGAAAGGATATATAGGTATAGTATTGCATGGTATAATGACAATCAAATGTGATGGAATAGAAAACGTCAACTTTCAAAGGGACAAATATTGAGAAGAAAGAAACACGAAATGGTGGATACATGAGATTGAAGGCAACATATTCTGCTACCTCGATATTATTTATAAGTCACTATTTTATATCAAATTTTTTATAAATAAAATATTGAATGAAACTTTTTGATTTAATTCATTACTTTACATTACTTGCATTGAAAAAATTATAGAAAATAAAAAAAAAAAAATATAATTACAGAGAGAGAGGGAGAGAGAAAGTGGCATGGAGGAAGCATATCGCTTTTTCCTTACGTGATGATAAATCTCTATATCGAATTACATTCGGAGTTGAAGACCGCACACAAATTTTCAATATTTTTTTTGTCGGACCATTATTAATTCAAAATTGGTTTGTGGGGGTTTTCGGGGTCGGAGATTATGCATTTTTTGTCAAAATTTATATATTCAAGATAGCGGCTCCAAGAGTTTTGTGATTATGGTCCGATTCGATTCAAAATTGGTATGTGAGGGTTTTTGGGAACGGAGATCATTACATCGTTGTCAAAATTCATAAATTCAAGATGGTGACCCCAAGATGGAGAACGAGTTTTGTGATTATGATACAATTAGATTCAAAATAGGTATGCGAGGATTTTCAGGGACGGAAAGTAAGCATTTTTTGTCGAAATACATAAATTTAAGATGGCGGTCCCAAGATGGAGGACGAGTTTTTTATTATATTCCGATTCGATTCAAAATTGGTATGAGGCGGTATTCGCGGTCTAAGACTTTGAATTTTTGGACGAGTTTTCTCATATTTCATTCAAGATTGGTATGGGGGGTTTTAAGGTTCGGAGATTATGAATTTTTTGTCAAAATCTATGAATTGAAGATGGCGACTTCAGGATGACGGACGAGTTCTCTGATTATGGTCAGATTCTATTCAAAATTGGTGGGTGGGAGTATTTGGGGTCGAAGATCATGATTTTTTTCAGCTCAAAATTCATAGGGAAGCGACCTTGTAATAATGATGCTCTATTAGAAATGAACAGATTGAGGCGCACTTACTGAAAAGCAGAAAATAAAATAACTGATAATGAAATTTTAAATTTTTTTAAGCCTGTACTGAAACGTATAAAATAAGTTTAAGTCATCGCTGACAATGATTTAATTATTTTTTGTTGAATTATTTGGTTTCAAAAAGCTTGTCGTGTGATTTGTGATGAAATTAATACTTCGACAACTTTTTAATTACCAACCAATCATTGTCCAATGACATTAATTGGTACCTACTTTTATGAATACTTTGTGAAATTTAAATACTTTGACAACTTCTTACTTATCAACCAATCACTGCCCAATCAAGTTAATTGGTAGGTATCTACTTTTATGATCCCTTCGCGCGACAAGCTTTTTAAAATCAAATAATTCAACCAAAAATAATTGAATCATTGTCAGACTTAAATTTATTTTATACGTTCAAGTACAAGGCTTAAATGAAGGCATGTCTTTAAAAAGTTTTTAATAGTTATTTTGGTATCTTTTCCAGTATATACAGGGTTACGCAGGGATGCGTGCAAGCATAACTTTTTCACAACGTTTATATTAGCTCGCTTTGGTGTCTGTCTATCCGGAACAAATCTTGGAATCGGCTTTCAACTTAATTTTTGATGAGCTATAGACTCTAGAACTGGTTGACAATACAATATCGAATCGTTTTCCTGTCTGGCTGTTTGTTAGTGTCCTTACGGGCACAAAAAGCAATGTTAGGATCACACAAACTCCCCATATCAAATTGATCGATGAGTGAATTTGTACTAAATTTAACTGCCTACCGAATATCCATTCAATATAACAAAGAAATCATAGTAAAAATAATCCGTTTGTCTGTTATAATAATGAAATTATTATTATTATTAAGAAGCAATCTATTTTCAACAATTTTCCCGATGCGCTAGAGACTTGAAACATTGAACATAGTTCAAAACCGCATGACAATGCAATATTAACTCCTTTTTTTGTCTGTCTGTTGTTTGTTTTCTGTAATAATAATATAATAGTGAGGAACAATCGATTTTAAACCGAATTCTCGATGAACTAGAGACTTGAAGTCTCAGACATAGCCTTCAGACATAGCTCAGAACTGGATGGCAATGCAATATTAAGTCGCTTTCTTTTTTGGTATGAGACACATTTTGTTTTTGTTTATAACACACTACTAGTGAGTTGACACTGATCTCTCAACTTTTGGTATCAAGACACCCGTGGAGTTTTTGCTTATGAATATTTTTTATTATAGATTCTACTTGCTAATAAAGGAATTCTGTCAGCTTCGTCAATTCAGTAGACCATATATTCACTAATTCTTCGCGAGTGAAATTCATTATTATGTGTCAAACTTTACGACGGCGGCTTAGTCGGTTTTTTTTTGTCGAAAAAAACATAATTATTTCTTATTTTGCAACAAATCTCGCAGACTTCACAAAGTAGACCCCCAAACCATGAAGCGACAAAAAGTTCTTGGAAAATGCCATGCAATGATCCAATTCAATATAAGGTGTTGCATTCGAATAAGTCGAGTTATTGCCATTTGTAGTATGTCATTTTCAAAAAATCTCAGTGAGCGATGGAATGCCTAGGGATTCGACTGGAAAAAAGGTGGGTGAGTTATCGTGGATGTTTTAGTGGAGCAATATTAAATTTTAGATTCAGAAAGTTAGGGGACTGCGGTAACTTTTTACTGTACATCAGAGATGATGTTAGGAACAACATATAAGAAGTTACCTACCGTAAGGTGTGTGCTTAATTTTTTATTTAACAAATAAATTGCAAAATTACATTGTATATTGAATATTGATTTGTTGAAAATTCGAAAGGATGGAAGATTTCACATGAAAAAGGTTTTTCTTTAAAATGAAAACTGTAAGCTGCAGACTTTTTTTTCTAACGTACGAAAATGTGACACCGAAATGCATCGCTCGAGGAGCACGTAGTATAACTTTTGATCTATTCGATCAAATTGAGCTAACAGAAATTAAAATGAAAAAAAAAAAAGAAGTAGTTAACGAGGTATCATGTTTTCAAATGTGAAAAAAAATGAATAGGACTAGTACATATATGAAGTTACGACAAAGTAGAATTTTCTATAAAATGAATTAAAGATCTGCCATTCTTGGAATTTCCAAGATAAACATCTGAAATTTCCACAGTTATCTTTCAAAATTACAGTGGAGAAAATCTTAAAATTTCATTTTGCAAAATACAGTGGTCAAAATATTGAATAATTTAAAAAAATGACAAATTTGAATTCTTAGGCCATGCTTCATAAACCAAAAATTCTAGTTTGGAATATAACATTGAAATTTTCCAATAGCCCTCTTTGAACCTTGTAGTATGTTCTTCAAGAAGGTCTGAATGGTTTTATTAAAAAAAATATATAAAATTCTACCAAAAACCAAAAAATAAACAAATTTTACTACAAAATCCATTGAATTTGTGGTTAAATTAGCTTTGATAACTTTTATACAAAAAAAATAAGATAACCTCACCAACGTATATTCATATAACGACCTCGAACAGAGTATACGCAGCGTTGAATATTTTTTTCCTTCGTTAATGTAAGAGTAAATTTTATTAAATACGAAAATAGTAAGTTTTTTCAGTAAATTGACTCAATGTCAACACAGAAAAAAACAAATTGTTGAATTAAATCAAACGAATAAAAGTGTCGTATATACGACAAAATATAATCTCAAAATGAGTAAAATTATTTCTTGGTTTTGGATCAAATTTAAAGTTTCAATCAACTGAAACTAGTTTGCATGAACCAAATATCTTGTTCGACCAACCAACTCGTTTTGGCAGACAAGTTGTTTCAACCAAGTAATTATTTTGTTGGGTTGAATAATTCAGATCTACAAAGTTTGCTGATTGCTTTAACAAAAATATTTATATATAAGTATTTATGTCGAATTGATTAATTCAATGAAATGTCAATTCAACAAAATGAGCTGATCTCTTCACTAAGAATATTCATTCATCATTTTATTAATCCACTGAGTTGACAAATATGGCATAAGATCCTACATCAGACGCAACGTTGATAAGTTGTTTTTGCTATAATGATAAGTTGGCTTTAATATAATTCAAATAATTTAATATTCTTAAATCTATTTCCGTTGTTCAATTAGAATGAATATTATATTTTTGATGAAACAAATGTTCATTCAATATGAGTTGGAGATTGTTTCAATAGAAGAACATATATTCAAATCAAAGAAATGTTGTCAGTGCATTGAGAAATCAATTGTGTTACCGCAATATAATGATTCCATCAATCGAATACAACTGTGTTTTAGGATGAATGTTATTTAGTCGGGTCAAGCCAATAAGAGCGACCAAATAAATTTGGTCAAATCAACAAATCCGTTTTATACGTGCATTTTCATGAATGAGTTCCTGCTTAAAATTCTTGTTTAAAATAAAAATATAAGTTTATCTTTTGACGAACTTCATATTGGATCAAAAATATCATATTTGAGTTTCAGAGAGAAGTAGAACGCGAGAGAACAGTTTGTTCGGTAAGTTTAGTGCTCACCTGACGCTCTACGTATACTAGTGGAGTAATATTGCATTTTAGCTTCAGAAAGTAGGGGGATGGTGGTAAATTTTTACTGTGCATTAGTAATGGTGTTGGGAACAACATAAAACGAGGTACCAACCATAAAGTGTGTGCTTAATTAATTATTCAACAAATAAGTTGCCAAATCACATTGTTTAGTGAATATTAAAAAAAAAAAAATTACTAATGGTAACAATGGTAAAAATAGAAAATTTCACATAAAAAATGTAAATAAAATGTTTCTTTGAAGTAAAAACTGTAAGCTGCTGATTAATAAACATGCGTTAATGTGAGGCGGCGACTCTGAAGTGCAACGCTGAAGGAGCACGCAGTCACGAGCGCTTTACACTGAATTTGTTATAACTTTTCATCTAATTGATCAAATTGAGCTAACAGAAATTGAACTGTGGGAATAAAAATGTAGAGGTCACGTTTATAAACGTGAAAAAAAAAATATGTATAGGAATAGTACGTATATTGAATTACGTCAAAGTAGAATTCATTTTTTTTATTTTCAAGATAAACATCCGAAATTTCCACAGATCACTCTCAAAATGGCAAATGAAAAAAAATGCAATTTGAAGAAAAATATTTAAATTTGATTTCGAAAAACACACAGCCCAAAATTTTGAACAATTTAAAAAAATTATAAATTTGACTTTCTTGGCCATGCTTTAAAGACCAAAATCTCTAGTTTGAAATATGATATTAAAACAATCATATCTATATACATATATATAATCGTTTTTCAATTATTTTTTTTCGCCCGGGGCCTTGATCAGGTTAAATCTATACTAATTTACATCAGTAACTCAGTAATATTCATTTCATCGATGAGATCAATAACAAATCCTACAGCAGCATTTGACATTTTCTGAAGCATTTTTACGAAATAAATCATGTTTTTCAGATGGTACCTACCGAGGGCCATCTTGTCATTCGATAGAGAATTTAATTACCAATTCAACGATATACACTATGTACCACTTACTTTTTGTTCAAAACTGAAAACGATCAATTATTGAATTTGTACAATATTTTATACGATGCCTACAAATTCCAATGAGTTATCCATTTAGGTTTGATGAAATGAAAGGTAGCCGTGGAATCATGGAAAACAGTAGGTGATTAATGTCATATCAAAAGTGAAATAGCAATTTTACTTGTCATCTCGTTTCGTTTGTGAGAAGTTTTTTTCAAATGGAAAATAATAATCGTTATCCTCGAAATGAACAAATCGATATGATATTGATATACGGAGAATGTCAGAAGAACGCTGTCAATGCTAGTATGCTATACGCTGTTCGTTATACGTTAAGACGGCACCCATCGAGGACCTATTTCAGGAAATTGGCAATGATGCTAAGGAAAGGACCAGCAGATCTAAACCACATTCACTTCATCGTCAGTGAAGAAGCGGAAACAAATATTTTAGGAATTGTTCATTTTTCTCCATCTGCCTCAGTGCGAGAATTGGAAATTGAATGTGGGATCAGCAGGGAAAGTGCCAGAAAAGTATTGAAAAAACATAAATATCGCTCCGATAAATACAGTTTGCATCAGCATCTATAGGAAAATGGCCCAGAACGGACACTCACTTATTGTAATTAGCTTTGGCGTCATCATGATTTGAATAATGATTTTGTCTCGAAGATCCTGTTTACAGATGAGTCTAGGTTTACAAATAATGGTATGTTCAATAGGAATAATACAAGGTATTGGGCTTAAGAAAATCCTAGGTTGCTGAGAGAGAGAAATTTTCAAAAAAGATTTGGTTCAACGTCTGGGTAGGAATCATAGGGACAATAATCATTAGACCAGTTCTTTTCGACGGGCCTTTGACGGGCCAAAGATATCTACAATTTTGAGAGAACCATATTCAAAATAATATCAACAATTTACCTGATAACATCAGGAAAAATATGTTTTCTCAGCATGATGGTGCAGAACCACATAATGCTAATATTGTTCGGCAATATTTCAGTGATACCTATGGACAGAGATGGATTGGAACAAAAGGTCCAATCAGATGGCCAGCCAGATCGCTCGATTCAACCCCTATTGATTTTTATTTATGGGGTCACATGAAATCGCCAACTTCTTTGGAGGACTTGAGAGAAATAGTTGAGCGCGCATTTCAGGAAATTCCTGCTCACGAACTGAAAAATGAGATGAGGTGTACAATAAATAGAACTAGTCTATGTATTAGGGAAAACGGGCAACAATTCGAAAATATCATTGGTCAATATCAAATAAAATGACTTTTCGATGGTTGCGAAACTCTTCTATTGAAAACAGGATAATGGGATAATGGTATTGTGAGTAATAATTTGTACGTTGAATGTTTCACAGTTTCAGTCGTTAGATTCCTTCAAACAGTTTGATTGTATTGAAGTTATCTTTTCCGTAATGAGTTTATGATCATTACATATTGTCAAGTCGATTATTTTTGGTAATTCATTGTTACCATTCTGAACTAAAGTTTGAACGAATGAATAGATGTCATGTTAACTACCAATTTTTTCAGATTGATTTCATTTTGTGAGATGGCTCTCTACGTTTTGAACAAAAAAATTGGTACATAATATATATCGTTGAATTGGTAATTCAATTCACTATCGAATGGGAAGATGGCCCTCGGTGGGAACCGTTAGAAAAAAACAATTTTTTCGTTAAATATGCGTTCAGAAAATTTCAATTCCTGCTTAAGGATTTGTTATTGATCTTATCGATGAAATGACTATCACTATGAGTTACTGATGTGAATTTGTATAGATTCTAACCAGATCAAGTTCTCCTGGACTAAAAAAAAAAGATTTTTTTTTTCAATTGTTTAATGAAAATGTGTCAATACTGTCGTATGTTATTTGAGCCGTAGAATCTGAAAAACATCAAATTACAGGCTGTTCTATTTGAAAAATTGAAGTCGGTGGCTATTCTGGCGAGAACAGAAGTGGGCCGTTTTGTTTCCATATGTCTGTCATTCCGAAATTGTGTCTCATATCTATGTACAAAATTTTATTCAAATCGTTTGATAAGAGCAGAAGATATAGCCATGGCCTTAGTCCCATTGTCACCCGGTATATATCTATATCTATATATATATATATATATATATATATATATATATATATATATATATATATATAACGGGAATGATAGAAATCTGTGACGAATCCAAGAGAGCCCACCATCCGTCCACAGCCTGTTTCATGGTTTCTCAATCATCAGGACGGCCTGTGGTCACTTTCAAATTCGTATCAGATATCTCGTAGAGTAAATACCTATCGGCAAGTACAAAAATGTGAAAAGCATCAAATTATAGAAAGTGACACCTATAATCTGTGCGGCGAAGCTTAGACCTATGTGGAATTTTGATGGCACCTGTTAATGTGCACGAAATTTCGTGCCATTAAAATTCCACGATATCGGTCTAAGCTTCCCCACAGATTATAGGTGTCAATATTATAATTTGATCTTTTCACATATATTATATATATATATATATATATAATATATATATATATATATAAAACACATTTTTCATCCGAATGAAACAAAATTTGGCACAAAAATACTTCTTATCAATACCTCGGCTAATTTCGAAAATGGTCCAGTAGTTTCAAAATGGCGGCTGTAGAAAGATTAAAAAAAAATACAATATTTCATTTCCATACCCAATATTGGCAAACTATAAGTCGTTTATTAGCTCCACAACTTTTACCTGAAAAATTTTTCTCCAAAATGTACACAAAAATAAAAAATAGCTGTAAATTATCATTCATGAAATCTACCTTTACGACTGACCATGCCATCGTTTTTTTATTATCACATTCTTGTTCCGACCTCAAGAACCCTTAGAGCATCAATTTGGGTGAAATTGCTTCGGATTCCTAGAAATTTGTTAAAAAAATTGTTTTTCATTGTTTAAACAATTAATAAACAATCAGCGCACAAATATAAGTTCTTAACTTTCTTCTGCAAGTCATTCCTAAGTAATATCAAAAGGGTTTGGGAAAATCCATGAAGTCCTCCAGGATTCCGAAATTTCAAACTATTTTTACTCCACTATTTCTGAAGTTAAATTTTTTCTGTGGGTCCATGCACAGCAATATTTTGACACATAAAATGACATAAGTCAAAAAATATTGCAGATGAGACTAAGAAATTCGGGTGCGTTATATCGACAAGTTAGTGGCGAATCCAAAAATGTTACAAAAATGAGGATTTGCTTTTTGAAAAAACAGATCCTAGCTATGTATCTCATTTTGGGACATCCTGTAGATACATTAAAATATATCCAGAATGTGCCTTATTGTCGGACCTATAAAAAAAAGTCCATAGAAAAAAGTTTTGGAGCTTGCACGCATCCCTGGGTCACCCTGTATTTTCATATAAATGTGTGGGCAGAGAAAGACTCTATCAATATTGTGAATCAGATGGATGCTTTACTTTTCTATTAGGTGACATGTGAAAACACCTGAAAATCACCGAAGTCAAAACCTTTGCAAAAGCTAGTATCTGAATGAAAAAACTCGTTTATATATAATGGTTCACCCAAGTTTTTGCGTTATCGTGTTTCAATTTTTTAATCCTGATTTTCATTATTAATGCATAATATTGAAGAAAGTCGACGTACCCGCTACATTCTTCTTCGTTTTCTTCAACACAACTGATTAATCCCATCAACGCTTGCTGCTCATCATCCAGAAAAAGCCGAACACCTACTCCCGCCTCAGTTCCTAGAAAAACGCTGAAATCTAAAGAACAACAAACAATCAATTTGAATATTATGTTGGTAATATCGGTAGCGTCACTACAAAGATAGTAGTTATCGAGTCTCAAGAGAGTTATGATATGCCGATCATAATTCCAGGAAGTCATTTGTTCTTTCACTGCTCGAATTATATTGATGATGATGGTGCAAAATGCCGGTCTTCATTGGATTGATATGCGTCCATCTTGAGTGGCTATTAACCAATCAGGAGGTCAGTTGGCGTGTGCAATTTTATGGGTTTTGTGCGGTTCATATTGTTGCTTTATCATCGGAGGAGTAATTGAATCCGCGTCGATGGGATAAATGGCCGGGTTTCTTACACAGTGTATTCCATTTTGTGCAACAATGTGTTATTTTCAATATTAATTTTATTTACATCTCAGTGTTCGGGTTGAATTCAGAAAATCTTGCCACTTGCTGAGAAATATCCATATTTTGGCATCACAGATCGTTAACGGCTGTGATGAATTCTTCTGATATTTGATAGAAAATTATTTGTGACAATAAAATTTTCCCATTTTGGTTTTCGAGATGATAACCTCCCACAATCTGAACATAAGAAGAGTGACCAAGAAAATATAAACATAAACAAAACGTGACCTCAAACCGAAATCTTAGTATAAATTACCTGTATAAATTGAAATCATCAAAAACAAAGATATATAGAATGCCTTCAATGTACACTACAGTGGATAGGAAATAATTTGGCTAGGAGAACTGAAATAACATATTTTTGAATCCCACAAGCACACATAAAGCCATTGAATACAAAAAAAAACCCGGAGAAGACAATATATCTGCGGAAACACTTACACAACTATCAGATATAATATCACAACCACTAACACATTTAATAACAATGGTTTCATAAACGGAATTTTTCGATATTCTCAAAATTGGTGTGGGGAAACCACTGTCCAGAAGCGATAACATACTTCAAATTATCAAATACAGATCATATCTTCAACTTCGAAAATTACATAATTACTGGCAAAAATAAAGGAAAAATAATCTCTTTTCTCAATACAATTCAATGTTGGATAGGAGGAAAACAATGCGGGCTCAGAGAGAGAGAGAGAGAGAGAGGGAGAAACTGGCCTTATATGTTTAACGTGAAATATTAAAAATATATAGGTAAAGAACGCTCTACCCAACTGAAGATTTATTTATTTAAGGAAAGTGGTGAATAGTAGACAGTTATATAGTATGAAAATGTGGTTGAATCAAAAGAACTCATCATCCTTAGAATATCGATATCATCCAAGAGAAAAATATCATTGTTTTCTCAAGATTGTTTCACAAGAAGAACTGATTCAGTTGGACAGACACTCAGCTATCTGGGCCAAAAAAGGACCCTGCTCAAACGTTATGGGAAAGTGATCTATGTGGGAATTGCCGGTATTTTTTATATTGTTCAGAGAAAACCTTCCTGATTAAAAGTTACTATTGCGCCCAAAGTCCAAAAATCAATAGTTCCGGAGATATTGGCCAATGATACTGGAAAATAAATATTTCATTGGTGTTGGATACTATGAGAAGAGGGGCTGTACGTCCCAGTACCATTGTTGCCAAAAGCACCACAATAAAATCTGACTCTCTTCTTGGATCACTTTGAAACACATGCTTTTTTTTCTTGAAACTTGTTTTTCTTAAAAATGTTTTTTTCTTAGAACATCAGACCCAACCCGACCCAACCTATTGGACTTGGCAATGTAACTTTCAATCAGGAAGACTTTCTCTAAACGATTTAAAAAATTCTGGCAATTCCCACATAGATTACTCCTCTATAACCTTTCCTGACACCATGAAAAAATTATAATTGAAAACATGAAACGAAAAATGGATCAGAAACAAAAATTATCATTACCTTGACGTGAAAATCTTTGATGTTATCATAATACTTTCCATCTTAACACATGATTTTCCAAAATAAATTTTGTGGTGTGTTCCTTTCCATTGATATAACTAAAAAATATTTATAATTATTGTCAGCCATGTGGCCAAATTATGAAAATGTCATCAACATGTTCCCATCAAACTTTAGATCATTTTGGAAAGGTCTATTTACTTTTCTTCAAAGTTTTCCATGAATACATTACTCACTACCGGGCATAGTGAAGAATCCATTGCCATCCCAAAGTTTTGTCGATAGAAATCATTTCCTAATTGAAAATAACATATCCATTTTGTTATTCAAATTCAATTTGGATCTGATAATGAGTGTATTGTCATTTTTCAGTTTTAGTTTTATTATTTCAAGTGTTTTTTTTGACAGGTACATTTAGAAATAACGTACCACATCAAAACTCACCATAATGTCGTTTTGACTGAAATTTGTATTCTGTAATTTTTCAAGGAAATTTATATTTCTGATATAGCTGTCTATATTTGCCCTTCTTGGAACAGTGGGATATAAAACCCAAAAATAGAAAGCAATAACAAAATGTACATAAAATTCGGGATACAGGCAATTACATTAAGATTTTTTTTTTGTGGTGGGTTGGCATTAAACCGTAGTTTTTTTCCCACAGACTTTTTTTATTATTATTATCTATGCATTCAGAATTCCTACGATTGTCTATATTAAATAGAAACACTATCCAAAACTATGAAGAAACGAGTTGTTAAAAATACTTCTTTATCACCCATTCCTCAATAAACCGCGAATAAAAATTATTTCTGAAATAATTATGACGTTTTTGAGTTGTTATACTGAAAAAGGCAAAATCTTTAACCCCTAATTTTAATATCACATTTCCAGAAAAATCATACGTGAAATGTTTGAACTCCCATCGAACTTGAAAATCAGTACCATGTTTTCAGCTTGTGCCAAATCTATTACAATATAGAAATACCTATTATATGTTTGAGTATGTTTATATGTAACTGGTGTTTTCAATAATTATTTGATCGACTTTTAAAACAACGGGCAAGGACAGAAAATATTTTCGGGGTCGGAGATTATGAATTTTTTGTCAAAATTCATGAATTTCAGATGCGGCTCCAAGATGACGAACGAGTTTTGTGATTATGGTCCGATTCGATTCAAAATTGGTATGTGGGGGTTTTTGGAGTTGGAATTATGAATTTTTTGTCAAAATTTATAATTTCGAAATGGCGGGCCGAAGATGGAGGACGAGTTTTGTGATTATGGTCCAATTCGATTCAAAATTGGTATGCGGGGGTTTTGTGGTCGGAAAATATGAATTTTTGTCGAAAATGAAGATGGCGGCCCCAAGATGGAGGACAAGTTTTGTGATTATGGTCCGATTCGATTCAAAATCAGAATGCGGTGGGCTTCGCGGTCGGAGATTGCCAGTTTTTCCTAAAAATTTATAAATTCGAAATGGCCGCCCCAAGATGGAGGTCGAGTTTCCTGATTATGGTCATATTTCATTCAAAATTGGTATGTGGGGGGTTTACAGGTTCGGAAATTATGAATTTTTTGACAAAAACCTATAAAATCAAGATGGCGACTTCAGGATGGCGAATAAGTTCTGTGATTATGGTCAGATTCTATTAAAAATTGGGGTGTGGGAGTTTTTGGGGTCGGAGGTCATGATTTATTTCAGCTCAAAAGTTACAATGAAAAGACCTTATGATAACAATGCTCCATTAGGAATGACCAGATGAAGGCGAACTAACTAAAAAGCAAAAAATAAAATAACTGATGAAAATAATTTAATTATTTTTTGTTGAACTATTTGCTTTCAAAAAGCTTGTCGCGCGAATTGTAATAAAATTAATACTTCGACAAGTTGTTACTCACCAACCAATCATTGTTCAATGAATTAATTGGTACCTACTTCGCGCGACAAGCTTTTTGAAACCAAATAATTCAACAAAAAATAATAAAACCTTTGTCAGCGATGACTTGAACTTATTTCATACGTTTTAATACACGGCTGATATTAAAGCTTGTCTTTAGAAAGTTTTTTATTAGTTATTTATTTATTGAATAGGTCTACTTACAACGAAATTGGTCCCAACTCGAAAAAAAAATATCCAACCCTATGGGGAAGAATAAGGGATTATTGATTGTTTTTTTTTTAATCTTAACTGATTCTGTCGAAACTTGGCACACATATGTAGTTCTCACGACACAACAATATAATGGAGGCCTGGAGTTAATTTGATGATGGAGACCG
Organism: Gonioctena quinquepunctata; assembly: GCA_018342105.1. NCBI lineage: Eukaryota > Metazoa > Arthropoda > Insecta > Coleoptera > Chrysomelidae > Gonioctena > Gonioctena quinquepunctata. The sequence continues at coordinate 472,193 of JAFIRS010000191.1, forward strand.
AAAACAGTTGCAGGTACTCCTCAACGGTTTACAGCAGCTACCTCGTTTTTGGGTTTTTAGCCGTATACATATACAAATGGATGTTGGTATATATGTATGAGATCGATAAATCCGACACCGTTGGACCAATAGTCATAGAAAATTTCATAAAGAAGGTTTTCATGTTATCAATTTTACTAACCCACCACTAGATGGCGCTGCAGCGCATCAACTTCTATAACGTTCAACCGATCGCCTTGAAAATTGGTTACACAGATATATAAACACGAAGAATATTTTCGCGCTATCCATTTTGCCATAACTCGCATAACGGGATAATGGCAAAGCGGGACAACGGGAAAACGGGATAACGGAGAACGGGTTAACGGAATAACGGGAAACAGGTTAACGGGACAATGGAAAATGGCATGAATGTTCTCATGTTATTCATTCCACTTCAACTCACCACTTGATGGCGCTGCTGCCCATCAACTTCTATACAGTTCAACCGATCGCCATTGAAATTATAAACATAATATTTGAAAACCGAAAATATTTCACGCTGTCCATTTTGGCATAACCTAGATGGAACAACACAAAAAAAAATAGATAAAAAACAACTTCCATACGGACGAAGTTGCGGTACTACCTAGTAGTATATAACAGTTCATAGTTAAAGGAAGGTAGGTAGTATTCTGAAAGTAATGAAAAATTAAGTGGGTAGCCACAAAAATAGAAGCTCTTCGACAGAAAATTAAATCGATGAGAAAAGAACCTCTAAAGCAAAAAATTAACGTTTTCAGTCTTAATAACTGATCTAACGTAAGTAACCAATTTTGAGTCGGCGCCGAACAAACAGTCAACGAAGATCATTATCCCTATACTTTTCACAACTAGGAATTTTTGCAAAGAAACACGTTAACATTTTTACAAGAAATTGTGATATTTACTAACTCCAAATGAGCGTTTCTACCAGAAGCAGAAATAAACTGAGCATACCAAAACACAATACATAAATTTTTTTCGAAAGGCCACCCTATAGAGCCATCAAATCATACAAATCTCTTCCGAATGCAAACATCGACAACATGAAGAATTTCAGACGCTCACTCACACTACCTAAAAACTAAAGTCTATTACAGTTTCGACAGTTGGTGATGGGTCTCGATATAACTTGTCTGATTCGCTGAACATTGCTACATGTAATATTCAATTTGTACATTTGATTTGAAATACAAACTGATTGTTCACCAGATTATAATGAAATGTGAACTTCTTTGGCGTGCTATGTCCTTGGTTGATATTATGGCAATAAAATATATTATTATTATCAAATAACTTCAAAGAAATAAATCCCCAGCGACAGGGCCGGATTAAAAGGTGTGGAGGCCCTGGGGCAACATGGGAGTGGAGGCCCCTAATTATTTTTCGAACAAATTTTTTTTTATTTATTGCGGAACAAATCAAATTTTTTCGACACGAGCATATGTAGGTATAATAAAATACAAGAAATAAATTAAATTACAGCGTAAACGAATGGATTCTTGCGAGCTTTTTTCGACGAAAAATCATTGATGATTTCGATCAAATCCAGCATCCGGAGAAAATCATTCTCAATGCTAAGAAGCGATAACTTTGATAGGCGGCTTTGTCTCATCGTAATTCTCCTATTTTTTTCACTTTGGAAAATGAGCGCTTTCCAGTGCAATTTGACATCATCACATTCTCAGTTGTGATATCACAAGAGAGTGAAAATAATTCGACAGATTTTCGAAAACTTGTTGCCAAGCAATAGATAAGAGAGACCAACTGGCTCGAGTGGCTATTGCCAACAAGTTTGAGAAAGAAATCTAGATAATTATTTTCTACCATAACGAACTCTCGTGTGGTATTCTTCAGATTATTTTTTTATGTGACGATCATAAACATATTTCCTTGCAAAATTATATAATGTACTGAACCGGTTTTGATTCATTTCACACTTTTCATGCGAATTGATGACAGACGTCAAATTAAAAATATAGGTTGTCAGACAATAAAAACAAAATACCTCAAATTATTCCCGCGACAATTTTCTAGGTAGAATATTCCCACTATTGATTGGCCAAAACATATAGGAATCATTTGAATTAAACGTTTCCATTGATTTCTAGCAATGTCAAAAAATAATCACTGTAATTTCAATGTTTGAGAATATAGCTCTAAAATTTTGGTTTTCAAGAATTTGATAGTAGAACATCTTAGATTGGTCTTTTTGATAGTCCTTTTTCAGAAGGATTTACATTTGTTGCGGAATGTCATCCTTCTCTTAGACTCACACTTTCAGATTTCGGGGATTTCTCTGCTACAAGCGCGCCCCTCAGCGGACACTTGTCAACACCAATAAATAGGAAAAACAGGTATAGAAAGTGTTTGTAGAATCGGCAGAAAAATAGTCAACAGAATTTGAACTTTTGTTCTATTATGGAATGCGCACAGGGCTCTTATAAATAATTTGATGCAATCATATCCATAAATTGAAATTATTATTTTTTCTGCTTATGATTATTGAATTTCATCGTGTATCTAGATCGCTTGTGTCATTGAAGAATACATCGACAGAAAATCCTTCTTTAAAAAAAAAAATTTTTTTTTTTAAATTCAATTGTTCTTTTTTTCAGCTAATTTAATTTTTAATAGCATGATGTTTTACTTGGTGATTGTTTCTCGCAAATACACATGATTCATCAGATCGAAGATTAATATCAACCATGGATTTTGACAAGAGTACGAAACATGTTTTTGAATGTTTAAAACAAAAAATGAGAGGAAAAAGTGGCAGAACTGCTCTTTCGTTTGTCAGATTTTTTATATATAATTTTGCATATCCTTCGGTATTTGTTAGGGAATTTTACCTGAAAATGTATATTGTGGAGGCCCCTATCTTGTGGAGGCCCCGGGGCTGCAGCCCCGTTTGCCCCCTCTTAATCCGGCTCTGTCCAGCGATAAACAATAACATTCCGAAAATGCGCCCTCTGCACGACCAGTCCCAATGACTTGTGCCCTCACATGTGTGCTTGCTTGTTCGGGTTGCTCTCCCGCTGATTTAACTTCGTGAATACTCGGAAATTTCCGGCGAAAGGACGAGCCGCCACCGCACATCCCGCTTTTCAGTTTCTTTTTTCGTCGTTTTGATTATTTGTTAAAAAGTTTCTATTTATCCGTAGTAACACTATAATTTTCGGTATAGAAACTCACTATGTGTTTTCCTCAATAAGTTACTATGTTTATCAAATAACTATTTTATTGCCAGTAACTCAGGTCTTGTTTCTGGATTGGCCTATTGCAAAATGAATGTACTTTTCTAACATATGTTGACGTTTTGGGATACATATCTGTCCTAGTTCTCAAAACCTGAATTTCCGAATCCAGTTTTATTGATGTTCGTTTGACAGTTGTTTTTGAAACCTGCCAAAATACTTGGAATGAAAATATGTTTTTTCGGCATCAGTTTATCGTCATTCTACTATTCCTTGCCTATTTTTCATTAGGAGATTACCATGTGAAGTCCTTCCCAACAGATAGACAGACTTTTTCATTTATTTATGCGATAGAGCAAATTGTCTTGATCGACTTTGCACTAATTACTTTATTCTTTCAAATATGCTGAATCAACTTGAATATGACATAAGATTTCATTAGCCAAATCCAGCACCGACCTGTTGGAAGCTCAAAATGACGTCATTTTCACCAATTATAATTTTCGTTGAAATAATGTTAATACGTTAATACTATGGTAGGAAACAATACATTGAAAAATTTAATGAATTCAGCATTGAACATTTTTCAAATATTCAGGGGCAATTTTAAACCATTTGCATTCGCATATAGTTTTTTAATTTTTTTCACATTCACTATCGGAAAATATTCTCCAAATTTAATACCAAATGTTGAATGTAACATCATTCTATAGAATATTCGATCCGTAGTTTTGGTGATATACACCAGTAGTCGCTGTCAATTTGATAATGTTTTCCATAGTATTCGAATATTGTATTTGTATATGTTATCGTTGAACATTGATATATATATATATATATATATATATATATATATATATATATATATATATATATATATATATATATATATATATATACACATTTGAGCCTTAGTAAAATCCTGATATACGTAGTTATCTTGTCCACAATACTCCCAGCAACCCACAATCTCTAAAAAAATAACACTTACAAGCAGAGGATACGGCCGCAATAAAATGTAAGGTCATAATATATTATGACCGCTGCTCGTTATTCATATATATAATACGCTCATTTTACGGTTGTTCAATTCCCTAACGTTTACATTCAGTTGAACCAAAGTGCACCTAAAAAAGTTTCACTTGAAAAATTCATAAAATATTCAGAGGGTAGTTCAATTTGGGAAATATCCCTCCCAAGTAAGTCCCTACATGAATGAATGAATTTCATATCCATAGCTTTAGCGTTTTCTGCTCGGCGATGTCAACGGGTGTTAGTAAATTCGATAACAACCGTTATAAAATCCAATAGATTGAAAGGCTTCAAAAATCCCATTTCTTAATTCCTTCTTAAGAAAACACGAGAAAAGTGAAAGGAACAATTGAGAGAATAAAATATTTGATGGTAGTTTTTTGTACACGACTCACAAAATGTCTACCTTGGATACCGAAAACACTACTTGAAGGTACAATTAATAAATCATATTATTATTTTAAAAACCATCGTTTCAGGGACGCAATAAACTCTATTTGAAATTTTGTAGTGACAGCACACGTTTTTCGAAATACTTGGAATACTCATTTTGGGAACAATAAACACTAAGTATTCGACAAACGTGTCAGTGAGGAACAATCGCTTACTACATTTTTGCACAACTTCCTTACACTACCGTATAGATGGTTATTGAAAATGTATTCGTAAAGCAAGAGTTTTTGTGACTTATATCGATTTCAAAGGAATAATAATGAAAATAAAAATAAAGTTTATTAAGGTTTTTTCATCCATTTTTCCACGGAAAATTCAGTTTTGGCATATTTTTTAGAATATCATTGAAAATCACGTCTATAGATATTTTGAGAGAAATACGTTTATCAACTTTTTTTCAAATGCAGAATTCACAATTGAGAAGTCGAAAAAATTGGACCTGAACCTGGAAAATTCGTGGAGAATAAAAAACAATTTCGATTGGTTTGGGTGCAAATTCCTGCAAAAATCGGATTTTTTTTATTCCATAATTACTCCATTAGAATCGCTGTTCCAAAGATATATAAATTGAATTAATAAATGCTAAAGGAAACTGTATGAATACCAAAATAATCATAATATTAAATGTATATTCAAAAAAGTTATGGTAATTTAATAGTTTTTTTGTGATGTCATTTGCAAATCAAAAGAACTCTTGCTTTCCGATATACATTTTCAGTTACCATATTTACGGTAGTATAAGGAATCTGTGTGAAATTATAGCAACCGATTGTTTATCAATGACATATTTTTCAAATACTTGATAGTATTCCTGAAAAACATTTCGAAGAAAATGTGATTTTACAACCATATTTCAAATAATCTATACTTTATTGCGTCTCCTGAAACGTTTTCAGAATATTAAATATAAAATGTCTGAGTGAACAAATTTTATTCCGTTAAAGTGTTGCCATGACGACTTCAAGTACAAGTAGCTAAAGTGTCATTTTTGCAGACTCTTTCCACTATCCAAAGTAGACATTTTGGGAAGCGTGTACAAACAAGTAATTGTTTCAAGGCTTATGTGGGCCATATTGATCACTTTCAGGATTCCTTCTATATTATGCAATTGATTGAAGTTCTATGACTTCAACTGAAAAGCAGTAATAAAGTTCGATAGACTAGTACAAAGCTTCATATTTTTTCAATAGTTGGAACAGATAAAATCAAAGTAGTGTAATTCACAATATGTTTCTTTGGAATTTCACGATACATCTCGTATCTTGTCTATAACCTACGATTTAAAAATGTAAATCTGATCGGTATAATGGTATTAATTCATTACTGTAGGTATGGGGATTGACCATTCATTTTTTGCCACATTAATCCAAATAATTTACTGTATTTACATTTGTATTCTCATAAAAGCTATGTTTTTTAATCTCTTTTAGAACCTGGACAAGACCTAGTTAACGAAAGTATATTTATTCCTTTCATGCCGAGGAGTTCAAATCGGAATTTCATCCGTATCAATTGATCTCATTACTTCTAATGAGTAGTGAAGACTTTCCGACGAATTTCTCAGAATCAGAAGACTGTTTCGTGTCTGACACGCTTCGTTATAGTCAATGTAGCGTCCAGTGAGTATGCATTGAAATTATAATAAAAATGCTGGTGTTATTAAGTTCAATGAAAATGTGTAATAAGATATGAACTCTTCAATTTCATTTTTGGCTTTTGATTTATATTGGCATGATCAGAAGGTTTCCCCTGTTATCTTTCGACAAGGTGTTGGGCTGGCGGTGACATCAACCAAAATAGTTATTTGTACATTAGGAGCGAAATGTAATACATTATTGATCGATAGTGACAGGTAACTCAAGACCAACTATGTCACTTTTTGCTTGTGATGCATATGCGTTTTGTTCTACGAATAACATGGTGTACTATTCAAATCTGACACGTTTGGTGATTCAACTAACTATTTATTTAGGAGGTTAATTGGGATTGCGACCAATAAAAATCCGAAACAGCGAAAATTGGGTTTTTTTGTTCACGTTTCAAGTATAATTACATTCATCCTCAGAGTTATTACCTATAATTCATCTGAACGCAAAACCGTAGACCAAAACCACTATGAAATAAATACACCAGAATGTAAAAAAAACATATTCACAAAAGTGCAAATCAACCAAGAATAAAAACATAGAACCTGATATAGAACAACCCATTTGATGAACCAATACATTACAGGATGAATTTGTCAGAAAATAATCCTTCAGAAGCTAAGAACATCATAACCAAGGATCCAAATAGAGGCATATTGCAGAACTGATAGTCTAAGAAAAACGACGAAAAGCAAAAATTCGTGAGAATCCGTCTCTAACCGAACCTCACGAGAGGTTTCAACACTATATTCCGGTATGTAAATCTCCAAGTGGTTTATAGTAATAGAAATAACTTGCAAATAGTATTGGAAAACCCGAAGGACAACACTGATACATTAGATAAGTTGGGAATTTATTAAATTAGTTGTCAACATTTTGACACAGTCTATTATGGTCAGACGGGCGATTGTGAACTAGGCCGATCATCAGGTAATACTCACTAATGAGTATGTAATCTCGGCCGGTCAAAATTTTGCACCTGGTTCCATGTATGTAAACTCGGCCGCCTCAATTATCATGGCACTTTATTTGAGGAAGATTACTCGCCAGGTAAGCTAAGTAGATTTCAGGGAATATTTTTATAATTTGGAAATACCCACTCATCCCCTTATGATTAACAGAAGTTTTGCACCCTGGATACAAATAGAAGTGTCGAGGATGATTGATAAACAGTAGTATCTGAGATTTGACAGTGAATCTCAGTCGTGTGCGTGTAACCGATTATGGATATAGAAGTATCAGTCATGAAAAGTCAGCGTGGTAATGTTGTTTTAATAATAAACAACTACAAATGCAATTTTATAGAAGAGTTGAAAACGGATAAGAAGAAGTGGAGGTGCAAACAGCCAAAGTGTTCTGCTAGTGTTTACACCGTGGGCAGTGATTATACTATTTCGAGATCAAATTTTACTCACAATCATGGTGCCTGCAACATTAATGATATTCAACGAAATATCATTACAAGCTCAGCGAAAGGAAAAGCCGTTGACGATATCAGCAGTTGGCCAAGTACAATTTTACATTCAGTTATGGTTAATGAAGATACATCAGCTCTTCAGACAAATGATCTAACCTACATAAAACGCAATATATCCAACGCTAGGAAAAAGTTACTTCTTGTGCTTCCTAAATCTAAAAGTGAAGTTCATAATGCACTAAAGACAAATACAAATTATCGCACAAGCCGAGGTGAGAAGTTCTTGTTGGTGAATGGAGAAGATTCTCACATACTAGTATTCAGTTGCGTTACAAATTTGGAGAATCTGTGCAAATGTAGCAAAATCTACGTAAATGGTTCATTTGACTACTGCACTAAGTTTTTTCTGCAACTGTTTGCTATTCACGGCTGCCTTAATGGACATTATATACCGCTTGTGTTTCGTGTGCTGCCGGACAAATGTACTGAAACGTATGTGAAGTGCTTTGAACACCTGAAGAAGTGCTGCAGCGACTTTTCGTTCCCTTTTTTTCCCAAGAAAATCGTCGTCGATTTCGAAAAGGCTATCCACAATGCAGCTTGTCAAACTTATAGGATGTAGATTTCATCTATCACAATCTTGGTGGCGTAAGATTCGAAAAGTTGGTCTTGCCAAAGAATACAGAAATAAAACAGAAGGAAAATGGTTAGGATACTGCTTTGGACTTATGTTTGTTGACCCTGAGGAAGTAGGAGACGCATTTGCTTTTTCGTTAGTTGCAAATCAGCCTCAAGTAATGGAAATTCAAAAGTTTGCGGACTAGTTAGTGGACAATTATGTGGCGGATTGTGCAATCGTCCTCCAGATTTAGGGGCGTCTAAAACGATAGAAGCACTTATTCCTGTGAATCATTCCATTCACATTTAAAAAACTATTTTAACACGCCTCATCCTTCGATATTTGTTTTTGTTGACTTTTCATTGAATTATCGATGTGAAATATATGTAAAATTTCAAAGTGTGGACAAATGAAAAAAAGAAGAGTATTTAGGCCGTATTATTAATGACTACAACGCTAAGAGAATAACTACGCTGCATTTTTCTAAATAATAATTTGAGATAATATATGTCTTTTCGTTTGTATGTTGCTTATTTTCATTTTAATATGTGTTATTGTTAAGTGGAATTGTATATTATCAATTAATCGATGATCCATTATTTGTATATACCGTTGATATATGCCTTTTTGGAATGTAATATAACCTCCAAAACGTGTTTTCATTTCCTTGCCAAAGTGTGACATTACAATGTTGAAAAACTGATTCTGATTCTCAGTAGTAGGTTAATTTACAAACATAGGTTACATGGTAGACCCGTAGAGTTCTTAGAACTGAGGTTTGGTATCATCAGTTTTACGATCGGCCGAAATTACATACCGTATTTTGAGGCGTCTTTTGATTGAGAAGAGCATAAATCCTTAAGCGGCCGAGTTTACATCTTCCGGGTCAGACAAAACGTTCCCAAAAGATTCCACGAATATTTGGCCTATGCTACTTACCGAAGGGAGAATAAGTGAAGTGTGGCTGACCATATGATAGAATATTGTCACAAAATTTATGTTCATGATTCGAAAATGATCAAATCGGGCAACGATACTAGAGAATAACATTGCCTGGAGCGTAGAGTTATCCACAAAAACCATAATAAAAATGTACTTAATGAGGATAATGGGCCTATGTATTCACCATTGTTTTCCTTTGCTCTCCATAGAACCGTCAAGATCCCATTAGCGACTTGAGGAACAGTAATTAGTATGAAATAACCCAATTAGAAACATCAGGTATACATTGTAAGATATGTTTATTGTAGTAACCTACTGATGATGATAACTTAGTTATCGAAATGCGCATATAGGTATGAAGTGAATAAGTGTGGTTAAGGTGTTACTTGCAATTTTGTATTGATACAATTCGGTAATCGATATTTTTTATCAACGAATATGCACGTGAACTGACATGGTAATGAAGGAAAATGACGAACATTAGAAATCAGAACATCGAAGTAAAAATTTATATCAGAATGTGAAATTATAATAACGAAGTTATTCCTAATGAACACCATCAGTATACATTTTCATAGAAATACTTTTTAGTAATGAACTGGCAAGACCGAAAATGGAACGTTATCAGAACTAACAAGGTACTACACTGAGCTGGAGAAAAGCTAATATAACTATTTTCTAGATAGCGCAACCTTACACTTTGCTCAGTATCAGGGTGAGGTTAATCTATTACCTTTCCAGAGAATAGCAAACTCGTAACTAAAATCCCACAAAGCCAGATTAGCGGTATATCCAATACATTGAGAGAGGAAGTAAAAGACATGATTTCAATTTTGTCCCGTTCTGATTTTGTTCGGATCTCATAAAGTTCAGTTCTGATGAAGTTTGAATTTGATGTGGTTTATTTTGAAAATATTTCAATCATTTCGTATTCTGATGGAATCCTTTGCTTGAGATATATATTGTTTATGTTTTCAAGTTTCTATGGTTTTTCATTCTTCAGAAAATATGGTTTTAAAAATGTCGTTTCTTCGGAATTCCATTTATAAAATTTTCAATGTGTATAAAAAACTAGTTTTCTTTCCCTTCGATTCAACTATAGAATTGCATGAAGATACATGGTCACCCAGCGGTGCGTGCAAGCTCCATAACTTTTTTTCTATCCAGGCTATCGACTTGATTTTTTCACACGATAGGTACAACAATGAGGCACATCCTGAATAATATAGCTATTCATAAACAAGATGTCCCAAAATGAGATACACAACTAAGTTCTGTTTTTTAAGTAAACCCCTTTGAAAAGGGAAACATTTTTTCGGTGAATTGAAAAATCCACGATAAAAATGAGTTCCTCATTATGACTGGAATAGAAAATCAAATAACTATAGAATAAAATGCAAATTTTCAATTAGTATTTTTTTGAGTTAGGTTACTTTCAGAATATCTATCAGATGTAGTTCAATGTCCAGCGTGGCTTTAGCCAGGGAAACAAGTGCTTTGCACTTATCCCTAAAAATTACTTCATTCACTTTTAGCTTCAAGCCATTCAAGTTGTACTTATATTAGATTTAGTCCCTCTGAATAAAGTTATATTATATTATTGTTATTAAGTGGTTGTTTTCTGTTAGACATTCACAAAAAATTACTTAATTAATATCGTGGATTTTTCAAATTTACCGAAAAATCTTTCTATTCAATATTCAATCGAGAATGTTCTCCTTTTCAACATGAATACCCCACAAGAGGTTATCTTGAACGACGGAAGATGGTGACTAAAGTTTATCTTTCAGTCGCAGATGATTCCACATGTGATTTTATGAACATCCTGTTCATATTTTCAAACATATCAACCCCTCATTTTTGTTACATTTTTGGATTCGCCACTAAATTGTTGATATAATTCATCCGGGTTTCCTTGACTTATCTATAATAGTTTTTGACTTATGACAATTTATTTTATTATTTATGTCAAAATAGCGTAGACAAAAAAATTCATAACTTCAGAACCATTCAAGATAAGTCACCAAACTTTTCTCCAGTCGATTCCTCTGGCTTTAGCACATCTTTCGAGATGGATAGTCGATGATTCATCTCCCACTATGATTTTATGAAAATGACAAATTTACAAATGGAAATAACTCGACTTTTTGAAATGCAACACCCAATTTTATTGCATTCTTGCATGGCATCTTTATAATTCTGAAAAGAATATGTTCCATCAAAATTAAATTGTAATAGAAACAGGAGTACATCACAAGAGAAACAACTATAGTAATCTTCACAAGAACAGAAAAGAATGATTAATAGCAGATAATGTAAAAATTTCGAGAAAAGGCTACTTATAAATGCTCAAATTGGTCAATATCATGTTCCTCACAAGCTGCTAGTCTTCTAGTAAAAGAGCCCTGAACTCTAGCAAGCATTGAACGAAAGGCTTCCATGATCCTGTTTTCCATATCACCTGGAAGTGTTGGACGATCTCTGAAAACTTTTGTTGGACGATCTCTGAAAACTTTTTCTCTTAGGATCGCGCAAGCCAAGGTTATGAAACCTCCTCTGCCTACCCAACGATTAGGATAGGATTGATCTGAAAATTCTTGCACTATCCTATTGAGAGTACACGGATATGTCAAATTTTGCAATTCCTTTGTTTTTAACTATCAAAAAATCTTATTTTGCAACAAATTTTGCAAACTTCACAAAGCAGACCCCCCAAAATGGAAATGCTGTTTGAGTTTTCCAAAAAAAACATGTCCTAGTTTGACAGTCAATTCCAGAATCAATAAATACATTTTGAAATAAGCCATTCCGACTTGCCGCGTCAACTTTTTTTTGATTTATTTTTGATTTACAAACAACCTTACAATTAAAGTGTGAAAAAACATAAGAAGTCATATAATGCCGACGTGATATTCACACCCTATATTTGCCCGCATCTATTAGATAACGACATAAAAGTAAGTGGTATAATAACAGGAAACGGGAACAAGAATTCTAGGTTTGGATCTTCTAAGAAGTGTGATAATTTTCTCAGAGAAACGACCGAGGAATTCTCATGAAAACACTTCGTTCTCTCGGAAGGATGGTATCGGGTGAATTCTGTGAAGATTCATGAATGAAACACATCGTATCGTTCTGAATATGAAATGGAGTGACCTACAGTTTTTTATTCCACACAGCAGTCATGAATCAACGCGGTTACCGTGATATTGTTTTAGTAAGTTGTTACATATAATTTTATACCGGGTGTATTTGGTAAAAGTAAATGGTATGTGAAGAGGGAAAGTCTTCGCATATTTTTCACTTTCCGGTCACTTCCGGTTTCACCGGAAATCGCTCTGGTTTTGAATTTTTAAATGGAACACCCTGTATATGGTAACATTTTTGGATTTCTGAGACAATTCTGTATAAAAATGTGATATTTTGAAAAGTTTCTACGCCTACGCCTACGAGTCAATTTTAATATTGCATCTAGGTGGCTATGATCGGACGTGATGTCAGAAAATTACAATCGCAAAGTTTTCAAAATTACATTTTCATGTCTAAATATTATTTTTTCCAATGGCGATCAGTTTTTGAGAAGCACTTTCCGAAAAAAGAATTTTTTGACACTCTAACCATACTAATTTATTTGCGATTGGATTAAACATAAGAACATAAATTAAATATTATTAAGGAAAATACAGGATAATAATTTATTTACTTTTGTCTTGTGTGCCATGGATACCCCTGATGCATACTATTTTGCAGTCATTTTCATCAAGTATACTTTGGAAAACATAACACTCACTTAGGTAATGACAGTGACATAAGCTTTATGAGCAGACAGTAGAAGTTTCTTAGTTTTCGTTAGATTTCAATTTAATTTTTCTTCAAAATAATATGTACTCAAAGTACTGCTGAGTTGCATGCTCAGATACAGTGTGACCCATTTAAAATGGAACCACCCCTGTAGAATACGCATTTTTCAATCTCAATCTCAATTTTTTTTTTTTTTATAATAAGCATCAAAAACTGTATCTTGACACGAATGTTCATATCTTTAGTTTCATTTCCAAGGCACTCTATGGTTTTTTTTCTTTGTCAAAAACGGCAAAAGTTTATTAGGCATTTTTTTTTCCAAATTTGGATTTGTAGTCGTTATAAACTGAAACCATCAAAATTTCATATAAAAATATTGGTTAACAATGAAGTTACAACAACTTCAATTTTGGAAACAAAAGTATTTGATTATAATTTTTATTTAGATTGCAGACATATTTGAAATCTGGCAACGCTGCCGATACAAAGTAGAGCACAAGTGAATTTGTACAGCGGAAATCCGGAGTCAATAGCTCATTCCGTTCAACAGTTATAACTACTGAAAGTATGGTAATGTGAGCGATTTGTGGTGTACTAAATCACAGCCTACTATTGATTTAGTACAATACCTATGCCCAATACCTTTTGTGAAAGCTTGTTTCAGTTGAGTTTTGGAGAATAAAAAAGAAACATTTTTTTGTCCTGCTTTCTGTTTTATTATTGAATAAATAATTTTGATACTTTAAAACTTGATTCGGTTCATTGCGTTTTTATCGGCTATTGAAAACTGCATAACTTGAAAATGAATTTTTAATTCTCCGTTATTTTCGAATACATTCATAACCTAAACTTAAATAAATTATTTTAAGGGAATATAATTCACAAATCCAGTGGCGTAGTTAGATTTTAACTACAAAATCGCTTCCACCAGAAATCGCTGACATAACCATACTTTCAGGAGTTATAACTGTAGATCGGAATGAGCTATTGACTTCGGATTTCCGCTGTACAAATTCACTGGTGTTCTACTTTGTATCGGCAGTGTTGCCAGATCTTAAATATGTCTATAATCTAAATGAAAATTAATATCAAATACTTTGTTTCCAAAATTGAACTTGTTGTAACTTCGTTGGTAACCAATATTTTTTCATGAAATTCCCATGGTTTTCATTAATAACGACGTCAAATCCAGTGGTGTAGTCAAATTTCAAAACAAAAATTGCCTAATAAACTTTTACTGTTTTTAAAGAAGAAAAAGAACCATATAGTGCCTTGGAATTACTAAAGTTATGAAAATTTGTGTCAAAACACAGTTTTCAATGCTTAATTTAAAAAAAAAAAAAATTTTCTGAGAATGACTGAAAAATGCATATTTTACCGGGGTGGTTCCATTTTAAATGGGTCACACTGTATATCCCAATCCGCAACATCCAGCGCATCAGTTTTTTCAGTGTATTGAGAGTCGTTTTAGGCAACAAGGAAATCGAGAGGCGAAACAGAGGTTTATCATAAATGAAGAGACTGAGATTAACGTTCTTGCTATGGTTTGTCATAACCTCATAAGTACAGAAAAACTTTCAAACATAAGAAACAACAAGTTATTAATAAATATGAACTCCATGGCTAGAAAACATAATTCACTTGGAATTAAAATAAATTTTGAATTCAAATACTCAACCGAATTGAGAAACCAGGGCACGTTAAAAGTAGATAGACACTTCCAGCCCGGGAATGCATATAAAAAACAGGCACCCTTTCACAACAGAACTCTTAATAAATCGTCACCCTTCTAGTTACGTACCTCTAAGGAATTCCATAGTGAACAAATAAACTATAAATTATAGGTTTTGACAGCTCGCTAAGTGCAATACGACTACAAATGAGATAAATCATTCATTTTGTATACTTTCTTTCGGCTACAGTAACGAGCCATCAATAACTGAGAAGGTGATTTATTATGACAAGTAGAAGATAACTAACGTTAGGAATGTGACCTCGCGAGCCCACAGAGAACAATACATGGAGGGGGATATCCTATAAAACGCGACCACGTGAACATACAATGATGATTCGGTCAACAGAAGTCGTTTAAGTAACATGTCAGCTCAGATGTGTTTAAACTCTCATTCATCAACATGTAGTGCGAAAGATGAGAAGTCTCAAATTGTCGCATAGTAATCATATAACAATATAGAAGTGTTCATTGACAAGTAATCATCTTGCAGTGAAATTGAGGAATTATTAATGAAGAGAATTGCAATCAAGTCAAACAGGAACTGCACGAATAATGACTTCACGAAGTGAATACACAGTTAAACAGTATTTACCATTAATAAAAATTATGTTATCAATGCTTCAAGAACGAGATGAGACACCGAAAACCTCTAACCAATAGTTCATGCTCTCATAGAAAAACATTACCAATACAACTATAGTCTAATATACAGTGCGATATAAAAGTAAATAAACAACTCTCGCGGAAATGAATGAAATATTAATACAACTGAACAAATATCGTGTTAAACAAATATCGAGTGAATAAGTGTTGAAACCTGATGGTCTGGTGTAAGTTCATATATTTTTTTGGATTTATGTTTGGGCAAATTGAATCAATTATAATTTTCATATGTTTTTAAATGTATCTCCATATTTTATGTTCCCATATTCTTCAAATCATATTTATCAACAGTCTGTTTAACAATTGATGGCATTTTTACTTATATTCAGTCTACTTGCACTTTGAGAATGACAAAAACTGACCTAATGTTCTTTGACCATTTTATAATTTTATTAGTATATAGAACTGATGTAAATGCTATGTAACTATTATAAAATATATACAGTGCTTCTCAAAAGTCCGCTCCCCCCCCTCTTATTTTTGGAACGATTATACATAAACAAGTGAAATTTGGAAACTGAAAATTAAAGATTGTAAACTTCCCTACTAGTGATGAAAGATGACGAAATCGTCAAGGATGACATCACAAGGCCATTGTGACCAATAATTTTAAATGGAACCCTACGGCAAGCGACACCCCTTTTAAAAGGTATTGAAAAAACCTATTCAATGATACTAATTTTGTTTGTGTTCATGGCAGTTCTAATGGCTCATTAGTAAACATGATATTAATTACAGATTTAAGAATCAGTATCTAACTGAAGAAATTGCTCGAAGTGACCTCCATTTACTTCCTGACAGTGAAATATCCTATTTTAAACTCTTCTCGTACTTTTGCAAATGTGTCTGCGGAAACAGCCTCACATTCTGCAACAATACGTTGTTTTGAAACGTCAATATTGTCAGGTTCAGTGGCGTAAACCTTCGATTTGAGGTACCCCCACAGAAAAAAATCCAAAGGTGTGGGGTCCGGTGATCGAGCTGGCCATTCCGTTGAACCTCGTCGTCCAATCTATCTACCACGATACTTCTCATCCAAATACCATCTTACTGCACCATAATAGTGTGGAGGAGCACCATCCTGTTGGAATATTATTTCCAAATTGCCGAATTCATCTGGATTATCTTCCAAAATTGCACTGATTAACGGTTCTATTGCGTTTTGCAACAGCTCCAGATGAACCTCACCAGTTAAATTAGTATTTGAGGAAAGAGGCCCAACGATGTGGTTTCCCAGGATACCTGCACAAATATTCACCTACTGGGGAAATTGGGTATGGGTTTCACGAAACAGGTGAGGATTTGCGTCACTTCAATACCTCACATTCGGTGTATTTACATTTCCATTCAGATAGAAAGTACTTTCGTCACTAAAACAAATTGTTTTGACATAGTCTGGCTGTTGGTTAATTTTAGTTTCCATATTTTCACAAAATTCCAGTCTTCGGTCTGGGTCGTCGTCTGAGAGTTGATGAACCATTTTTGATTTGTATGGATGACTCTGTGTACTGTACTTCGACTGACTTCACAGGTAGATGCAACGTGAGTTGATGGAGAAGTAGGATTAACTATTACTTCTGCCAGTATATCAATTTTTTTCTCATCAGAAATTTGTGGTCCGCCAGATCGTTTCGCATCATTAATACTACCCGTTGTTTTAAACTTACGAAGAAGCTCCCTCAAATAAGTCCTCGAAACGGGGCGATCATGAAACCTCTCATCAAAAATGCGTTCTGCTGCATGAATATTATGTCCATTTTCACCAAGAATTAGGATCGCTGCTACTTTATCACCTAAAGCACGTACCATTTCGCTTTTCGGAGCACTTAAACGTTCGGCTCACAACAGTTTAACAAATTATTAAAATGTAAAAAAAATTCTAAAGTACCAAAAGCTGCTGAAACAGTTAAACGTTCGATCAACAATACACAAATTATTAAATGTACAAAAACTTGGACAATTACGAAAACGTCGAATTAGGGAGACTAACAAAAACGTCAGCTTATTTGACAACTATCCAGACGCGGAGCTTGAATTTCGAATTTCAGTATTAACTGATTCAATTCATCACAGCTTTGCGTTTTTTAAAAGCGAGTTGCCAAAACTGCCATAAACACAAACAAAATAAGTATCATTGAATAGGTTTTTTCGATACCTTCCAAAAGAGGTGTCGCTTGCCGTAGGGTTCCATTTGAAATAATTGGTCACAATGGCCTTGTAACGTCATGTTTGACGATTTCGTCATCTATCATCACTAGTAGGGAAGTTTACAACCTTTAATATTCAGTTTTGAAATTTCACTTGTTGATGTATAATCGTTCCAAAAATAAGAGGAAGGGAGGGGACTTTTGAGAAGGACTGTATGTATATTCTAATGCTTTTCCAAGTGCACATTCGCAGTATCAGGAGAAAGAGATATTTCTTGAAGCCGCTCCCGAGAAATAATCTCGGTTTGACCATCCTCAGACAGTCGATGATCTTATTACTCAAGTTCTCAACCTAACAACAAGGAAGTGATCAAGTAAAGTAAATAAATCATAATATTTGAAAATTTCATAGCGTTTATTGGTCTTCCTTTGAAGGAGTGTTCCCGCTATAAAAGGCCAGTAGCGTAAAAATGGCTGATCAGTTGTGGGGTCTTCAGGTTCTCTAACTACTGTCTCCAGTCGATAAAACGGTTTCTTTAAGAGAAATTATTCAAGAAATGCCGATGAGTTACGAATCAGCAAAAAAATACTGGAAAAGCACGGACATCGAGCATTTGAATATCAGTTACATCAAAATTTGTATGCTGTATAGATCGGTATGTTTTGTGATTGGTTGCTTCAAACTCGTAGAGTTAACCCAAATGTTATCAACTTCATTCTTTTTTCCAACGAGTCATGATTTACAAATAATGGTATGTTCAATAAGCTAAATACATGGTACTGGACCCAACAATAATAATAATCTACCTTTAGCAGTTTTACGGCGAATTCACTTCCAACAAGATGGAGCACTGCCTCATAATACCAGAAAAGTTCTTAATTACGTCATAGAGCATTTTAATTTTAATTGCAACCAATGGTCCAGTACGTTGGCCTGCTCGCTCACCGAATCTATCTGTACTCGATTTCTTTATTTGGCGATAAGAGAAGACAAGGTTTACTATGCAACACCCCCAGCCACTCTTGAAATCTTAGAAAAAAGGATTTCACGGGCATTCAGAAGTATAATGCCTCAAATGTTACGAAACGTGTTGAGAAAAACAATTGAACGAGCTGAAATGTGTCTTGAACAAGGAGGAATGCACTATGGAAATTTACTATAGTGAAAGTAAATAAATTATTATCCATGCCACACTTGATGAAATTAAATGAATTATTATCCAGTTATATTCAATTTATGTTCTTATTTTCAATCCAATCGCAAATAAATTAGTATGTAAAAAATGGTCGCCATTTGAAAAATGATAATTAAACACAAAAATATAATTTTTCCAGCTTGTCTTATTTCTATTATACTGGTTACTAAAACTTTCTGATCGTAATTTTCTGACATCACCCGAGGTCCTCAGATTGGTTTACGTCCGATCATGGCCACCTAGATGCAATATTAAAAGTAACTCTAAAAAAATAAGTGGGCGTAAAAACTTTTTAAAATGTCACATTCTGATCCAGAATTGTATCAGAAATTCAAAACCGGAGCCATTTCCGGTTAAAACAGATGTGACCGGAAAGTGAAAAATATGCGAAAACTCTTCTCTTCACATACTATGTACATATACCAAATATCATTTTGATACACCTCATATTCTAGAAGTGATGACTTGTCTAATAGATTCGATGACACCCGGTATGAACAGGGTGTTTTCAAAGTTGAGGCCACTTTCAGGGATGATGAATTTATCAAACAATAATAAACAGTGGTCAACAAACATTTTTCCACATGTTTTTTCCGTTAATTCAACAAAATTGTGTTAGGAACACAGTATAATGAAAACAATTCAATGTAATTCATGTGTGTTTGTAAAATTGACTCTTTCATAACGTATATTGGCAATATTCAACTCTTGCGGGACGATTATGAGGTTGTTGAGAGGTTTGTACTTTTTGATAATGACAGTGGAAAATTTGTTTTTCTCCACTTCATATTGAGTTTTCTTGCATGTCCTATTTGGTGCTCCTCTGAATACTCCGTACTATTACAGATTGAACTTCCACAAACTCACACGGTTGGGATTATATTTCAGCGGAAACCTGAATGAGATACACTATACTAAGTACCTGACGCATTCACGGCGAATTGTGTTTTGGTTGATGACTTCTGATTTTGTATCATTCAGTGGCCAATCATGAAACAGCCTACTGAAATTATTGTGCCACTTTAATATAGTTTATTTTAAGTCAGATCATTTTAAAGAAATTCAGAAGAATTCAATATAACCGCTTACAGTTGATAGTCCATCGAAAAGTAAACAGATTTTTTTACGATAGTCCTTAATAAGCAAAAAAAGATATGAAAAAAAAAACCATGAAAATTCAACTGTTTTGCGGATCCCAAAATTAAGAAGAATTTGCATTTATTTTTTAGTTTTTTTTTTCAAATTTTTAACCACTAATTATACATATGTAATTACATGTTCTTACTGACTGAGTTACTTACAATCAATGACAAGACTAAACCGCTGGACCTAAAAAGCTTAAATTTTGACATCGTATTTCTATAATGACATTAGTAACCACTAGGAATATTCATGAAGTAACCCCAAACGAACAAAAATAGGAGTGAGAAGAGGTGAAAGGTTTTACGGAAGTACCATCAATTTTGAAGGTTGGGACATGAAAATTGTTATTTGAGCTTTTCTTGTTGCTCAATGATAATTTTCGTTGCTCAATAATGACAACTTTGTTCACCTAGCCGTTTAAAGCAATTATTACTACGTCGGAACAAATGATTCTTTTTACAAAATAATCGTGACCATTAGATGATTGGTGCATTTGTTCATAAAATTCACTTCGCCGGTCAGAATCATCTTGCCACAAATCGTGAAGAAGGCATGCCTTGTAGGGATTGTACTTCTCTTTTTCCATCAATTTATGCACAGTTGATCGCGCTATATAAACATTAGTAGCTGTGTCCCTAATTCTGATATTAGGATTATATTGCACTGCTAACAGAATGTCAAGCTGATCTTCACTTATTGACTTTCCACTAGATTTTCTGATATCCCGAACATGCCCAAATTCCCGAAACTTCACCTCAACTCTGCTTACCATGCTTTGGCTTATAGGCAGTCGATCAGGGTGAGTTGTATTAAACAACTCAACCACTTCTGTTTGATTGCGCGACCTATCTCCGAAACCAATCATGCACAATCATTTTTCAAATAAACAGGAAAGTACTCACGATCAGACCAGTTTCGCCTATCAAAAAGACCAAACTCACTACTTGTACGTGCAAATACTTAAAATAATTCTAACAAAATGTACAATGGTAACTTTTTCTTACATTGCCAATAACAACAAAAAGTTGTCATTAGTGCATTTTTTATAATTGTGGCTCGATTTGAACATTTAATTTGGATAGAAATTTATTGTTTAACGTTTACGATAATTTTTCTTCAAATTTTCCTTCAGTAACTATCAACCATATTACCTTGTCGTAAGTAAAAAGATGTACCCCTTCTAATTCTGCAATAAAAATGGGGGTTAACATGGAAAAAATATCGATGTCGTCATATCTCTTTCTTGAGATACTTTGTATATCTCACGCTCACCCAAAAATCCAGGGGACCTAGCATTGTTTATAAACTCCCATTCTAATTTTAATTGAATTTATCCGCTACTTTACGAATGCACTCTATATCGAAATCGACAATTTGGGGTACACGTGAATACAAATCAACGAAACACCCAGTATATTCTCAGAAATATTCTTGGATTTCAATCCAGCCTAGCGAGTTTGTTGTAAAAACAAATGGAACAATTGAGCAATATCCGGAGAATTTCTGCTATGTGCTAGTCGGTTTCAAGTGGAGTCGAGCACACCACCACACACGATGAGACAAAGATCTTCACGTCTTTGTTGACATACCTGGCCTCCGCCACAGTTTCAAAACATCCGTTTTTTTTTGTTCGGTACGATTATTAGTGTTGTCGAAATCAAGAAATATCCTATTTGAGGATATGATAACGATATATTTGCCAAGGAAATTCTAGTTTGTGAAAAATAACTTTCATAACGATAATGGGGTGAAAATTCACATGAATCCCAATGGGAAGTAGAGTTATAGAATCTTTTCAATTCTGGTTGATATTGTGGATTTTAAAAGTCATGTTTGAATGTTTCCCACCATTCCTCACATTTCAAGTTTATGTGAAGGAGGAATATCGACTAGGTGGGTTTCATGTAAATTTCACGTTAGTTCTTTGTATACACCGGGTATAACAGAATCATGGTGCACCCCCTTTTCTCCTTCATTTTTGAAAATAAATGATTGAAATTTGGAACATCTCATAAACTCTTTCTCTCTTTTGACATATTGAATTATTTTTTTCAACTTGCGGTTTCAACAGAAGTGATAATAACGTTTCAGTTTCAAATAGAACACCCTGAATACATTACCTTTCTGGATCATTGCAAACATCATTATTTTTATTGTTTCATTTTAGTTTTCCATCATTTGAACATGAATATTTTAATTTACCCTTCAATTGACACTTGTAATAGTAGAATACCATGAAAAGTATCAAATTATATGGTTTATTAGCAATTGCGTTCATAAAAGTGTTTATCGTATCATTGAAGATTAAGATATTTTTATATAAATTTTTAACGTACCAAAACCTACATGAAACCTCAGTTACTCATAATACATTAGTTACCATAATTTAATACGTTAGTTACGAACGCATAATACGTTAGACACCAAATAATATTAGAACTAGTTTTCATGAACATGTAAAACAATATTTGACAGTTTTCAAATTTGATGGATACACCTTTGCCTTTAGCGTCCACGATCATCAGAGAGTTACAAAACTGCCGATATTCTTTCTCATAATGGATTTTAGATTTGTCCGGAAGCAAGTTCAACCTAATAGCAAATATATCGTCAGAAATATCAAAATCTTGCATGATTTTAATGATGACTTTTTGAAATGCCAAAATGAAATGACATAAAACCTTGTTGCTTTTATTTTCGCATCGCCGTGTCAATGATACGATAAAGCTTTGAATGTAACTCGATTATTAGCGATTTAACACCGTCTCGGACATTGCGGGTGACTCGGCTATCGCCTCGTCACCTAGCAATGTCCTCGAATATAATAAATCGCATAATAATCTCGTTATATTAATAGCTATAATTCATCGTATCTATAGGTGTGTGTTTATCTTAAAAAATAATTTGTGTTTATCTTCAAAAATATTTGAATGTTTCACATCTATGTGTGATATATTCAAAATTCGATTCCATTAGGGAATTGATATCCTAGCGGTCGAAAGCTCACCCTAAAATACAGGAATCGATAATATCGATCATTCTTTCAAACTGGAACTTTCAATACTGCGCCTAGAAGGAAAGGAAGTATGCTCAGAGTGAACGTGGGTTGAATATTTGTGTTCCGTCTCTTGAATTCGAGAAGCCATTGATAACGGTTGCCCTTTCTCGATACTTTTGAATTTGTTTAAGATTATACAGTGTCATCCTCAAAGTATGCACCATATGGGAAACTTATTTATTAAGGGTTTTTCGACAAAAAGTTATTCTTGGTAATAGTTTGTGCATTCCCTAGAACTTATGTAGTTAAAACACACGTGATATACGAGGAGCCTTCAAAAATTTGATTCTGAGACAGGAGTAAAGTACCCTAATTTAAAAAAAAAATCGGGAAATGTTATTTGGAAAAGTTGTTCAGCATTGAGAAATACATCTAGATTTGAAGTCATGGCCATCTAAATGAAGTTATTTTTTTTTACCATTTTTTTGAAATGGAAGCCACGAAAAAAAAAATTGTTAAAACGATAAATAGACAACATCCTGTATACGACATTTCATTTGAAAAGCCTGTTATATTACAAACTACACAACTATTGTGTTAAGCACGATCAATTTTTGTAACAAGAACTTAATAGTCAATAATATAAAATCAAAAACATGAGAATAAAATAAAAATTTCGGCCCAAACTAATTACATTTATTTTGTGGAGTCCAAAATAATTGTTTTTAGTTGACTTTGAGAACAAACGAATGTTTGACATTAAGAACTTGACATATTTGCTGAATATTTATTTCGTAGTTTTTGTTATTGCTCATTATGTTAACGTTTGATAATAAGTACTATTCAAATAATATCAAGATGCTTACAAAAGAAGAAAAAGTTGTTGTGTGGGGAAAATACTCGAAGCAGACAAGTTACAGACATTTTCAATGCCAGGCATTCTAATCGCAATGTAAATCATCCTACAGTAACCCGTATTTTGAGTACATTCAAAGAAACAGGCAGTATTGATAACAATTTCAGAAAACCTGCTGCAAAAGTATCTATAGAAGTGTAAGAGTGTTTGAAAGTTATCGAAAATGATAAGACATCAATTGAACAAATATCGACATCTCTTGATGTACCTTTTACTACTGTACAAATTTTTCGAAGAAAAAGTAAATTCAAAGCTTTTAAACCAAAATTTATAAATACTTTAGAAGAGAGGGATTTTATTCCAAGATTTGAGTTTTCCGCATGGTATCAGGAAGAATACGAAGAAAACGCATGGTTCCCAATAAATATTTTATGGACTGATGAAGCAACATTCACAACTAATGGAACAGTAAGTTCACCTAACTGTAGATGGTGGGCTACAGAAAACCCTCATTTCACTATAGAGTGCAAGGACCAATACTCATTTAAGGTAAATGTCTTATGTGGACTGTTGAACAATACTGTGATTGGTCTCTTCTCCATTGAGGGAAACCTTAATGCCAACCGATATTTGCAATTTTTACAACAAGATTCATTACCAATTTCGAATAAAATGCCACGTAGACAAAGGGACATAATTTGGTACCAATTAGATGGAGCTAGTGTAGCAATACGACAATTTGTAAATGAAACATCCAATGGAAAATGGATAGGACGTTACTCAGAGTATCCAATGCCAGCGCGCTGACCGGATTTAACCCCAATGGATTCCTCCTTTTGGGGTTCATTAAAGAACGATGTTTACAAACATCATCCTTTCAGGGATAGAGATCATTTGAAAACTGTGATTACTAATTGTGTGAGGGTCATACAACCAGAGCACATTACGAATGCAGTCAACGATTGTGTAAGAAGATCCGAACTGTGCATGTTGAGATGTGAGATACTGAGATGTTAAATACTTCTTTCGAAAACCTGCTTTTGTTTTGAATATAAGAATTATTTTGAACAAGAAAGTCGTCAGAAAATCAATGAGTTTGTGCCGAAATACTTGTTTTATTTTGATGTTTTGTGATTTGATATTATTGAATATTAAGTTCTTGTTACAATACTGTATAATTTTGAGCAATTTTTGGTGTTAACAAAAAATAAAAATAACTTTGCACCAAAAACTTTGAAAATAATTTTACTCTTAAAAAAAATTGGCCGTGGTTAACACAATAGTTTTGTCATTTGTAATATAACAGGCTTCCCAAATAAACCATCGTATACAGAATGTTGTCTATTTATCGTTTTAGCAATTTTTTTTTCGTAGTTTCCATTTAAAAAAATGGGTAAAAAAATAAAATTTAACTCAGATGACCACGACTTCAAATCTAGATGTATTTTTTAATGCTGAACAACTTAAAAAAAAAAACGATATTTTTCAAAATAAGGGTACTTTACTCCTGTCTCAAAATCAATGTTTCAGAGGTTTCACAAACTTTTACCGGGAAATAACTTTTTGTCGAAAAACCCTTAATAAATAAGTTTCCGATATGGTGCATACTTTGAGGATGAAACTGTATATAAATCGATTTTGTATAACTTCTCTTTTCTCGCAAAATTCAATGAGTGATTTGGTGTTATATATAAAACGTCGTAGGAATATTCCGACAAATTTAGTCTTTCCATTTTGTAAGAAATATTTGTTGCTAAAAATGGCGGACACGTGACCTTACAAAATTTTTCTTTATCTAAAATTATATCCCAATGAGATTATGTTCAGTGAATTCCTAATTCGCAAACGTCTTACTAGTGGCATGACGAGTTTTATTGGAATAGGCAATCTTAACCTTTTAAGAAATGGACTGCGCGTTTTCTTCCATAGGTTCAATCCTTCCTGAAAGAATTATTGGTGGATAATTCAATGTTCAGGAGTGAATGTGATTGCTGCTAGCAAAGCAGGGATCTGGAGAAAACACAGACAAATCAATAGTGCTTTATGAGCTGGGCTGGTAATGCTTTAGGTGAGTATTGAGAACACATGTTGATAATTTTATTAAATCTGAATATGTGTATTCGATCTCATCTGAATTCATTGTCCCATTGCCAAGGTCCCATTGTATAAAAAAGTGTCAATAATTTCAATAATTTGGATGGTTTCATTTACATACTTTTTAAGGAGTATCTGACCATCTGTCGGAATTTAGATACGTATTAGAAGTATTTTTATAATTATTTCGATATGAATTTAATATTCCTGTTCAATATGATAATTTGTATTCTTGGCTGATCGAATCAGGACAATTCTAGATTGTAATCTGTAGATTTAATCTATTTCATATCTTTATTATTGTCCATTCAGTTGATTGACAACTTCAGCATTGAATGTAATTGTTCAACATTTTTCCAAAACTTATTTGTAGATCCAATTGTCAATATATCAATTTCTAACACATATGTTCCACCCTAGAGAAACCAATAATTGAAAAATTATATCATAACATAAACCTACAACATTACCAAATTCCAAGTAGCAAACAATAATCTTGGACATAGCTCCAACATCCATAATTGTTTTATATCCTGACGCTGATTCACTGGACGAGACCTGGATAATACGCTCAACCTGATCGGTAGGTCCAGCAGCAACGAAAATACCCTGATTGTTCTACAAGGAACTCGATGAGTCCAGCTACGAGCTGCATCAACACCGTAATTACATCAGAGGTATATAAATTATCGACAAACCGGCAGCTTCAGCTCAATCAGAAGAAACAATTGTGAGATAGCTATTGCAGAACTACTCTGCTTATTGTAATATGCCAGTAGTTACAACATATTTGGTTTTATTGTTGTGTTGTTAACAGAAGGAAACTTATCTTTATTATTCATAGAAACTTTGTTTTTTTTCCTACAAGTGAAAAAAATATAAGGCGTCCAATTCAAAATTTAAATTTTTAAACCTTTGCTAGACACATAATGAAATCATAAACTACAGCTCAAGCCAGTCATGACAAGTGCGACAAAACAGAGCGAGAACACATTCAGAGCAATAAAGAGCATTAGAGAGGAAAGATTCACGTCTCATGACTGGTTTGATGAGCTATAGCAAAGAATGTCAAAGGATTCCACACCGCTCTATGCTGAATAGCCTGTGTAATTCTGAGTCACACTTTGTCGTGACAGTATCTAGAAAATGTGTCTCCTAAATTCGTTCGTGGCTTCCTTTTCATTGATAAACAAGAAAGTTCCTAGTTCTTGTCTGTATCTGACCAACTTATGGAAATGTCATCGAATAATTTCCAGGGTAGGTATTTATATATTTTTCTCCAAAGTATTTGATGTATATGCTACTCTCTACTAGGCTAGGAGGGCATCCCATTGCAATTAAGAATATTTGTCGAGAAAAATAATTGAAAATAAGTTCTGTTTAAACATGCATGCATGCTATGCACATCATGTTATCACATCAAGTTTGGATCTGGTAATGAATATATTATAATTCTTCGGAAATAAACTCACCACATCGAAACTCACTATAGTATCAGTATGGCTGACAGTATTTTATAACTTCCGTATATTTATCTGTGGCATGTATTGCCCCCTGGGACAACATTGATATTATTACGTCGTGCAAGAGAAAATCTAAATAGCCTCCTGTATTTTCTAGAACGGAGATCATATTTATATGTTCTTTCACTATTGGGAATTTAAAATAACAGATACTCCCTCTGGTGTTGATTTTTAAAACTATACATAAGTACATTGTTTACTTTTCAAAACATTAGTGTTTATATATAATATATGATTTTAGTCATTGTACTATACCTAGAACTTGTCGATTCTCTTGTAATTATGAAATATAATGGAATTATTTTCTACCTGGTTTACTATTGTACGTCCTCGAGTGAAAAAATTAGTGATTCAAGTTCAAATCATTATTGTTGTGTACCTCAATGTGGCTCTTGGCAAAATGATACCGTTGTACGGGAATGCATTTTCATCATCTTCCGTGAGAAAATGAACGTAACGTTCCGGTGCCGACTAATCTAGGATTGAGCGAGTTTATAGACAGACGATGGGCTCTTGAAGAAAAATACAGTCCCTTCCCAAAATCTTCCTGTATCGTCTGTGGCCAAGATTTTTTTAGAAAGCACCTTCAAAGAGAGTTGAGAGAAAAGAAGAGAGCGTTAAGAAGAGAACAAAGATATATTATTAAACATACCGAAAATTATTCATACAGAATGGAAAAAGCGTGACTATATATGTATATCTAGGTGATACGGACACATTTTTTGAAACATTAATGTTTATATGATTTTAGCTGTTGTACACTTAAAACTTGTGATTGTTGACATGCAATGAATTCTGGTTTACCTGGTGAATATTCTGTGACTATTGTACTCCTGAGTGAAAAATGAGTGATTCTAGTTGAAATAATTATTGTTGTGACCTCATGTGGCTCTTGGGCAAAACGATCCCGTTGTACTTGAATAAGTTTTTATCATTTTCCGTGAGAAAATGAATGTGACACTACTGGTGTAGACTAACCTAGGATGGAGTGAGTCTATAGACAGACGACGGGCTCTTGGTATCTTGAAGAAGAATACAGTCACTTCTCAAAATGTTCCTGTATCATGTGTGGCCAAGAAAAAAAGTGAAAAAGAGAATATTCAAATAAAGTTGAGAAGAGAAATTAAACCGACGAAAAAATCAACTGAAAAGCAAAAAATAAACTAAACCTTCTGAGTCTTAATGATAATTGAGCTCCTAAACTAATGTGAGTAACTCATTTTGATTCGGCGCCAAACAAACAATTATCGAAGATCATTATATCACTTTGAAGGAGTATTCAAAACGCTTCACCTAATTCAATTGCTAGTTTGTTTGGCGCCGACTCAAAATTTGTTACTCACATTAGTTTGGGAGCTCAACTATCATTGAGACTAAGAAGGTTTATTTAATTTTCAGTTCTTCAGTTGATTTTTTCGTCGTTTCAATTTTTTGTTAAAAAGTTTTTATTTTTCAATTTTTTGTGGCTGAAATCTACTGATTACTACCTACTTAATTTCTGATAACTTCCAAAATACTTACTTACCTAAGTTATTCTCAAATATTAACTGTTGAATAATATGATTATCTACTTCAACTATTCATTGTTATATAATATGAATTATTTTCGAAAGTTCTGGTCAGTTGATTCCATCACTTCGTATATAATTCCATCCTTTCATAGAATGTAATTATTGTGACGTATGTAGGAGGATCTGTCAATGTCAACTACATATGTGTGCCAATGTTCACAGGTGAAAAATCAATCATCTCCTATTTTTCTACCCATAGGGGTGGATTATTTCGTTCCAAATTGGAATATGATCAACTATGAGGTATACCCTATTCAATAAAGAAAGCTTCATCCGAATCGGAAAACTCACTACAAAGTTATGCCTGATAGAATCGGTTAACGAACCAAAATTCAGAGGGGGAACGATCAATATCCTCCATTTTGCTACCCTAAGGGATGGAGTTTTCCGTTTAAATTCTAATGGGACCAACTTCGAAGTATACCTTATACAATGGAGAAATAATCATCGGAATCTGACTCTTCTGTGAAAAGTTATGCGTGATCATACATAAAAATAAAATAAAATATACGCGTCGAATAGAGAATCTCCTACTTTTTGGTTTCGTCGGTTAAAAAAGAGAGTTAAGAAGAGAAAAAAACAGATATCATTCGACACACCGAAGATTATTCATACAGTATGGAAGAAGAGTGACTATATATGTATATCTAGGTAATAAGGGCACATTTTCACACCATCTTGTTTGTTTTAGATGAAATAAAAAAAAAAACTGTTTTGGTTAGTTTTATTCACAAATAATATGTAACATTTCTTCATAATAATTCATAACAATAATTCTCGATGACTTCACTGAACTGTCCAGAAACTTCGAAAAATATTTTTTTTGCGAGCGATTTAGAACATATTTCGTCTCCTTCAAAGCGAGTTTTCGCAAATGATATTATCTCAAGATTTGAATACACCAATTCGGTAGAGTCTTGAAATGAATAACACTACACAAAAAAATTGGAAAATAATACCAAATGGAGATATTTTTAGAAAAACTCCAAACACAAGTGTATAACCTCTGAGAAAACGGACAAACAATGTACGTATGTCTGGTTTGAACTTTCGACACTCTGGCGCAGGTATCTAATTTTGAATTCCCAATTGGGTATGTGCACGACAGAGGGTTGCCTAGCGAACGCATTATTTCGGGATTCGGCAATTATTTGACAGTTAAATTATAAGCCATGTTTTGATAATTTCTCTATCAAAATCAAGTGAAAAACTTAAGAAATATGAAACATTGGGATATCTGAGAGCAATTTATATAATATTTGTAGTTAAACAATGGATTTTATACTGAAAACAGGATTTGAAAGCGTAAAACATATCTTTCCAACCTCAAACTGTGATGATGGAAGGTAATGAATTAGCTTCAGCACATTTGAGGAAATGTTGAAGAACTGAGAATTGATGGCTAAAGTTATTTAATACAAGTCCATATTATTAGGCAAACCTCAGTGAAATTAACATCCTACAAAACATCTTTAAATGTGAGTACCCTGCGTTGTTGTTGAATTGAGCTGAATTCATTTCAGTTACTTTTTCCGTTATTGGTTGATATGGTGAGAGTACCATGTTCCTTCTTGCCATAAAATGTGTATACAAACGTGTGAACTCATAATATCGCGCAAATAGAATTGATTTAGTGAAATACTTGAATGAGGTTCACACTTAAATTTTTCCTTTTTCAATGCAGCTATCAATTTCTTTCTTTGCTGCAAATTTCCAGGAAATTTTGGAAAATTATGAAATTACACAAACTATTTTTTCCATTATTTGTTCACAACACAACGAATTTAACGTGGAATTATCAAAAAAATTTGATAATCCCGATATCATTCACATGTCTGCCACACCTGCGATCGATTTGACTATCCCCACCAAGAATTTCGCACATAGCCAATAGACCCAACATAGATTTTGGAAAAACGGGTGGATCTAAAGAAATTTCGTAACAAATAAATCTCGATAAACTGAACATACTATAATCTATTTTGTGTGTATCAGGTAATGTATCTTTTTCTATTTACATGTAACTCCTATCTAACCTACTTATATACATATTTCATATCTAACATCTGTGTTGGGAAAACATATTTCTTCATTAATTAGCTCAGTGTCACGTTTTGCAGATTTCTATTTTTATTAATTTTCCACCAAAAAACATATCCTTACTATTATTGATGACAATCTTTTACGCAAATAAACAGTTTAATTTTGTTATTCTGTATTTATTTCTGTGTTACGTAAGACTTTTCATGTCATCATATTGAGCAGCGAACTGCATTTTTGTATATTTCAGTCATTTCAACATTGATATTATTCAACATTCCTGGTATTAATGAACTATGCAAAAATGAAAACTGGCACTTTTCCAACTTTACAGTTATGCCAAAAAAATTGTTTCACAATCATACAATGAATAGTTTTCTATATAGTCCATCAGTATTCAATTCCTTGAAAATAAGTACATGATTCGCTTTACTTCAAACCTACAAAATTGTGAATCGTGAATGTATACCAATATTAAAAAGGGACAATATTTGTTGTTTGTATGTAGGGGCTGAACTCTGGAACAACTGAACCGTAATTCATTCTATTGTGAGGATTTAGTATTCAGCGCCTCACTTTTTCGATAACTCTTTATACCTACAGTGCTTTCGTAAAGAACTCAATGAATTCATTTCTAGCCAAAGTATTCATTTCAGAAAAATTCCCCTGAAACAGGCCGATTTTGAATGTCAATTAGCCACATTTATAAGAGAAAATTAAATATACAGGGTGATCCACGTTTGACTAATAACGTCCACGACAATTTTTTCAAGTAAAACATCCTATATAATAATCAATTTTTTGAATCTCCATGGAAAGTTGAATTCAAAATCATATCACACATGGGGTTGGTATACACTGCGTCCGTTTAATTCAGTGCTCTCCTAGAGTAGTGGATAAATTCGTAAAAAATTGAAGGAATAATTTTTGGAAAGAACACTAAAAGCCGTCGAATTTTATTTTAATTTGGGCATTCTTTCGGATTTAATTAATACATACAGAATGATTCGTGTAGGAGAAATGACGTCATCGGTATTTTTTTTATGGCAACTCCATTTTTCATTACGGAATGTGAAAAGGTGATTATGAGTATTGGTGAAATGAAAAACAGTAGAAAAACTATTTTGAAATATGAAAATACTAAATTCAATTGCAATGATAACTTCAAACAACGACCAAATTAAATGTTCAAATTGTGCACCGTTTGCTATCTGACAGTAACCAAGACGATGAATGAATACTTTTTGAACATTGTCAATAAAGTCAGGAGGTATACATCGTATCTCGTGACGAATTCGTCCTTTTAAATCTTATCACTTCTCCGTCCTATTAACATACACTTCACTTTTTGAGTATCCCCACAAAAAGTAATTAAGTGGTGTCAAATCTGGAGATCTTAATTTTTGAAATAGTCGCGGACAGCTGCTGCTGCTGCTTGATGAAGAGATGCACCATCTTGTTGGATGAATAAATCGGTTTTCGGAAGATCAGATTCTTCTCGATCTGGATACAAAGCTATTAGTGCAGAAATAATGCCAAAACGAAGTAAATACAAATATTCATTCAGGTTCACGTCAAAGAAATAGGGACCCAGAATTCTTTCGTCGACTATGCCTCACCATTCATCCACTTTCTATGGGTTTTGAGTGTGATACCCCATCATTCATCGGAGATTTTCGGTAGCCCAATAACGGCAATTTTGCCCATTGACGTGGCCGTTCAAAGCAAACGTAGCCGCATCAGTTTTCCATTTTCAATTATTATCATTATTGCATAGCTGTTGCAATTGTTCGCCGAATTGATTTTGCCGATCAAAGTCGTCTTCATTCAGCTCATGGATGAGGCGTACCTTAGAAAGATGGTGCTTTGCTTTTCTCAGAATTCTGTGGACTGTAGACGCTGCCATATTGAAATCAGAAGCCAATTGGTTGAGTGTTGTGTGATGATTTCCATGAACTGCCAACACAATATCAAGTTGATCGTCTTCTGCTGGTGAGGGTCGACCAGGTTTCGGAAGATCACGAACATGCCCAAATTCACAGTTATTTGACTAAACTTTGCTCACCATTGTTTGTTTAATAGGTTGCCGATCAGGATGAGTTTCAATAAACAATTCAACTACTTTTCTTCGAGTCATTCTGTCTCCAAATCCTATTATGCAAAGAATTTCAATTCTTTCTCGTTCATTTAATTCAATAATTTTCCATGAAATGTCAAAGTTACCACTCGATAATGTATTGACAAACGATAATATATGTTTTTTTAAAGAAATAACTTCACAAAAATTATTCAGCAATAAAAACAAAATTCTGGTCGCTATGGCTACTGTCAAGTAATGGAAATAGTCAGATAGCAAACGGTGCGAAATTTGAACATTTAATTTGATCGTTCTTTGAAGATCAGTGGATATCATTTAAGTTCTAAAATACTGCATCAGATCATTTCAAAAATTTTTTTAATTTCATTCATACTATAATCACCTTTGGTTGGGGACAAAACTGGCCTAAGATGAATTTTCCATTAGGGTAATTTATTAAATTTTTTTAAATTTTTGTCAATTATGTAAAGTTTATCCAATATGTTATGATAAACATTGTCGAAAGTCTTGGCCATATTGCATCATATTTGTACTTTTATATACAGGGTGGCCACTTTTTAATAGGACTATTTCACTGATAACTTTTGAACCAGTCAGAAGATCGGTCAAATGGAGTCAAATTATGATATTTTGGAGTAGTGAAATTGTAACGTGTTTTGCTTGTGGCGAAAGTTATAACTTCGAAACTATCATCCCTAGAAATGTACGTTTCTTATGACGCCAAAGTATTATAACCGGAATGCGTTCCTAACTCAACTTTGTATCTCGATCGCCAGATTTTATAGTGGTTTACTGGGATGTCCAGAGGTGAGGTAGTTTGAACACTCTGGTGGAGTAGTTCCAACAGTATTTTATTCTTCAGCTGTTCTTTGTAGAGTTACTTAATAAAATGTTTTGTTACAAAAAAATTATCAGAAATATTATTTTTCGGCAATCGTCTGCAAAGTATCCACTTACCGAACGCTCTTTTTTCAGGAAGTAGCACTTTCCTGGCCTAGTTCATGAAGTACGTATTTTTCGAGCTAGACTGGAAAGAATCACATCGCTGTGGTCATTGTACTTAATATCCAAATAATGGTATGAAAATCTAGGTATAGGTATGTATGCTCTGGAAAAATGCAGTTGATCGTTACCATAGCATCGAATAGAGACTGATTTGACAATAAAATAGTTGACCTTTGCTTTTTGAAAGGTTGCATGGTTTTTGGTCGATATTATTTCAAAGACTAGTGGAGAGCAGCAGTTGAAGGAAGTTTGAAAATGCGCCTGCTGCAAATATATACAAATTGAATCCATTTGATATTAGCAATTGTTCAAATTCCAAAATGTTCCTTATTTTGTTCTACAAATGAATGGAAAGAAACGTGCTTTATTTATTTGTTATTCCACATGGTTTCCGAAAAAAAAGTGTATGTAACACGCCTGATAATGTTCATTTATTTTTTATATTTCTGTTATTTCTGAAAGTTATAATTTTAGTGATCAGATAATTTGAGTGAGTTGAGGCAATTCTACGCTTCAAAATATATTTTTTATCTAAATACAATGCTCAAGTATATTGCACCTAATTTTAATAGTACTTTTCATATTGGCCCGTTTGAAGCTACCCTTATTATTATACAATTCTGGTTATTAATTTCAATCGTATCACAACAACCCACTCAGTAATGGTAGTATCCAGGATACTGTCGTCACGATCTACCTGAGCTACTTATACATGTTGATGTTCAAGCTTGTAAACTGCCGTTTGTAAATGAAGACGTACAACATACAGCGTTGGATATCCATTTAAATATTACCGCTATTGAACTTCTTTCCCGAAAATCCTATACAAAATTTACATTTTTCAATGCTGATTATGATACAATCAAAAGTTTCAAGAGAAAATTGAAGTATGTGCTGTGTAAATGTTAAGAAGTTGCTCCCGCAATATTACACTGAATAATTAATGATTCATATCTGATTTCACTTCTTGATAATTAAGATATGCAAAACTTTTTTCTATTTCGTTATTAACACCATTGCTACTGTTACCTACTCTCCTAAATACTGTAATTTTTCATTGTGGTCAACCAAACACTACATAAACAACAACTGTAACTATCTGTTTCCACAGTCTAGAATATTATTTCTTTTTCTTTGGTGTACTTTACAATATTTCCATTATGTAACTTAGTATAGTCTTGTTTTAGTTATAAATTTATCATGTAACTTAGTATAGTCTTGTTTGAATTAAATCTACCTATTATATGTAATCTGTGTGATTCTGTCACTGGATATTCTCATCTATCTGTTGAATCACCTACCTTTTGGGAGTTCTCGTACATGTCTACTTCCCCGAAATTTATGAGTAATTTCAGATACAGTACCACTCGCTATAGGAGTTCTGTCTTCATACTTGTTATTGAATATTTCACATACCTCTTCGTGTGTTCGTGTCCAACAAATAATGTCGCAAATAAAACATACTCAAATTTCTATAATATTATGGTATTACCTGTCACCACATCCTTGTTAGTATTGAAATTTTAAATTCTTTGACGCTCTGTTAAATGTATTTCACTCTGATTTTATCCCGGTGAGCCTATTTTCAAAAAACTATCACGACGTACCTACTGACAGTAAATCACGACGTATCTACTTGATTTAACGAAATGAAACCGATATTCATATCATGTTTACCAGTACAAAAACAGCAAATACTTTTTTAAACTTCAACAATTACCAAATGGCCTATTTTATTTTCTCTATATGTTAATATCAAACGTTGCATAAAAATTTTTCCTAATTTCTCAAAATTAATGGTCAATATTGGCCATCAACAGTTTGTATGTTGCATCGGCAAACTTAACAGAAAATTGTAAATATACTGGTTGTCCCATTTAAAAATAAACATTTTGTTCGTATGTCTCAGAAACTGTATATTTGGCAACGACGAAAATATAAAATTTCATGTTTCCTTATTTTAATATATATATATATATATATATATATATATATATAGTGACCCATTTAAAATGAAACCACCTCTGTAAAATACGCATTTTGCATTTATTTTCAAAACAATTATTTATTCAAGTTTAGGTTATGAGTGTATTCGAAAATAACAGAAAATTAAAAATTCATTTTCAAGTTATGCAGTTTTCAATAGCCGATAAAAACGAAATGAACCGAATCAAGTTTTAAAGTATCAAAATTATTTATTCAATAATAAAACAGAAAGCAGGACAAAAAAATCTCCCTTTTTTATTCTGCAAAACTCAACTGAAACAAGCTTTCAGAGAAGGTATCAATAATTTGAGGAAAGCATAGGTATTGTACTAAATCAATAGTAGGCTGTGATTTAGTACACCACAAATCGCTCTCATTACCATACTTTCAGTAGTTATAACTGTTGAATGGAATGAGCTATTAACTTCGGATTCTCGCTGTACAAATTCACTTGTGCTCAACTTTGTATCGGCAGTGTTGCCAGATCTCAAATATGTCTGCAATCTAAATAAAAATTATAATCAAATACTTTGTTTCCAAAATTAAAGTTGTTGAAACTTCGTTCTTAACTAATATTTTTTTATGAAATTCTGATGGTTTCCATTCATAATCCGAATCCAGTGGTGTAGTCAAATTTGGAAAAAAAATTGCCAATGAACATTTTCCGTTTTTGACGAAGAAAAAAAAGCATAGAGTGCCTTGGAAATGAAACTTAAGTTATGAAAATTTGTGTCAATGTACAGTTTCTGATGCTTAATATAAAAAAAAAAGATTTTTGGGATTCACTGAAAAATGCGTATTCTACAAGGGTGGTTCCATTTTAAATGGGTCACACTGTATATATATATTTATATATATATATATATATATATATATATATATATAATAATATAACAGGAAAACGGGATAACGGATAAGGAAAACTGGACAACGGGGTAGAGAGAAGCGGGCAGAGTCAAAAGCACAATCTAGATGAAACAACACATAGAAAAACTTGGAAAAAAAGAAATTCTGCGCGGACGAGAGTTTTCAGGAGAAAAAAAATTCAGGGAATCTAGAAATTTGAACAGGACAACGTCTGTAGGGTCAGCTAGAAAAGTATATTTTGATTTTACTTGATTTGATGTTACCCCTTCATTGAGAATGTGATATCAAATGAAAAATAACCGAAACACTTTTGGATACAACAGAATATAAACAAATAATCAAAATTATGATTTGAGGTTTTATCCTCGATATCACAAGAATGATATTTCTAATTGGGATTCCACTGCTGAAAAGTACTAATAAAACACATGTTTTTTTCTTATTAAGAAAGTTAGTAAAACAATAGCATTAAAGCACTGGCCTCCCTGTATAACCTTCCACATTCAAGAGGCTGTTTCTAAATTTTTTATCATTTTGATACAACGGCTTTGAAATGATATACCTCATTGTCACATCGAATCTTAGAACATAGGGACAAATACGAGGGTGAGCTTTGGTACCACCCCAATGTAAATATTATTTCAGCAACTGTCTAAACGATACATTGCAGAAAAATCAGAGAAGAAGGTTGTGGAAGGTTTGCTCAATATTTTAAATTTTCATATGTATAGGCGTATGAATGAA
This sequence comes from Gonioctena quinquepunctata, assembly GCA_018342105.1. Taxonomy (NCBI): domain Eukaryota; kingdom Metazoa; phylum Arthropoda; class Insecta; order Coleoptera; family Chrysomelidae; genus Gonioctena; species Gonioctena quinquepunctata. The sequence goes on from JAFIRS010000191.1 coordinate 509,987, forward strand.
CCAGAAATCAGGATGTTCCTGAATAAAGGCATATAATTCTGTCCGAATCAAGATAACATACAACCATTCTTTTTGGAAAAAACCAATCAAAAGTCAACTATTCAATGAATCTTAAAAAATATATGTGTTCGGTAGTATATTATCATTATACCTCCAATATCAGTAACGCTTGTAATGACACGAAAATGGCGCCTCATACCTGACCATCCATCAACTGGGTTCGCTGCACGAACCCTCAGTAGATAAGACATCAAAGAGTACATGCAGTGACATGAAAAGTATTTTTTTATGCAAGCGCCTATTTGTTCCATATAATCACGTCCACATACGCCACAGGCAGTCAGAGTTGGACGGTTTATTTCTTCTTCTTCTGAGTTTATTTCTCGGTGGTCCATCCTGGAATGTCGACGGTCTACAGTTCTTTGATCCCTTGTTAGCCGCCGCGGTATACCCTCGTTTCTACTATTAACACATATGTAATTATATACATGATCCGAGTTGTTCCATTTTGCTGCGGGCGAACCCCTTTTTTCGATGTTATAAATTTTCGGACGTGCAAATAAATGGGAGGAGGACTTCAATTTCGGTAACGCCGACGCCTCGGGAGGTTAGGAAGTCGACAAAATTCTTTTGTGGCTGAAGTCATCGAGAGGGTGCGTTATCGATCACAATTCATCGATTATATGAATGAATCTTTGACAATTGAATAGCGTGAAATGTTGCTAGTGTGCGAACAATATGCCAACTACTATTCAAGGTTGGTTAGAGACACTGATGGAGACACACTCTCTCAGAAGCATCGCTAAGTGGTGAATCTGAAGAGAAACTACGATCTACATTGTAAAGATAGATTTCGAAGTCGTGACATGCCTTCTCAATTCATATTACAATTGCCACCACGATTAGTTGACTAAGTAGTATCGATAAGTGTTCGGTCACATTCGTGTTATCGACAGTCCCATTGAATGCATCCTGTGAACATTTATTTTCCGAATCTTCTTCTATTGATTTGTTGAAAATATGAACAGGATGTTCATAAAATCTATTATTTTGCCTTTTTCAAAATTTTAACCTCGATTCCTTTACAAAGTAACCTAACCTCTACTATATACTACTCATCGAGATAAAAATTATACTCACATTAATCTCATTCGATCCAGATGTTATCCGCGAATATTGTTTTTGCAAGACAACGTAGAAGGCAGAGACTGAGAATTTTAATATCGAAAGGAGACACCTTCACAATACCTATGATCCATTTGATTTGGATGATTTGGAATTCATGAAAAAATTCCGACTCACTAAACAATTATGTCGTCTGTTCATTGATGAACCATTACCTTTTATGCTGACAGAGTAAAAACAGACTCTATTGATACAAGAGCAAAGGGTTCTAACCTTTTATGCTATAGGTAGCTATCAAAGGCTTGTTGGGGAGAGCCATTATATATCTTTGAGTCAGCAATCTGTGTCAAATCGCATAAGAGAAGTTTCAGCACTGATAACTTTGCATTTGAGTAACAGATATATGGAATTCCCAGCAACAAATGAAGAGCGAAATGATGTGAAACTGCGCTTTAATGAAAGAAATAATTTCCAGGTGTAGTTGGTGCGATTGATTGTACCCACATTTAAATCATTTGTCCTGAAAATGAAAGAAATAATTTCTTGAACAGAAAACGTTGTCATTCTGCTCATATTCAGATGCTGAGTAAATAATGAAGTAGGTGCAGGAAAATCACTGATTCTTTAGGATTGTCACTCAAATTTGAGAACTCTGGCCTTGAACATGCTGAACATGATGCATTTGTATGGCGGATATCTGTCATTCGTCAAGAAATGGAAAGATTATACAGTATCCGTCATAAAGTTGGCTACATATGGGAAAATAATTTGTTATTTAAATTTCTGAAAAACTCTAATGGCGGTTCGTTTCTGTATGTCTGACAACTAGAAAATCGCATAAGAGAAAATTCAGCACTAATAACTCTGCATTTGAGAAACAGATAAATGAAATTCCCAGCAACAATTGAAAAGCGAAATAATTTTCCAGGTGTAGTTGGTGCAATTGACTGTACCCACGAAATTATTTGTCCTGGAAATGAAGAACATAACTTTTTGAACAGAAAAGGTTGTCATTCTTTTCATATTCAATGTGCTCTTCGCCCTCCCAATCTGAAGACAGGCAGGTTTTTTTTAAACTATCAAAACGGAAAATTTACAAGCCAAAACATTCACATCAACAAAATTGGCAACATGGCTAGAGAAATTGCCAAGTTTTTGATGTTAGAGAATCCAGAATCTTACACGGGACACTGTTTTCAGCGTTCATCGGCCACAATGTTGGTGAATTCTGGCTCAGATCTGCTAGCCCTCGAACGATATGGTGGGTGGAAATCCAGTACAGTTGCAGAGGGCTATGTTGATGACCCTTTGAGAAATGAAATGAAACTTTCAAGAAAAGTAGAGTCGTCAGTATCTTCTGCGCTCATGGAACCAGAACAAGGATCGTCTGCTGGGATGCAACAGGAAACCGACGACTATGCTTTGGAGAACTGTACTGATAAAGCGCCACCTAAAATATTCTCCATCACAGAAATGAAGGTGCAGAATAATACTGCTCCCCTGGCATAATTTTGAAGGAATGATCCAATGTTACCATAAATATTAAATACTAGTTTTTTCAATTAGTTTTAGCAGTTTTCCTAATAAAAACGAGTTCTACAAAGCAAAATTAGATTTGTATGGTTTCTATTTGCATCGTGAAAAACTCGTTTGAAATCCTCTTTGCACACTCACTCGACTTGTGGACCTCGCCTTCGGCTCAGTCCACCAATTTGTCTCACTCGTGTGCGAAGAGTAGTTTCCGAACCTTGTTGTTCAATATACTATTGAACGATATTCTACTAAGAAATCTCAAGAACAGTTAATGGTAAAAAAATTATATTCCTATGACTCTCTGTGACTGGGACGGCCTTCAGTTGTCTAAGCAATTTCAATTAGATTCAACTATGATTTTATCGGAGCTTTATGTGCTGAACTCTCTGCAGGGGCGTACTGGGACACTTTTGGGGGCCTCCGGGAAACTGTTTCCATGCGATTTTTTACGATCCTTTATTTTTTTTCGAAATCTTTTAGAAGTTTTCATTTAATGTGCTGTAGTAATGTATTTAGACTCCGATTCTATTTATAATTGGTATGTGGAAGTTTTTGCTAACGGAGATCATTAATTTGTTGAAAAAACAGAAATTCAAGATGGCGGCTCCAATATGGCTGACGTGTGTTCTATCATTGACAGTCCGAATCTATCCAAAATTGCTATCTAAGGGGTTTTTGGGATCGCAGATTATGATTTTACTGTCAAAATTCAAGATGAACCTTCAATAGAACCAGTTATGATAGGCAAAATTTCACTACAAATTGTCATTGAAACTGCTGAAAACATTGAATTTGAATCCTGGTGTGGAAATTGACACCGATGGGTGCAATTAAATGTTGAGTGAACAGAAAAGGATAACAGCAAGCAAAAAATGCTCTGAAGTGCCCATGCAATCATCTCGCATTGAATTTATCTATTTCTCATGAATTACAATGATGAATTACAAAAGTTATGTGATCCGAAGTGGATTGATAGTTCAGCGATTTGGAGAAAGTTTTTCAAATAACATTGAATTGTTTAATTCAATATCCAATTGGTGAGAGAGATCCAGCAGTAAGTACATGGTCGTTCAATATTGAAATTATTTTTTACTTTTTAGTGCGTTGAAAAGGTGTTCTTTAGTTTTCAAAATATATTTTTTCATACATTCGAATTGAATTAAAAAGGATCACATCATAATGAAAATTAGAAAAAATATTGTGTGAAACACGTTGGGAAACACTATTTTTCGTAACTCGCATTCTTTTGAGAAATCCGCTCGTTACGAAAAATGGTGCTTTTGCCAACTGGTTGCACAAATAACTATTTGATAGTGATTGTTGTTTTATTTCACCCTACACGTACGTTTGTGTCAAGTTGTATGCATCTTAATTACATTTGTTTCAGATAAAACATTCAAATTTTGAAGATGACATTTGTCCCACTTCATGTCACCTACAACTGTCCCATTCCAAGGGTTCAATGTTAACAATATTTCACATTGATAAGACGATATGAATTAGCATATCTCAGATTTCTCATATTAGTGTTGAAAATAAATGTGTAATCTATTTTCGAAAACTATGTAAACCTAATTCATTCCATATTTCTGAGTAGAAATAATTTCTAGAGATTGTTACAATCAAACCCAATCTCTCCTTGTTTTGAAAATAAACGTCCACATATGAGGAGTTTCTGATCACGATTGAGGATAATTCTATAGGGATGAAGTGTTTTCAGGGTAGCATATCCAGTTAGGCAAAGGTAGTTGACGTGCTTGGTGTATCGCATTTCGTTGTCAATACACAGAAGATCTTTTTTTGCTTTCCCAACGACCTACGATATTTCATAGTGGATCTCGAAGTTGCAATGTTTTGTTATCTGATTACTTATTATTTTTTAACCGACGAAATAAAAAAGGAGGAGGTTTTCTATAACTTTTCACAGAGCAGTTCGACTTCGAAGATTTTTTTCTTTTCGTTGTATAAGGTGAACTTCGAATTCGGTCCCATTTGAATGTGAACGAAAAAATCCATCCGTAAGGGTAGTAAAATGGGAGATATTGAACGTTCACCCTCTGAATTTTGGTCTGTTAACCGATTCTATCAGGCATAACTTTGTAGAGGGTTTTCTGATTTGGATGATTATTTTCTAATTGGATAGGGTATACCCCATAGTTGATCATATTTCAATTTGGATTGAAATAATCCACCTCTATGGGTAGAAAAATAGGGGATGATTGATTTTCACTTGTGAACACTGGCACACATATGTAGTTGACATTGACAGATCCTCCTACATCCGTCACAATAATTACAGTCTATGAAAGGATGTAATTATATTCAAAGTGATGAAATCAACTAACCAGAATTCTCAAAACTATTTTATATTATACAACAATGAATAATTAAAGTAGATAATCATATTATTTAACAGTAAATAGTTGAAGTAAGCTAGGTGAGTGAGTATTTTGGAAGTAATCAAAAGTTAAGTAGGTAGTAATTAGTAGATTTCAGCCACAAAAAATTGAAAAATAAAAACTTTTTCACAAAAAATTAAACCGACGAAAAAATCAACTGAAAAGTAAACAATATTCTTAGCCTTAATGATAATTGAGCTCCTAAGCTAATGAAAGTAAATAATTTTGAGTCGGCACCTGACAAACTCAGGTTAAGCGTAAAATGATGCCAGCGAGATGCACAGCGGCGTTTTGATTACTTCTTCAAAGTAATATAATGATCTTCGATAATTGTTTGTTTGGCGCCGACTCAAAATCAGTTACTCACATCAGTTTAGGAGCTCAATTATCATTGAGACTAAGAAAGTTTATTTTATTTTTTACTTTTCAGTTGATTTTTTCGTCGGTTTAATTTTTTGTTAATTTCATGAAATATTTAGTAGCATTTATTTTTAATTTATTTCACAAAATCACAGAAATAATGTGGTCGGATGAAACTTCAATTGTTCATTTTGATTCTCTAAACGATGTTCCAGTTTTTTTATTTGTTTAATTTTCATTTCATAAATCTATGATTACCTTCGGAACGTAGCTCGACGAAAATTACATACACCGCCGTTTTTTCGTCCAATATAACTTGCCTTCATTCATAACATCCCAAAAACAATTAATAAAATCGAGAACCAAGTCGGCTGGACCCGTCTGAGAACACCTAATATTTCAGAATAGCCAGGGGGTGCGTTCGAATACGAGGCGCCTGCTTAATCTGCGCATCGCGGCTATTATGAATCACGATGGACCTGTCAACGTTGATAAAGGCCCCTATAATTTGATGGATCCACCGACCGTATCGACCTATAAACCAAAACGCGATAATAACGTTGGAGAAGGGTATTATGCTCCATTGGTTGATTTTTCCCACAAATCGATACATTCGTAGGTATGTTTCACATCAGTTAATGAACACAAACAATCGCTAACATTATTTGTTCTGTAGCCAAAAAAAATAGTTTCTTAGATAAAATTTCATCATTCATTCTCCAATTGAACTGAAAAATAACTCATGTAACTGAAGGAGTAATAGAATGGAGAATATAAAAAATATAAAAATTGCAGCAGTCGTAAAATCAATCTGAATGATTGAAATCATGAATTATCATAACAGCGAAATTATTATGACCCTGTTTATTGTTTTCTTGTTATGTGATTGGTGAGAAGTTATTTCAGACTCCATGTTATACGAATGAATAGAATAGTGTTTCGAAAGTACATGCTTTTCCCATAGGAATTGAAAACAAAAACTCAGATTTTTTTAACACTTGCTCCAGTTTTTCAGTCATGCAAGTATCCAGAATCTGCAATTAATAAAGAAGTCTCTCAGTTGTGTGCCCGGACCATTTTTCATATAACTGGATAGAAGATTAAACATGGAACTCTTGCTCAGGAAACGCTAAATATAGCGTACCAGAACATTATCAGATTCTGCATCGCCCCAAAAATCATTCTGTTAATGAGCCATACACCCTTGGTCAAGATGTACTCTTTCGTCAGGACCACGCGGTTATTCCAGTAACACTACGATCTCAAATATAAGAAGAACTCCATTTTATACATCTTGGGATCATGAAATTGAAACAACTTGCTAGACGTTATGTCTATTGGCCAAAAATGGATAACGGAATTGAAAGATTAGTAAAATCTTGTGAAGATTGTGCACGAACTAGAACAAATCCTCCCAAAATACCAAGTCATCCATGGGAAAAACCAGATGAAAATTGGCGGAAAATACACATTGAGTATGCCGGACTCTTTGTTTCTCATTATTTCCTTGTCTGTGTAGATGCGAAGAGTAAATGGGGTGTAGTATGAATGCATCGGAACGCACCAACAACTGCATCAATGATTGTACTTCTTAGGGAGATTTTTTCTATTCATGGTTTTCCCATGTCCTTGAATTCCATAATGCATCAATTTTCACAAGCGAAGAATTCAGAACATATTGTAAAGGAAATAGAATTTTCCAGAAACTAATCGCACCGGATCATTGTCAAGAAAAGACTCCGTGCTGCTGAAAATGATCCAGCGCCTATAGCCATCAAACTTCGTAATATTTTATTTCGATGAAGGGCTACATTGGGGAGTGGAAAATCTCCTGCGGAGTATTAACTTCATAGACTGGTAACACTTCATTACAACGTTACTCTCGATTCAGGTCGAACAGTGGTCGGCCAAATGAGATCAACATCTGTGTTCAATAAGAACGTAGCCTTCCTGCCTATGTTAACGATTTCGGGCAACTCCTGGCATACTTGGAGTCGCAGCACTTCGAAACTCTACGATCAGACGTGAATCTACTTACGATTCACAAGAAAAAATTCCACCTCCTGAGGTTGCGTATATGAACGAAAAACCCATGTTACCGAGGAATCAGAAAGTGGAAATCGAACCAGTAAGGGATCTTCAGCAGCTTGCAGATCCCCAAGACCCTCAAGACAGAAACGCCTGCCTTCCCACTCACAAGACATTGTAATAAATTATTAAGTGGGAGAGATTGTTATGACCCTGTATATTGTTATGTCATTGGTGAAAAGTCACTACAGACTTCATGTTATTCGAATAAATTAAGTAGTGTTTCCAAAGTACAGGCTTTGCCCATATTCTAATATATAAAATACAAAACAGATATCCAACAAGTAAATGCAAAAAATCAGTTCCTACAGAATTCAACTGCTGATGAAAATACATACAATTCATCTCAGAAGGCAACGAAAAGGACAGCAAATTTTAAATTCGGTTCATATTAGAGAATAAAAGAGACCTGGGCTGGATAACCACAGAAGACTGAATTAATTTCAGAATATTTGGCATCATACTAAACCAAACCTCACCAATAAAGATATCAAGATCTGTTAATTACGAAATCGTAGAAGGACCAAGAAATTATTTTTCATAATTCCGACTCAGTATCTCGGAATTCCAATTTGATGACTCGGATTTAGCTGATTCCAACTTAGTGAGTCGGAATTCCAACTGGAGATACTTATATTTATTGATCACAAAGAACTTTGAATTTGAATTTCCATTTATAGAAAATCGACCCATTCTGATAATATAATACCTTTCGATTCTTTTTCCCCAGACACACATAAGTTTACTTCTTTCAATGCCCTTTCCACATTTCTTTTTTCTTTGTTCTTGGATGTCAACAATTTCACAAAAAAATATTATTAGACAAATAAGCTATCCTGCTTATTCAATAGAGAAAACTTATCAACGTCTTGTTAAAAAAAACTAATCGAAACCTCCTCAATACGGCTACATACTCACTTAAGTTCCATCCTTTTACTAGGAAAATTATCTTATGAGATTTGAAATATTTTCAAAAAATTTGAGAGGAATTTATCCATCTCATTTCACATTACCAATTCATTAGGTGAAAATTTAATCAACAATGAAAACAAAATATTTTCAATTGAAAAGTGAGGGGTTCATAAACTTTCTTGCTCATCGCTTTGGATTGTTATTGTGTCAATATTGGTCAAACTGGAAGGAATTTTGAAACTAGTATCAAATAACACATCAGAGTGATTGATAAACACGGACATCATGACAATAATAAAGAAGTCATAACGAACAAATCCTATCAATTCCAACCATAATTTAAATCCTGATTGAACAGTGGATTTCCACAGATTTACGACAAAAATTACTTCTCAATATCAGTGGAATATTATATTTTAGTCGAATTTTGAAAAACCCTCAATTTGATTGCATTCCGTTTTTTATTACCTCAATTTCGATTAAACTTCTCACAAACTTTTTTATTATAATCACTTTTGTCAACGAATATTATCCATTCATTACATGATGTAACTTTCGAATTTTACAGTTGAATATTATTATGTTCCATCTATTATCCAAAACTACTTCATATATGTAACTATTTCTATACGTTGAAAAAAAATTACAGTTCATTTCGAAAGCTAGGTCTTAGTTAAGAACTTTATAGTACAAATGTCGCTATTTTTCTATAATGTAATATATTTTTATAGAAAGCTAGTTTGCATCTTCCATTTTATTTCATTCTTCAATCGACGCCATTACATGTCAAAGTGTGCATGAATAGATTATGCTGAATCTTATTTATTGGAGATCTGTCCCCAAATTTAGAAAGTCTCATACCCTGTGAATGCTTCGAAACTAGTTAGGTTGGTGTTGACAATTGATTATACCTTGTCCTGAGATACAGTAGTCGCCTTTCAATCAGGCGAGAAGGTTGGATGCGCACAACACCGATTTCATATGGTTAACGCGCACTCCGCTGTAGACAGCGTGTATGTTAGTTTGATTTGTCATCTGGTGCGATAAACTTATAATGGCGAATGAATCCAAATAACATACACGCCTATGCTAATAACAACGAATAACAACCGAGTCTAATGACACCTTGCGCCGACTTTTGCCAGGATAAATTAATATTACTGTATATGTGTCGGTTCAGGCACCTGCATTTTTAGCAAACAGGGTCTCAAAACATTCATCAATAATTGTGTATTATACGTTTCACTGAAGTCTATAATGATAACATATGTTTATTCACTAGGTAACGAACAAAAAAGTTCCAAGAAGAAAATATGTATAAATACCAAGTAAATTAACAGAAACGCCATGAAGTCCTGGGGAGGACTGTCTTGGAGAGGTTTATGTTTATTTGCTTTCATGAATTTATGTGCAATATTCAAATTGCTGATTAATTTCCTGCCTTGAAAGTATGTTCCTATAAGTATATAAGATAGAGAATATAACTGAGTTTACGTGATATACATAATCGATAATATGTAGAATAGAATGTATAAGGTATGTGGTAGGATGATTTGAATTGATTTTATTTTATGATTTAATAAACAAACGGAAGTATGCCCTTCCACGTTGCAAGATGCATTTTTTTAAAGTCCTTTTATAAAACAGTTTCGATTTAATGCATCTCATATTTCCCGGAAGGCTATTATATAGTTTTGGCGCATTATATGTTATAGATCGTTGCCTAACGCTTCGTTGGTTCTCGGCATACTTCGCGTATCATACGGATGGTCAGGCTCATCTAGGTAAGATGATTCATTTGAGAAGATGAACATCAGCAGTGACTTCACATATATTTGTGTAATATCTAGTATTTTCAGATCCTGATAGAGTTTGTCGGATGAGAATCGAAAGGGTTTGAATGATATTCCTTTTTTGAATGACTAGGAAGGGTTCCACCAGAAACTTGCGGGCTCCGCCCCACCCTATTATACTATAGCTCAATATCGATTCTGCGATAGTAAAATATATCTCTTTCAGTTTTTCCAGTGGGAGTATATTCCTACATTGATAAAATTTGTACAACAGGGAACGAACTTTTTTATTGAGGCTTCCTGTGTGGACGTCCCATTTTAGGCAAGAGTCGATTAATATTCCAAGATAACGTACACTACGGGCTGTCACAACATTTTGTTCATCGAAGACTATTTGTTGGTTATATGTTGGCAGGTTGTGATCGTATGAAGAAAATGGTATAATCCCAGTTTTTGTGACATTCACCGTTAATAAATTTGATTTGAACCAATAATTTATTTTTACCTAGTCCTCCTCTGCCTTTCTCTTCACTTCATCCCATGATCTAGCAACATAAATGATGACTGTATCGTCAGCGAACGGAACGATTTCTCCAGCGGTTTCAGTGGTGAGCAACTAGTTCAAATATATTATAAATAGTACAGGACCAAGAACTGCACCCTGTGGTACACCACAGTGAATCGATTTCGAACTGCTTATTATCTCATTTACTTTGACTATTTGTACGCGGTTTTCGAAAAAGTTTCTGATGAGTTCCAATGGAATTCCTCTTATGCCCAGATATTCAAGCTTTTCCAGCGAAAGCCTATGACAGACCGTATCAAAAGCCTTTGCTAAATCTACGGAAACTCCCAAACATGGTTGTTTATTATCCACAGCAGCGTATATTTGTGAAGTGAGGTATGCTATGGCATCCTGGGTACATTGATTTTCCATAAATCCGTATTATGTGTTTGAAATTATATTATGTAGGTTAAGGTAATCCATAAGACGCCTTTTGATCATTTTCTCAAATAATTTAGGAAACACCGAAGTGAGCGAACTTGGCCAGTAGTTTGCCACAAATGATTTGCTTCCTCCTTCAAATATTGGTATTATGATTGCTGTTTTGAAAGCCTGTGGCACCATTCCGGTATGAATGCACAAGTTGAAGATGTGGCACAAGGGTGCAGCTATATACTCTTTCATCAGTTTGACCGTCTCATTTTCAATCCCATCTGGGCCCGTTGATTTATCATTTTTCAAGGATAAAATTTTGTATTTTGGTTATTGAGGTGGGACGGAGATATATGGAGTTCAGAGATACTAATAATAATAATAATGAATGCTTTTATTGCAGGTACAGCAGTTAGCTTATATCCCAACAAAAGGCAAGATTCAATGCCTGCACATGATTGCTCATGGCAGGAATGGCTCTTCCATCCAACTGTATGTTGCTCTTTTGAGTCATTTTTCTTTATTTTTTATGCAAGCCTCGAGCCTTCTTCAGAGAAATAATTATTCATTTCATTTGCTATATCATTTGCCTCGGTTATTTCTGTACCATATTCCAGGATTAAGTTTTAAATGGTGTTTGTTTTCTCTTTATAATTGTTGGTAAACATGTTCACAACTTTCCACATAGTTTTTGATGATCCAGCATTCCTTTCCATTTCAGATCTGAAAAAAGAGGTTTTAGCTTTTTTCATTAGCTTATTTAGTTCGTTTCGATATTTGATGTAGTCTTTTCTTAGTGTTTGATTGTTTGGTTCCAATATTGGTCTTCGGTGCGATGGAAGTCACTAATCCCTGTGATATCCAAGGTTTCTTCTTCTTCTTCACTTTTATTTGAATAGTTTTGTTGCATCTCTTATTATTTTTGTCACCTCGTTCATGAATGATTTGTAGAGTTTCGACATTGTTCCAATTTTTGGATATTATTTTTGTAGTTTTTTTTTTCGTTTGTTTTATAGTACGTGACAACGTTTCCAGCCTCGCATCATTGTTCATATTAGTGATAACGAAGTTGTATAGTGGTCTGTGATTAGTGGTTTCGAAACGATAGAATAGTTGCTTCCATCATAGTTTTCATTTATCCACTTATATATACGTGATCTAGACAAGATTTCCTTTCTGAAGTAACTCTAGTATATGTGTTTATCAGGGAGATGAAACCTTTCTTCTGCAGCATATTCAGATATTCATCAGATTATTCAGTGTTTTAAGGGATATCTATATTCATATCGCCGATGATGTAAGTATATTCATAGTTGTTGAAATTTTGATTTTCTAGTGAAACTAATAGAATGTTTATGAATTGTTCTGAATCTGTTGATGGAGACCTATATGCTGCGATTAGTTCAATTTTGTATTTATTTATTTTTATTTCAATATTTATAGTCCATCCAATATCAATTGCAGAAGCTGTTTCCATAGGGAGCAAATAAAAACTCACTTCGCTAACACGATCGTATATGCGAAGAAACGGAACGAAAAGTAATGTGTACTACTCGTAAATGTTCGCCGCCGGCGAATGGAAGATCATAAGAGCAGATAGTCAACGTGGACCTGAGTGACTGCTGTCACCGATTCGTCTGGGCCAATCGAATCGAATCGAATGCTTGGGGGTGTGTCTATACGATGGGAGGTCATAAATCACGCGTTATATTTGTGTTTTAATAGCTCTGAAAGATTAAAAACTAATAGCGTCTGGGTCTTGGTGTGTGCCGATCGAAATACGTTTTAGGATATAATAATAACCTACATCGAACAATGAATGAAATTATTTTCCTTTCTTAATGTATTTGTGTAAATAAAAGCTTGTCTTAAATTTTTTTCCATTTTTCATTATTTATGAAGTATTTTTAAAATCTTAAAATATCTTAATAAAATTAGTTATCTCCGCCACTGCGGCTCATAGGATTTCGCCGCAAGACTTTTGTATGCTTCTGCAATTGATATTGGGAAAACTATAACGCATTAGCTGAGCCTATTTGGACTTTTTTATACGAGACTAGTAATCCTTTTTTTAGGTAAACTACTACCTTGTCATTTTTATTTGATCGAGTTTCCGTATGGATCATGTCGTAATTCTCAATCTGACATAAATAACTCTTTGTTTTTTATTCCTCCAAGTTTCAGATAGAACGATACAGCTAGGGGAAAAAAACCAATTTGCGATAGTAGCACTTCAAGTTGCACGAGGTTTTTATTGATCTGCATATGTTTAGATTGCAGAATGACAGCGCGTTATTCGGATTTCTATCACTTATTTTTAGTGAGTTATTCATATCGCCGACTGTGTCATGTTCAATTGTGTTGAAATTGTTTCCAATTCCATTATAAATAAGCCATTCCATATTATTCAGAAATTTTAATCGCCTTCTATTGGGTAATATTTGATGTGTTTTGGAGGTTTCGGTTCAATTTTAGTTTTTATTACTATTATTCTTTTTTCGAGTTTTGTTGACAGTTTCTAGGTATTTCCAACATAATAGAATATAGTATACAATCTACAGAATACTAACTAAGTAATTAACAATTTTTTTTATCATTTATTTCTGCTTACCAGAACGCGAGTCGGCTCGGGTTCTCACTATTGTCTTTTCTAATTGCCTCTCAGGTAATTTCCTGGGTGAGTTTCTTTTTTCAGGTGTTTCTTCTTTCTTGTCTTCCAATGGAGGTTGTGGCAGGTTTTTTGTAAGTCTATATTGAGACCACCCGAAACTTCCTGACTGCAGAAGGGTAGGCTTTACAGTACGAAAAAATGTACCAAACTCGTTTCGGTGGCATAAAACAAAGAATGGCTTGCCGATATCATTGCAAGACGGGGGTGACTTCTACGATCATCGTATTTTGGAGACAGATTTGTAGCAAAACTAGCATGGAAAGTCCCGATATCTTTGGTAGAATGGAATGACCACCAGTCTCCGCGTGCATGGCGTGCCAGATCCATCTAGCTCGGAAAAATGTAACCCGTACCTAAGCGATCAAGTCTTTTTTCCAACGACAACGACTCTCATGGTGGAATAAGCACCGCCACGCGTTGAGGCATGTTTTTAATAGCGCGTTTAATGACATGGTAGATCTCGTAGGGCGGCAACATCTGGTAGGGGAGAGTAGGAAAAAATCGGGTACCTAACGTTTGGTGGCTTCTGGAAACTATAATTTGTGACTGAGAAAGATGGAAATTTGCGCAAAAAACCTTTGATTATCGTTGCATCCATACATAAACTTTAAAATGTCATAAGTGTTAAACTTAATAGTTTATTAATTTCAAAATAAAAACAGTCAAATCACCCCGTTCTACCCTACGGTAAGGCAAAACCGGGTACATATGGTAACTTTATGGAAAAGTGAAAAAGATAAAAAAATCTGAAAAACAATTATTTTACTTTTGTAACTGGTCAATAAGCATCTGCGGTAAGAAGTTGAATCAATTAGAACCATATTAGGTACATTGAAGAAGTGCGACATGAAATTAATTTTTTTCATTCATCACGGCACATATTACAATTGAATAAATCATCATTCTCCTCTGCTCCACAGCAATCGTCATGAGCCCATCCTCGGCATTCAGTGCATCTTATCCACCCTCCTCTTCCTTTGGAATGTTTGTTCAACTCATTGCCAAAAATGCAATCAGTATTTGAAGAGTCATCATCTTCGTCAGAAGACTCTTGGCATTTGTTTTTCTGGTATACCCAAGTTTAACCAAGCGAAAGCGGATAGAACGCGGTTTGCCCGGGTGAAGTCCGAAATGTGTACAATTTCAAATATATTTCGGATTTTCTGGGTATTACGAAGTTTACTTGGGTACACCTAGGTTTACTCCCTTGTCTAACTTTGCCCGTAACATATGTATTGAAAAGATATTTAAAATGACTGATCATCGAAGAAAAGCTCCAAAAAAGTAAACAAACAGATTCAAAAAAACATTGTTATTTATACTCAGGTTATTTTTCGTTCACAAAAACAGAAAAGAATAAAATGGACAAATACATACAGTGCGGCTTTGAATAGTCTCTTCCCTGTTGACTTTTGAAAGGTTCGACGTAGAAAAAGGAAAAAAAAAGTATTGAATAATATCACAGATAATACTTTCTGAAATGAAAGACATTGTGATTAACCGATAGATGGCGCAAGGGGGCACATCAACTTAAAAATTTCAAATAGCATGGGGAGTCAAGTGGCACATTATTGAAAATATAATTCAATTTTCTTTTCAACCATGAATTTTTTTTTTAATTTCGTTCAAACGTTTTTTCACAATATGCATTTGAAATTTTGTTATACTTGACATTTCAAATGCATATTGTGAAAAAACGTTTTACCGAAATTGAAAAAAAAACTAGATTGTTGAAAAGAGAATTGGGTTATCTTTTGCCAATTGACCCCCCATGTTATTTTAAATTTGTAAGTTGATGTTCTCCCCCCGCGTTATCTATCGGGCCCTCACAATGTCTTTTATTTCAGGAAGTAGTACCGGTGATTTTATTCAATTCTTTTTTTTTCATTGTTCTACGTCAAACGTTAACAGGGGGGGAGGGGGACTATTAAAAGCCGCACTGTATATGTATACACATATAGGTTTAATGAAATACGACCATCATGCACATAAAGATGAACAAACTATGAACTGTTTGCAATCGCCACGCGTATTGGATATCCACCCAGTTTTTTTCGAATATTTTCCATTTAAACAAACCGACATGAAGACTGAATAAATCCTTTCTGGGAAAAACCCAATAGGAAGTTGACGACTACCCATCAGCTGACTCCCATACCCGTTTGAGTGGTCCATTATCCACAACCAGGGAATCCCATTGTGCCCACATTGGCTTGAAGAAATATTTCTCCAAGAGGGACTGCCAGTTCCGTCTTTTTTTTAACCGACGAAACCAAAAAGGAGGATGTTCTCTAGTCAATGCGTGTATTTTATTTTTTCTATGTATGATCACGCATAACTTTTTACTGAGACGTCCGATTCCGATAATGATTTTTTCAGTTAATAGGGTGTACATCAAAATTGGTCCCAATTGAATTTAAGAAATCAAATCCACCCCTAAGGATAGCAAAATGAAGGATATTGATCACTCACCCTCTGAATTCTGGTCCGTTAACCGATTCTATCAGGCAAAACTTTGTACTGGGTTCTTCGATTTGGATGATTCTTTTTTTTTTAGATAGGGTATACCTCATAATCGATCATATTTGGATCCTGAATGGAGTTATCCACCCTTACGGGTAGAAAAATAGGGAAAAATTGATTTTTCACTTGTGAACATTGGCACACATATGTAGTTCACAATGACAGATCCTAATGGCATTATTTCTGTTCTCCTACATCCGTCAAAATCATTATATTCTATGAGAGGATGGAATGATATACAAAGTAATGAAATGAACAACAACAAAAATAATTTATATTACAACAAATGTAAAAGTAGATAATCATATTATTCAACTGGTAATAGTCGAAGTAAGGTGGGTAAGTAGGTATTTTGGAAGTAATCAAAAACCAACTAGGTGATAATAAGTAGATTTCAGCTACAAAAAATAAAAAAATAAACACTTTCTAACAAAAAATTTAACCGACGAAATACGGAACTGAAAAGTAAAAAATAAAATAAATCTTCTTAGTCTCAATAACTAAGCTCCTAAACTTATGTAAGTAACTAATTTTGAGTCGGCGCCAAACGAACAATCAACGAAGATCATCAAATAACTTCAAAAAAATTATCAGAATGTCACCGCGCAACTCGATGCCATCATTTTACTCCTAATTCATTTGCTTGTTTGTTTGGCGTCGACTCAAAATTAGTTACATTAGTTCAGGAGCTTAGTTATTGAGACTAAGACGGTTTATTTTATTTTTTACTTTTCAGTTCCGTATTTCGTCGGTTTATCTCATGTGTGCCGTAGTCTAGTCTTCCTCAGGTAACAGTCTCGTTTGTCTGATGTCGGAAACTTCTTCGGGAGATTTTTTTTCCGACTCTGCTAGGATGAAGTCTTCTAGACATGTTCAATCTATTCTCTGATGGGCAGATTATCGGTCATTCTTCTGACTCTGTTATCTGGGATCATCCTGGCAGCTTGATATGCACTAGCCCGCATGGTTCTCTTTGCTCCTTTTTCTTTTTTTATCCGACTACGGCACAGCCGAAAAGGAAGGGTAATCATTTTAGCAGTCTAAAACTTTTAACAAAACAAAAACGGACGATAAAATGAACTCAAAACAAAAAAATTAATGGAACCTTATTAGTCTCAATAACTAAGTTTCTAAACTGATGTAAGTATCTAATTTTGAGTCGGCGCCAAATAAACGAACAAGCTAATTGATTAAGTAAGGCGTAAAATGATGGCGGTAGGGTGCGCGGCGGCGGCGTGTCTTTTCGCCGGAAATTTCCGAGCGTTCTCGAAGTCAATATCAGCAAGACAGCTACCCAAACGGGCACACACGTGAGGGCAGACGTTGTTGCGAGTGGTCGTGCGGAGAGCGCATTTTTGGAATGTTATTGTTTATCACTAGAGATTCTACGTTATATTTTTATATTATTTGGATTTGACCATTTCTATAAAATAATTTAATGATCTTCGTTGATTGTTTGTTTGGCACCGACTCAAAATTAGTTACTTACATAGTTTAGGAGCTTAGTTATTATGACTGAAGAGGTTCCGTTTATTTTTTGCTTTCCATTTTCTTTTTTCGTCGGTTTAGTTTGTTGTTAAAAAGTATATTTTTTTTAAAATTTTTTGTGGCTCAAATCTACTAAGTTCTACCTATTTAATTTGTAACAAAAGGGAGGTTGAGAAAGAAGTATTTTTCAGTGTATAATTTTTTTAATTTTAATTACAAAGCTTGGTTAAGCTGAGCGCTTTCGGCTATTTGCCATCATCAGAGCTTCAATTGTGAGGGGTGAGATTCCATCTCTCAGGAGACACAAAAACATAGTGTAAATAATGGATATTACAACATAAAATGAAATAAACTTTTATTTCATTTTATGTTGTGATATCCATATGTACACTGTGTTTTTGTGTCTCTTGAGAGATGGAATCTCACCCCAATTTGACAATTGAAGCTCTGATGATGGCAAATAGCCGAAAGCGCTCAGCTTAACCAAGCTTTGTAATTAAAATTAAAAGAATTATACACTGAAAAATACTTCTTTCTCAACCTCCCTTTTGAAACAAGAGTGTATACACTTCGCTAGTCTCAAACTCTTTCTAATTTGTATTACTTTTAAAATACTCATTTATCCACCTTACTTCAATTATTAAGTGTTATATACTATAACCAGCTGGTACAGCGACTTCGTCCGCGTTGAACTTTGTATTTTTTGTGAAGCTTTTCACAAATTCACTCAATCCCTTAGTGACGGAATTTCTAATAACACATATTTCTTTATTTCTAACAGGGACCTCAAATACCAATTTTTATGCGCCTCACTTCAAAACTAACGGAACCCGCAAAAAAACTTTTCTTCTTTCACCGCAAGGGGTTGCATTCCTAGAAACATTGAAATATATATTTCTCTATTCCTTACGAACACCTCAAATACCAATTTTTATGACCCCAACTTGAAAACTAACGGAACTCCCATACAAACTTCCAACTCCATTTCACCCCTTTAGGGGTTGAATTTCTAAAAACACTGAGATATATTTTCCCCATTTGTGAAATAGACTTCAAATATGAATTTTCATGACCCCAACTTCAAAACTATCGGAATTTCTATACAAATTTCCAATTCCAATTCAACCCTCATTCCACCGCTTTAGGGGTTCAATTTCCAAAAACAACGGAACACATATTTTTTATTCGTAACAAAGACCTCCAAATATCAATTTTCATGATCCTAACTTCAAAACTAAGCATGCAGATTTTCAACCCCCATTCTACCCCCATAGTTCAAATTTTCGAAAACCCTGAAACACATTCTCCTTATTTGGAAAAAGCCCAAATACAATTTACAGACCCTAATTTCAAAATCAACTCCTTCTCCATCATTAGAATAATTCCGGGCCTCCATTATGTTGTAGTGTCAGCTGAATTACATAATGTGCCAAGTTTCAACAGAATTGGTTGACAGATGTGAAATCGATGAATCACCACCGATTTTGCTACCCTCAGAGGTATATTTGTTTTTCAACTTCAAATGGGACCAACTTCCAAGCATATGCTATACAATAAACAGAGAATCCTCCAAATCGGATAACCCAGTACAAATTTATGCATGTGGAATCGGTTGAGAAGTGAAAATTCAGTGGTGAACCAACAATCATCCCCCATTTTCCTATCTTACGGGTGGAATTTTTTTTCGAATGAGACACACTTCGAGGTATTTTTATCTCTTACAAAAAAAATAATCAGAATCGGACAACTCTGTAAAAACTGGTGGTCATACATGAAAAATTATGAAAAAAATTATACGCGTCGACTAGAAAACCCCTCCTTTTTTTATCGGTTAAAATACAATTTTGGTTTGAAAAAACTAAAATATATGGCAATAAGGACTAAAATGTTGAAAATAATAAGAATAAAGTCATTACCCAAAAAATGTATATCATTTAAAAATATCAAGATAATAGATACCAAGCACCTCACGCTTTTTTAACATAAAAGAAAATTTTTTGGTCAATGACTTTATTTTTATTATTTTCAACTTCTTAGTCCTTTATGAGTGTTTTCTTAGTTTTTCAAGCTACAATTTTATCCTTGGTATATTTTACGTACCACTACCCGTCAATGAGTTGGAGAGTATTGGGCCAAGTACGATACCCTGTGAAACTCCATATTCTTTTTATAATCTATTGCTTAGTATTTCCCCAATGTCCACTCATTGAGCTCCATCGGAAAGTGGAGTTGCCATCAATGTGAAACCATTTCCTTTGGATATTAAAATTTGCCATATTGCCAAACTATTGATTTTTCGCTCTAGAAATAGATCTTCGAAGATTCCGCATCTCTAATCAGCAAATTAGAATTGAGGTTCTAAGACGTATGATTACCATTTGAGGAAATGAGAACTTTGTAGGTGTACACCACTCGAGAAAAGGAAATTATGTGAGTACTATGAAGTTGAAAGACAGTTGTAGAAGCGAGAGCAAAAATACAGTATGTATGTATTCGCTGTGTGCATTAGGCTGGAGGGAATAGATGAAACTATGACAGCGCCCATGGTGGCAGAAATGGGTAATGATCCTGGTGATCACAAGCACAAGCTGAAAACTTCCAATTTTTGAGGTCTCATCGTTCATTCAAAAATCACTTAAAAATATTGTACCATACTTCAGATGAATAAACATTATTATTATCGAAGTGGCAAATGTCACGGTTGGGTAGTATAACAACATACATATAATTATTGCTGTGTAGTCGATTGCAAAAATAGAACGTGTAAATTTTATACATTTCCAACTGCATCACATAAACTGCAGCAAAGAGATAAGTGTTCTGTTATTCCACGATATTCCAATCTCTAATTCCGGGACGTGAGGTTTTCATTCGCTAAATATTTGAGATGTTTTTCGTTTTCTATTTGATCATCTAGAAGTGGATAGTAAAAGTATCAACCAAGTTCCGTTGGACGGTGTTGCGTCGATGATGAAAAGCAAATAGCGACTTAAATTACGAGTTCGAGAACGCCTGAACGGTGTTGTAAACTGAGCAATCAGCCTTATGAACAGGGGACAGAGATACTTCTGATGTTTTTCCGAGTTGTCTATCATACACGGCATTCCATTAGGACAAAGTACCTCGCAGAGGATTATTTATGTTTTAATTTTCACGAACTGGTTTCGGTTACAAAAGCTATTGGCCTTACATGTGAACTAATGTTAAATGTTAAATGCAGTTCAAGTACTAAGAGTAAACATCGTTACTTGTACTGTTTAAGCAAACGCAATATTTTGTTGATAATTATACGTGTTAGAGAGTGTTGAACATGTTTGTATTATTTAGGGACCGTTCAACGTTCTTTCATCCTTGCAGGGGTAGAAATGGGATCCCATATTCAGGTGAAATTGTGAACCTTATTCCTTTTCTGATTATTATATTATCTGAGAATTTCATGAAATAGTTTTCCGTTGAATCTCATGTTATTCAGAGGTTTTGTTGAGAACTCTCTGTATATTCGTTTCGTTCTATTACTACATTTTCATAATCATGGAAACGAAAGACTTTTGTACGTAATGTCAATGATATCGAATGTCAAATAAACGTTCGAATTACAACTCTGAATAATCACAATTTAGTCAATAAAAAAGTGTTTACAGTCCACTAAAAGCAATATTTAACATGGTCCATCGATTCGGGTCATCCAGTTGAGGTATGTTAGAGAAATATTCCGAAAATTAAGGAAATATTAGCAATCTTCAAGTAACCTGTTTCCAAGCAACGACTGAAAGAGTATATCACCAATAGTCAGGAGGCCATTGGATACGATAACAAGATTCAGTATTCAAGAATTCACTGTGAGTCTCTTCCATTTCATTTGTACCTGCATACAAGCCCGGTTCTTCGAACACGCCTGCTTGCCTATATACTTGATTTGAATCGTACTTGCATAAAAACTCATTGAAGTTTATGACATTTTGATCTTCATATGTCGATTCTATTATACCATTATTAGTTCAGATCTGGTAAACAAAGTTTTCTACAATTCAATAATTAGCAAAGATAACAATTAATAATTATATAAATTCATTCCATTTGTGAATTCGAGCAATATCACCAATTCTTTTCGAACAATACAATGTCTGAAATGAATATCAGTGATTTGATTATAAAAAGAGGTCAGCTTAAGGCTTCCAGTACCAGGTTCAAGAAATTTATTGATTCTATTGATTTATCTAATCTGAATGAAACATTGATACGGGAGTTGCAATGTCGCATGGAAAAAGCAAAACCATTGTTTGATCAATTTGACTCGATTCGGTGTGAGATAGAAATCAAATTGGGTGATGCTATAACTGATGCGGAGGAAAAAGAGCGAGATAACTTCGAAAATTCCTATTTTCTCTACATTAGTAAGGCAGAAACTATAATATCCAACTATTCAAAATCTAAAGATGAATCTCCAACAGTGACTACTGGCACCAACAATGTAGAGAATGCCCTGTCCAATACAAAAATAACTACAATTTCAAGTTCTATACTCAATAATACTATCTCTTCAAACAATGAATCCATCAATAATAATGTATCTAGCAACAGTATTTTACAAGGTAACAATGTTTCTGTTGATAATGACAATATACAATCACAAGTTTTGAATATACCATCACAATCAGATATTCATAAAGTAAAGTATCCTGCCATTCGATTGCCAACGTTCGATGGTGCTTACGGCAAATGACTTGAATTCAGAGATGCATTTACAGCCTTGGTTCATGACAATAGAGCAATGAATGACATTGAAAAATTCTATTATTTGAAATCTTCTCTGCAGAATGAAGCAGGAGAAATAATTTAGTCAATTGAAGTTTCTTCAGCCAATTACCAGATAGCTTGGCAGTTGCTGAATGATCGTTTTGAAAATAAAAGATTGATAATTTTTAACCATATAAGGGCAATTTTTGATAATCCCTCTTTACAAAAAAAAAGTCATTCTGATTTGAGAAAACTATTTGACAATATAACAAAAAACTTACGTTCACTCAAGAACATGAAACAACCAGTTGATAGCTGGGATTCCCTAATTATTTTCATATTCTCCTCAAAAATTGACTCTCGTACTAGGCGTGAGTGGGAATCATACAATTTTTTGAATGAATTGCCTACTATAAATGATATGAACATGTATTTGAAGCGTAGATGTGAACTATTAGAAAAACTGGAATACAATTCAACTGAAAACAATAAAGTTTCTAAATATCGTGAAAAATCAATTGAGAAATCATACGATAATAGTTATGTTGCTAGTGTAAATAAGGTAAAATGTTATTTTTGCAATGGAGAACACATTATTTATAGTTGCGATCAATTATTGAAATTACCTGTAGCTTCCAGAATCAATGAAATAAAAAAGAAACATTTATGCTCAAACTGTCTCCGACCAGGACATATAGTGCCTGATTGTACATATTCTAAGTGCAAGCAATGTAATCGTGAACATAAAACTTTACTACACTTAAAAAATCCTGAGACAAATTCGAATAATACCGATCCAATTGACAATCTTCAAGAACCGATTTCTCAGAGTGAAACACAAATACTGACTTCACATGTGAATAATTCAATGAATTCTCAAATATTATTACCTACTGCAATTATTTTAGTTGAAGACTATCGTGGTCAATTTCATAAAGCAAGGGCTCTTCTGGATAGTGCTTCACAAAGTTCATTTATTACTGAAGAATTATGCAATAAGTTGGGTCTGAGAAAACAAACAGTCAATATTGCCATCAAAGGAGTAGGCGAATCATTAGCTGGTATAAGTCATCAAGCCATAATCAATTTCAAGTCCTGTCATAGTTATTTCAAGTCAAATACTACTTGTCTCATTTTACAAAAAATCACAGAACAACTACCATGTTCATCTTTTGCACTCAATCAAATAAAAATTCCACCGAATATTCAATTAGCTGTCCCATTTATAAACGTAGTAAAATTGACATCTCTTAGAACAAATCTATTTTGGGATCTGCTCAGTATTGGTCAATTACATCTTGGCAGGCAACAACCTGTTCTTCAAAAAACAGTTCTTGGCTGGATAGTTTCAGGAAGTCTATTTTTTCCTAACGTGGTGAATCATTCCATTTCCTGTTTGAATATTCAATCAGAATCCTCTATTGACAATATGTTAACTCAGTTTTGGCAAATAGAAGAATTGAATGATTCAAAGAAACATCTATCCGATTCAGAAAACTTTTGTGAATTACATTTTATCGATAATTTCGAACGGAATAGTAATGGTCGTTTTATAGTAAAGATGCCTTTCAAAGAAAACTCCAGTCAATTAGGCGATTCAAGAAAAATGGCATTGAATAGATATTTCACCTCGGAGCGAAAACGCGATAAAAATAACAATTTGAAATCGGAATATGTGGCATTCATGAGAGAGTATCAGAGCTTAGGTCACATGACTAAAATTGATGAACAATCGGATGATAATAGTATTTCATATTATTTACCTCACCATGCAGTGGTAAGGGAGTCAAGTTTGACCACCAAGGTCTGGGTAGTTTTCGATTCTAGTGCTAAAACCGACAATGGGATATCACTCAATGATCTACAATACAGTGGCCCAACGATACAATCTGATTTATTTTCAATATTAATTCGATTTCGGCAATACAAATACGTTATTAGTGCAGATATCACTAAAATGTATCGTCAGATTCTGATTCACCAAGAACAGAGAAATCTACAAGGATATTTTGAGGAAAATTCAACTGACGAGTTACAATGTTTTCAACTAAATACCGTTACATACGGAACAGCTTCAGCTCCTTTTTTGGCTATCAGATGTTTATATGAGTTGGCTGTTCAAAATGAATTACAATACCCTCTAGCTTCACATGCCATAAAAAATGATTTCTATGTAGATGATTTACTTTACGGGTTCCAATTCAATAAATGAGCTTTTGCGCATTCAAAAAGATATTTCATCTATTTCATCTATTTTATTATCTGGACAAGATGAAAACAATAAAACTTTCATACTTGGCTCAAGAAATTTTAAAAAAAATTTTCATAAGTTTGACAGCATTAATTCTGTCCAATGAACATTTACGATTACTACATTGCGGACCTCAACAAATGTTAAGTTCAATACGGCAAAGGTATTGGCTTATTTCAGGGAGAAATATAGCTCTGAAAATTACCCGTCACTGTATTATTTGTTTTCGTGCAAGGCTTTCTAGTGAACAATATTTGATGGGCAATTTACCAAAATGTCGTGTAACAGGATTTCATCCTTTTTCCAATGTAAGCGTTGATTATGGTGGCCCTATAATGATTAAAGATCGCAAGTTAAGAGGTGCCAAATCAATAAAATCCTATATATGCTTGTTTATTTGTAGGTCAACAAAGGCTTTTCATCTTGATGTTGTAACAGATTCATCAACAGATGCATTCATGTCTGTTTTAAAACGATTCATTGGAAGAAGAGGTAGACCTGACCATATATATTCGGATAATTCTACAACATTTGTTGGTGCAAGTGCTCAGTTGAAAGATTTGTATAAGTTTCTTACATTATCAAACAATGAAATCAGTAATAATATGTCTAAAGAAGGTATTTCTTGGCATTTTATTCCAGCTAGATCTCCAAATTTTGGAGGAATTTGGGAAGCGGATATTAAAAGTACCAAGTATCATTTGAAAAGAATTGTAGGTAATTTGGAATTGACTTATGAGGATCTATTGACGGTATTAATTCAAATTGAGAGTATACTCAATTCAAGGCCTTTAAGCCCGTTATCATCAGATCCTGCAGATGATAATCCATTGACCGTATCGCATTTTTTGATTGGAAAAAGCTTGACGGCTCTTCCAGAAATGAATCTACTGGAAGTTAAAGAAACTAGACTAGGAAAATATGAGAAACTGCAGCAGGCTGTTCAGCATTTTTGGAAAAGGTGGCATCGAGAATATATTGGAGAATTGCAGACACGTATCAAATGGAAAACCAATTTCAGTAATTTATTGAAAGTTGGGAAAATAGTGTAAATCAAAGATGATAACTTGCCTCCCCTGAAATGGAAAATGGGAAGAGTAGTCAAACTTCATCCAGGAAAAGACAATATAGTTCGAGTAGCAACCATAAGGGTTGCCAATGGAAGTGAAATACAACGAGTTGTGTCGAAACTATGTGTACTTCCTATTGAACAAAGTGAAAATAATTTCTAAAAAGTTACTAGACGATACCAAACTATGGTTAGAACTTTAAAATATTTTGTTTATTGAAGGTATTCGATACCTGTCAATGCCCGGCGGTATGTTAAGAACTCTCTGTATATTCGTTTCGTTCTTATTTTATTACTACATTTTCATAATCATGGAAACGAAAGACTTTTGTACGTAATGTCAATGATATCGAATGTCAAATAAACGTTCGAATTACAACTCTGAATAATCACAATTTAGTCAATAAAAAAGTGTTTACAGTCCACTAAAAGCAATATTTAACAGGTTTCCCGTCATTAAAAGCTAGCCAGTGTTATATGGGTACTTGTTAAACTACTTGGCTCCCTCACTTTTTATGTTCTAAAGACCTCATGAACCTGCGACCTTAATAAACCAACGAGCAAGCGCATTACTTGCCGTACCTAAAGGTACACAGAAGTAGCATTACTTTATGATATTCAAAATATCATAACTTGACAAGGATAACCTCCAAATGCGGTGAACTATCGTATCAATACAAATATTTTTTATCATTTACTTACTTTTTTCGTTGACAGAAAAAAACTTCGATTCATCTGGAACTATAAGTGAGCACAAAATTGTTACATCGTGGTGGATTATTTAGAAATTGTTCAAAAAAACTGAATAGTTACATTGTGAGTATTGGAAATAAAACAGGAAAACTTCAGCAATCGAGTCACTAGAGGGCATTACTAGTCTTGCACACAGCGAATAGTCATAGGAGCACATCCGCTCCCGAGCCTCGCATCGCATATGTAAATGGGATAGGTGGAAATCGAGTTTGCAAGAATTCTTACAAAAATCAAACACACTCACAAGCAGAGCTAATATAAATAGTATAAAACACGTGAATAATTGATGATTGTTTTACCGTTCATTCCATAAATTTCACATACAAAGATGAATTTCGGAAAATTTGTATCTGTTGCATTGTGTTTTTTGGAACAGCACCAGCGCAGTATCGGAATCCATCAATTTGCCATAAAATAATAACCCATTGATTACTGAATTGACAATGTGGTTGACTGAAAGACAGCCCAAAATAACTTGGAGTCTGGCCAATACCACCTGCACTAGTTTTCGAATTTTGTTAGTATTCCGCGTGATAGCATCGCGTTAAGTTTTCCGAGCGGAGTGTAATGTGGCATAAAAACGCTGACAATTTAGTTAGTTAGTGAAAATGAGTTGGAACATGAACTTTTATAAGGTATGACACATTTTTGGCAGATCGAAACTTATTTTGCAACTGTCGGAAATTGTATCTACCCACAAAAATTATTTGGGTTATAAAAATACTAATGTAAATATAAAATAACGGCGGAAATTCTATTGAAGTGAAATCATAAGTGAATGTTTGGAAATGATTCCGTAACCAAGAATTATTTCCGGATTTTTTTTATTGTAATTTTCAAAGATTTGAAGTTGAAATTCCATTGTGTTAGTTACTCATTGATTAATATAGTTTATATAATATTTCAGCTAATTGTTGTAAAATTCGTGAGAAATTTAGACGAAAATTATCTATGTAATGCATAATCACATATTTATGTAGCAATAAAATAACAAGAATGCAGTTGGCACCTCACTATCAAGGGCTGAAGATATTTATGTCTTCCTTTCATTTAAAATGGAAGCTGAGTTAACATTATATCGAAGACAAGTACGTGACACATAGTTTTTTTCATTGTTTTTTTGATTTTGTTTTGGTATAAGGATGCAATGTCCATTCAGCCAGTCCCTTTCTCCCATTTGTCCCTTGCACAATAGTATGTTGTAATGTTATTTTTTATATAAATGGTAGATGGCTATTCTACCGGCTCAACAATCTACCATCAGTTTTTCATGCACCAAGGGTGTTATAAAAATCCTAACGCCAGGAGGGTAACATTCAGCCAGAGGGCCTCTGGCCCGAGGGATGAATGTTGCCCGATGAGCGTCAGGATCTAGTACCACAAGTGGTTCATACAAGATTTCATTTCACAAAAAAATATTTTAATGGAAAACCTATTTTCAAATGGGTTTATTGGTCCTAGCATTTTCTTTCTATTTTTCTTCTTAGATAGGCATGGCATTTGTTGATATTTTGGCGTTTGTTGTTAGTATTTCTTTATATTTAGTTGCTGCTTTGTGTTATATACGTCTAAAGGTGGATTTACTCAACTTTTTTTTGCAATAGTAATAGCAATAGCAATAACGTCAAGACTAGAAACTGTTGGATCAAAAGGTTTCATTTAGCCAACTATTTTAATTTTATCAGTAACGATAACTTAAACCCTTGAATATGCCATCTTTCAGAATCTTACGGCTATCGCTAAAATATTGTCTACAATGCGTAAGTCATGACGACTGACAGATATGAATACATGTTCCATAGTTCCATGAATTTTTTTTTTATCACAATCAAACTGCTGAGACTTACTTGCAGTGCCGTCGATGCTTCCCCCTTCGTTCATCTCCATGATCGCAATATAAACAAAACACATTTCACATTTGAAAAAGGAAAAATAAAAATAGAACTGTCACTTGTCATACGTGTCCTGTAATCCATAAAGTTATTGCTAAATCTAAATTCGTTGTATAAATTAGGTTCAGTAAATAATTATTTTTACGCTTATTGCTATCCTTATTCCAAAGAAAAGTTGACTTAATCCACCTTTATAAAAGTAATGGAAATGAATACCGATTTACCAAAAAATCTGAAAGAAAATGCAGCCAAAGCAATCAAAAATTTATTGCCCGAGGAATCTAGACCCTTGTACGACAAAAAACATGAACTATTTATTCAATGGGAAATTGAAAAATAAAATTATTGCTAAAGATGAGACCGTGTTATTGGCGTACTTTCAGAAATTGGTATTTTATTTGATTGTTGTTTCATTTACTTTATGTTTTTGATTGATTTTTTTGGTCCCAATTTTTTTTCAAATTCATGGTGGACGAAATATTCTATTTTAAAATCTACACTGATTCTCAATGAAAATACCGATATTTCCCATTTTTCACGGTTAATAGAATTAAAAAAAATTAAATCTGAAACAATCCAAGGTTTTGACAGCAGATCAAGTTCTTACATTTATTAGTGAAGCTTCGGAAGAAATTAATCTATTATAGAGTGCGCGGCTAAATTATGGAACAAATTCGATATTTCGCAATTAATTTACTTTTCGACAAAAATCCTGAGAAAAATACATAATTTTTCCGGAAAATTCGAAAATTGCACTTTAAATTTTATAAGGTAAGATTATTGAAAAAAATTAGTTGTTTGACTTAGTTTGTTGTTGTTTATTGAGTTGTTGTTTGTACTTGTATGAAAATGTTTCGAAATGAATATTTCCGTTGTAGCTTTTGCTTTATTTCTCCTCGTACAATGAGCGGGCGTTATGGTCATAACGCCCGCTCATATCGTCCTAGGGCATTATGAGTGTATTTATAGCAACCGAATCCAAGGTAAAATAAACAAATAATAAACAAGTGAAAAATAAACCATTTTTTCCAAGGAAGTTCAACATGGTTACATGCTTCTCGCTCTGAGATCGATCAAGGCATTTTACATAAGACATACACAGGTAGACCGCAGTTGGGAGGGTATACAGTGTCCGGCATAAAAATCGCAGCATATGGAAAACTTTTTTATTATTGATTTCTCAAAAAAAAACATTGTGATGAAAACCTCTGCATCATCCCAAACCTGAAATGCAAACACCAAAATTGAATGTTATACGACCCTATACGAGGAAGATAGAAAAGCATGCTTTGTTTTCAAAATAATATGATCCCATCACTTTATTTCTCACGGTAGAATTCAAATTCATGGGGAAATATTGTTCAAAATCGAATGTTGATCCATAAATTCGAGTCATAGCCACCTATGACCAATTTTATATTTCAACTTTTTTTCCCATTTTTTCCTCAGCGCCCTGTACAATATGAGGAATATTATGCTAGACGAATGGTATATTGTTAGATATATTGATATCACTCTCTGAATGTTCTCTCATTCCTGCCTCCCATCGGAAATCACATTAATTGAATTATGTGACGGAATTTCACAAAATCTTGCTGCAAGTAGTAAATAAAACTAAATTGTCTCCAAGGTATGATGCCAGAATAAAAATGAATTCATTTTCACACTACGAATAACATCTTTTAAGACAATCAGGAATTGTAAAATATGACAATTTTTTTTTAGTTTTTTTTTCGAACAAGACATCGGAAAGCATCTACAATATTTTATTGATTTTTTTTGCGGCATTCAACGTACAAAATTGAGGTTTTGACTCACTCGAAAAATTTATTCACGTATCATTTATGAATTTCGAAATATTGTTAGTTGTAACATTCGACTTCGATAGCAATACCCAGCTTCCATAGTTTTGTTCTTTGAATTTTACTGTAAATGATTGAGATACAGAACATTTGCCGATCACAAATGGCTTTGAAAACGAATTCATTTCTAATTGTAAACAAACCATTTTGACGCATCAAGAATAACTCACAAATCTGTAGAATAATTTCAGTAGTTGTTCAATTCAATCATGGCTGCTCGACTAAGTATACAGGAGAGAGTGGAGATTGTAATGATACATGGTGACAATTACCATACTTGTGGAGACACTTCCAATATTTTTAATGAGAGACATCCAGGTAAAAACGTTCCTAATTCGACAATTACAAGAATTTTGAAAACATCCAAGGAATCTGGATCGGTTTCAAAAAAATACTAAGTGACACATAAACGACCGATAACTGAAAATTGAGAAACGGTTATGAATATTATGCTGTCTACGATTGAAAATCCAAGAATTTCATTATCGCAAAGAGGAGAAAATCTTGGTATGTCCGATCGATCAATGAGAAGAGTTCTAGGTAATTATAAATTCAAACCGTATAAACCAAAATTCATACACACTTTGAAACCGAGAGATCCGAATAATCGCTTGGATTTCTGTTTCTGGTTTCAGTCTATGATGAAAGATAATAGACAGTTTTCGAAAAAAAATCTTTATAGTGACGAGTCCACCTTCACATCGAATGGGGTAGTCAGCTCCCAGAATTGCAGGTAGTGGGCAGATAATAATCCCCATTCCAGGATACAATGTCGAGACCAATATCACTCCAAAGTTAACGTCTTGTACGGAATTCTTAATGACATTATTGTTGGACCAGTATCTTTCAGACAACCACTGAATTCTGCCAGATGCATGCTGCAGACGTTTCTCTCCGATTATCTAGATGATATTTCTCTGAACATGAGACCTGGCATGTATTTTCAACAAAACGGTGCATCCGTACATTCTACGCTAGAAGTGAGAAGGTGGTTAAACGGAACCTTTCCGAATCGATGGATTGGTAGATATTCCAATAACGCTTGGCCAGCGCGGTCACCGGACCTCATTCCTTTGGATCCGTACATTCTACGCTAGAAGTGAGAAGGTGGTTAAACGGAACATTTCCAAATCGATGGATTGGTAGATATTCCAATAACGCTTGGCCCGCGCGGTCACCGGACCTCATTCCTTTGGATTTTTTCTTATGGGGATATCTCAAACAGAAGGTTTATTCGAAAAGACCATTTCAAAATATTCGTCATTTGGAGAATACTATCAGGGATTGTATTCGGGGAATAGCTCCCCAGACACTAAGAAATGTTCATGATGCAATGCACCGTCGTACTATGCAGTGTATTGAGAATGGAGAACTCCACGTAGAATAAAGCATAGGACATATTTGTTTCAAGAAATGTTATTTGTATTGTGAAAATAAATTAATTGGCATTCTGGCATCATACCTTGGAGACAATTCAGTTTTATTTACTATTTACAGCAAGATTTAGTGAAATTCCGTCACATAATTCAATTAATATGACTTTCCGATGGGAGGGAGAAATGAGAAAATATTCAGAGAGTGATATCATCATATCTAATAATATGCCATTCCTCATGTTGTACAGGGCGATGAGGAAAAAATGGGAAAAAAAGTTGAAAAATGAAATTGGTCATAGGTGACTATGATTCGAATTTTTTTATCAACCTTCGATTTAGAACAATATTTCTCCATGAATTTGAATTCTACCACGAGAAATAAAGTGATGGGATCATATTATGTTGAAAAAAAAAGCATACTTTTCTATTTCCCTCGTATAGGGTCGTAAAAAATTTAATTTTGGTGTTAGCAATTTGAGTTTAGGATGACTCAGAGGTTTTCATCACGAATGATTTTTTTTGAGAAATCTATAATAAAAAAGTTTTCCATATGCTGTGAACTTTATGCCGGACACTGTATATATATATATATATACAGTTGGAGGAGACAAAAAGTAGTTGATAAATCTAACCAAATTGTGATGCTTATTTAGGGTTCTAATTTTTGTTTCTTCTAGGTATTCCATGATTCGTTTTCCATCAAGCAATAAATGCATAATATTTGGTGGCATTTCTATCTTATTTTTTGTCAACCCGTTTCATTAATTCAATGAGTTATATAACATGCATGTCCCGTTCTCATTCTAATTGAAGTCGTGTTATACTTGCTTGGACAACAATAGTTTTTGTACCATGGTATCCTGGGTATTTCTTTTTGTAGCATGGTATAAAGTGATATATGGTTCCCACAATATAATTTCTAATCTATTTACCATTGATGCAACATTTTTTTTTTGAATTCAGATACAATCTTTTAATTTTATAATGCTAATTTTTGCTGATTCATCCACTCTTTCATTTTCTTCTATGTCCTATGTGTGCTTTTACCCATACAAAATTTTTCGACTTCTGGCAATAATTTTAGCAATTTTTATAGTTAAAAACTATAAGTACACACAATTCCAAAGCTGCATTGAAAGATGTTATTTTGATTAAAACTTAACGCGTTTGGCCAAATTCATCAAAATATATTCATTATCTATTAAGTATGGTACATCTCGTTATTCATTATTTACAATGCATTTCATTCTGTATTTCAAGGATAAATGGGGAAAATCCGCGTACGCCTCCGTGAAGAGGCAGTAGGAGGTCACCTTGCGTTGTTTTGCGATACCCTATGTGAAAATTAATTATGTCAAGTCAAATAAAGCTATACATCCCTTCCTGCGATTCGGCCATAAGAAAGATTCGTAATTTGATCCTAATAGAACAATTGAAATTCACGCATAATACTTTCGTTCGACAAATTTGAGCTATTTCCAGGTTAAAGGAAAATTTTAGCAGCCTTCGGCCGCTGCGGAGCGAATCATGCTCTGTGAAAATGCTGTTTTGTGTCATGAGGAGTTGTGAGGGTGAATGTTCTGAGGTGATATATTCTGATGACTTGTAGAAGTTTTGTGGTTGATTTGAGTGTAATAGAAACAAAAAAAAATGCGTGACCCAGCTCGGGATCGAACCCGGGTCCTTGTTCATCGAAACTCATCAATCATCCAGATTAGCTACCAGACCTAGTTGAATTAATGAAGTTTTTGGAGTTATCTGAGCGCCGGGCGGCGCTCTGGAAGAATCTTTTACAGCCCGGCCCCGCTTTCAGCCCCGGAACTGACTTCTGCCTGCAGAGCTACACACTTGTCAGCTGGAGGTTTCTGTGTGAAAATTTTCCTTGTACCTTATCAGTTTCAATTTACGTAGCCGGCACTCCGTCTGAAAGGGCAAACGCCCTCTGTTCAGATTGAGGTAATTAAAAAAAAATATATTCCTATGTATGCTTCCACCCATACAAAATTATTCGACATCTGAACGAGACAGTCAAAAATATTATTGCATCTCATTTTTCTAATTCATATTCTACCGCATTGAATATGCCTATCGCTTCAGCGTTAAAAATGGACAATTTGAAATCTAGAGAGTACTTTTTTCTGTAACCCAATCGCACAAGATAGGCACACCCTATCCCTTCTACTATCTTTGAGGCAACCGTGTAGATTTTGACAAATCCCCATTTTCTTCATTCATTTGTTTTATAATATTGTTTTTCTATATGTTTTTTTGTTATCGATGTTGACAATTACCTGAATAGTGTTAGTCATTGGTTTCAGTAGTGTCATGAGAAACTGGAATAATTTTAGGGTAGAAAACAATTGATATTATTGCTCATAAAGTAGAGGGGTTAACTCAAATTGGATGCTATCAGACATCCAATATTTCAAAGGGCATAAGCCCTCTGGTCAGATTGAGATAATCTTTTCATTTCAGAAAAAATAGGTAGGAATTGGAATAAATTGAGACTTTTCGTAGACGACTGAAAATGTAGGCAATCACAATAATATACTTCTTCTCCTAGACTGTTATGATATGAATTGTTGGCCAAGAAACCCCAGAGTTTGCTTGATTATTCAAAAACATCAACGCACTTGGTGAATTTGATACTGCAATAATTGCAAAAAGGGCCTTCTTATTTGTAATTAACAATATTCAATGTAACATTGGTATAATTTTATAAAACAACTTCTGGGAAAAATGAAATTATTCACATTTTCCATATTTGATGTCGTTGTCTACGTTATTTCGATTAATTAGGAACTCCTCGATGTAACCCTCAGCTACTGTCATAGAACGCCAGCCAACATGTCCTTATTTCTTTGCCACCATCTATTGTGATTATAGCCGGAGATCGGCGGAAACTGTAGCCCGTATTCAACTCAGGATTTGAAATATGAAGTAATTTATTTATTCCTATTTTTACAGTGCATTTTTTTTGTGATCATTCAGGAAAAAAACAGAATCCAATAAGTTTTCCTATCAGTGTTCGAAATGTGAACCAAAATTGTGGAACTTAAATCTACAATATCGTGGATTTTCATTTTGTACATCTCATCTATCCTGCAGAATTCCCATGAAAATTATATTATTGATTTAAACATCTATTGGTTAACATATTTGAACTTGCCAAACTATCAATTTGAAACCTTCAATAATTTGCCACTTGCCGAGTATTTTCGATATTTCAGCATTTTTGCATTAATGAATATGAAATTTATTGTGACATTTACTTTTGCTAAAAGGTAGACGTAGTGAAAACATTAGATTTTTTTGCTTTGTATCCATCTGATTTACGCTCAACTCAAATTCACGCCATTAATGATACTGACCATCGTTTTTAACATACTATACTCTGCTCATGTGGTGGAAGATTGAATTTTTTTTATGTATTTCTAAAGTTAGCCATCAGAACATTCTCTGAGCGAGAACTATTTTCCTGTTCTGCACACCAGTCAATAAACAATTGTTTATTTTCCTTTAGATTTTTCAGGCAGTGGCCTATCGCCTAGTTATTGAACACAATTATTTTATAGAATATTAATCACAATTGCTATTATCAGTCTCCTGCAGACATGTGTTATTTTGCTTTTCAATCAGCATTTTTGTGGAGGCTCCTCTCTCAATTTAGTAGGATGATTCCACATCTATTTTATGAATATTCTATTCATATCTAAAAATCATGATTTCATTTTTACTGTTTTTTCAAACTAGATCAAATTCATGTATAATTTCAGTGAAATCAATCCATTTAGATTTAGTTTTTGAACTGAAGGCCCGTAAAAATAATTATTTTTGCTACATATCAAAATTTGTCCCGTAGTTTCTCCTTTTTAATTTTTCCATAAAATAAATCTTACAAGAGTGGAAATATAAATTGCTATGAACTATCGGGGATTGTGTCATAAAATGAAAGCTAATGAAATGTGAAACACATTTCATCGTATAAATATTTACAACGAAAATTGTAATGAACGCAGAAAAACAAATAATTTTTAAAGTTAGTAGAAGTTTATCTAGAGACAATTTTTCAAATGGAAATGATTAACAGGCAGCCAACACTTTTTTTGTAATTGAATTGCTCATTAGATTTTTTTCAGTCAGACAATGGTATATTTGGCCTTGTGCAAATTGAGAGTGGCACATGCTACAGTTATTTCAATCAAGTTACATTTGAGAGCTTCTATATTTGAATGCTTATTATTTATGGGTCTATAAATAAGACTTCATTAAATTGGGTTGAGAAAATACGTATGGATTGTGTTGTTTCAGTTTTGATTTCAATAAATTCTCCACATGAAATTCCAGCAAATTTCGGAAGTGATAGTATTAGCAAAAGGAATCGTCGTTTGAATACGTAGTATGTATTCGTGAAGATGCCAAATTATGTATTTATTTATTTATGAAAAAAATACAAACAGGACTGGAGGGTCCTAATAACAAGATTTCTTTTACTAAACCTAACTAGAAACTAAGTGAGTTACTAACATACATACCCCCATACACGTGCAATGCGATACATACATACCCATACATATACACACGTATATACACCCATACACATATACACACATATAGACACACATACACGCACATAAGCATGGAAAAAGTGGTTAATAATTTCGGTGGTGAAGTATAAATGGAACTAATAAAGCTTATATAAAGAAAACAGAATTGACATGAAAAAATACATGAGGGAAAATAGAGATTCATTATGTTATGAAGAGAGGGTTATTTAGATCAGATGGGAATCATCTGCGAAACTTTTAAGATATGAAAATATTTTGAATTTATATCTAATGTGAATAAATATGGGAATTAGAGAGATCTGCGAAACTTCCAAGATATGAAAATATTTTGAATTTATATCTAATGTGAAAAATATGGAATTAGAGAGATCTTGTCGTATTATTTTTTCCTCGAGGGTAATAAAAGAAAAATATTCAGATTTCCTTCAAGGAGTTTCTAATATGTAATTTTTTGATAGATCAGAAACGCATAAAAATAAAACAAACGAGAATACTAAATCGTTCAATATCAATTGGGGTGAATCGATTTTTTCGTCATCCTATCAACATGTTTACCTTCTACTGAAGTAGAAAATAAAGGGAAAACCGAAGTCTAAACAGACAGACAATAAAAAATTCAACAACAAAATAACAAAGCTATCGACATGAATAAATCTGAATTTATATTGATATTTTTGATAATTTTCACTTCTTTTTTCATGGAGTTTGACAGAAGACAAATCTCATTCTCACGAGAATTTGATTTGAAACGCAGAAGAAACGTAGTGAAACTTTGGTTCATTTCTGGGAAAACGCAGTGTATTTCGATACGTTAAGGCCAAAAGTGAGAGCAGCATATATTGAAGAGACATCTCAAGAAGATACACAAAATATCAGAGTAGTGCATTTGCTGGTCAGAGTAATGGAAAAATGCAACCCAAGAATAAAAGCGCCAACAATCAATCAAGAGGAAACTGTTTCAGTTGATCTTTCCAGAGAGATTACAGGTGAGCTTCCCAGCACATTCGTATTATCTGCGATATCCCAAGAGAAAACTATTTCAGATATTGAAGGTGCAGAAATTGCCCAAGGTATTGCACAGTGAGGTTTCTACAACGTTCGTCACCTCAGAAGACACCCACACGTTCCAATTCATCTACGAGGTCCGGATCATTAAATGATCATCATCGGACAGATTTAAAAAAACTGGATCAACCAATACATCGACGAGCGTGCTGACTAGTGACGGCGAAACTTCCATTGCTACCCAAATTAAGGGAATCAGAAGAACTACCGATGATTTGCCCATGAGAGCAAATTGAAAAACATGTCAACACATGGGCGCCCTATTCGAACGAATTGCCCTTAATAGAGCTGAATCATTTCCTGTGACGGATGATGGCAATTCATTTGTTGCCGTCATTCGTATCGACATGGACTATTTCAGCAAATTGAGATCATCCATCGAAACCAATTAATTTGGCCCCAAAAAAAATTTTGGTGAATTATTATCTACATTGTAAAAATTTTTGGATACAATAAATGATATTGATTGATTGAGTTGAATTCATTCGGGAAGGTTCTGAGCTGATGACTATCGATAAGACCAGAACCACTAGTATAGTCAACAAGTGCTTTTTTGGCAATTTTCTTCAGCAGTCTCGGAAAAATATGAACAAGGTGTCATTCGATTCGGAATAGAATGTAGATGCTTTTAGAGAAAAATAAAGTTCCCTTCGCAAAAATTGCAAAAGTTATAAACAATTTACTGAAAAAAAGGGGGTTTGGTTTTTTGCAAATATCTCGAAAACTAAAATAAGATTCTAGAAAAAAGTTTGGACCGACGCCATTTTCCAATTAGTTATGCAATAGTTAATTAACCATGTTTTGCTGCTTGAACATGAACATCGCAAGTATGATAATTGTTAAACTATAAATCTGATTTTTTTTTTCTTTCCTTGGAGCTATTCTTGGAAGGCTTCAGAATAGAACCCCGTTGAAAGAATAAAAAACAAAAATCAGTTTTTTATTAACAATTCACGTAGTTGCAAAATTAAAAACTTTAATCAATCATTGAAAAAAAAACATATTTTGAATGATCCATTTCTTTTATTATCGGAAACTGCATGGAAATGATTTTGAAAAATTTGTATCTCCTATTGTTTAAAAAATTGTTATAATTAAATGCGTTGTTTATAAGATAATGAATTTTATTTTTGGATTCCCAATCTTTGATGCAAATGATGATTTCAAAAAAATATTTCCTTAAAGAATTAAGTATTGCTTAAAAACGTATTTGTTAATTAACAATTTTTTTCTACCACTTATTATTCATATTAAAGAACCTTTCCTTCAATCATAATTTATCTTCTTTTTCGACATTTAAAAAAAATGCTTTCATTCAATTTTCCATTTATTAAACAATTTGTCATAAACAATTACTTTTTTACCTCAGATTTTTTTTCTTATTCTACTTGATGTAACAAAACAACCATCAGTTGTTTTTTGGAATTTTTTTTTATATTTTTTAGAATTTTATATTACGTTCTCCGTAATATATTCCTTTTTTTGGAGATACGATCAAAACACAACTTATTTATTCTCCATTATTCAAAGAACAAATTCAGCTCTAAACTCCAGTTGTTACCAAATTATTTATTTAATTTATTGCAATTGTTTATAAAAATACTTGCAAAGGAGAAAGAGTTGTGATAATTGCAAAAAACTTACGATTGAAGATGATAATGACGAATTCGACGATGTTGTTGAATGAAACAGTTCACAAGATGGAAATGAAGACGATGATGCCTGTACTGATTATGCACTATTTGTACAAGAACTTGCAAAAACTTTGCTGGGGGACGAAGAAACGACGGAAACGTTGCAACACAAGAAGGAACTGAAGATTATGAGCCACCATCAAAGAAATCTTTCAAAAAATTAACCTAATGTACAATAATATACAAATGAAAACGTTTTGTTAAATGTAAACAACTATTCATAAATAAAGTTGTGAAATTAACACAATGTCAAGATCATTTTTCGTTTGAAAATGCTTAGGCTAAAAACTTTGAGAATTTTTTTTTTAAATTTTTATTAAAAAAAAAAATAAATTAGAGCTCAAGTTAATGAAATGTTTTCATATTTTAAAGTTATAAGATATTTAAACATTAAAGCCAAAAAAATATTATTTTTTTATAAAAAATTGCAATAAATTAAATAAATAATTTGATAACAACTTGAGTTTTAAGCTAAAATTGTTCTTTCATTAATGGAGAATGAATAAGTCTTGCATGTTTTGATCATATCTCCATTAGTTTATACATTATAATGATTTTAAAGATGAAAAACCAGGTGCGAATGATGGAGTTATGGAGAACGGTAATTATTAAATTCGATAAGAAATATAAAATAATGTTTTTCACAAAAAACAACTCATGGTTGTTTTTGTGACATTGAGTAGAATAAGAAAAGAAATATGAGGTAAAAATGTATTTGTTTATAAAAATACTTTATCAAATAAACAATGAAAAATCAATTTAAACCAATTTTTTTTAAATATCGAAAAGCAAAATTGATTATAATTTGAAAAAAATGGTTTTTCAATATTAATTATAAGTGGTAGAAAAAAATTGTTAATTAACAAATACGTTCTTAAGAAATAACACATTTTTTTTTAGGAACGATTTTTTTCGAATCATCATTTGCATCAAAGATTGTAATTAAAAAAAAAATCATTATTTTATCAATGCATTTGTTTATTACAATTTTTCAAACAATAGATGATACAAATTAAAAAAAAAACATTTCCATGAATAATTTAAGTTTTTAATTTTGCAAGTACGTAAATTGTTAATAAAAAACTGTCATATTTTTTTTTTATTTTCTCTGTTGGGTTCAATTCTGGAGCCTTTCAAGAATAGTTACAAGAA
The DNA here is from genome assembly GCA_018342105.1 of Gonioctena quinquepunctata. NCBI lineage: Eukaryota > Metazoa > Arthropoda > Insecta > Coleoptera > Chrysomelidae > Gonioctena > Gonioctena quinquepunctata. Next base: position 550,235 of record JAFIRS010000191.1, read on the forward strand.
AGGAAAGAACTTTCAGATTTATAGTTTCACAATTATCAAACTTGCAATGTTCATGTTCAAGCACCAAAAAATTGTTAATCAACTGTTGCATAACTAATTGAAAAATCGCGATAATTTTTTTTTGCCGGCGGATTATTGTTTATTCATCTATGCAGTGAGTGCCTGAATTTTTTCATTTCCTAATTTTCATATTTAAATGTTTAAATAATTTTTATTGTTGTAAGTGTCCGAAGTGGGTGTGGCTTGCGCAAGCCAGAGTATTTTCACCATTCTGGGAAAACTATAAATATTGGTCCCACAGTTCCGAAAGTTGGGACTCTCTTTTAGGAAATTTCCTCTTATTTTTGAAACTTTTTCTAGATTAAAAAAATCTCCATCAGATTTTGAGATATTTGAAAAAAACCAAACCATCTTTTTTTCCAGTAAATTGTTTATAACTTTTGCAATTCATTCCTAACCTATCAGTTTCACTTGTCACACCACATAGAGTGCACATTTATATTTATGTAATTTTGAACAAGGCTCATGTGGTTGTAGTAACTTTGAACTTCGTTTTATTCCTTGATTTACGGTTTTTTTTCCTTTTGTGTCACTATGTTAGATGCATATGTTTAACATCTTGAAACCAACCTCAACAAAGTTTCTCCCTGATGATGGAAATGAACATTTCCGAAATCTTGGATAAACCTTAAAGAGTTTACTTTTTCATTGCTGCACCCCAATATCCCTAGTTTTGTATATATATGTATATACATATATATATATTTGGTTTGTTTTTTAACTTTGAAAATATGTAGAATTTTATTTTTTCTTGGGATTTAGGTTCTTTTGTAACAAAAAGAATGTTTTTTTCAAGAAATGTTAATTACGTTTCGCCTGGTGGTTTTAAGGCTTCTTCAGATTATCTACAAAAAACATTTTTTTCTGTGAAAAGGGGTCATAATACATGTTTCGAGGGCACCTTCCAACAAAAATTGAGGTTGTTAATAACCTTTCCATTTTTGTTTTTTTATTTTTGAAGAACTGTTATTCCAATAAGTGGAATTCATATAAAATGTTAATTTGAATTTTATACAATTCGTCGTGAATTTCATGCAAAATATATGCATTACCTAAACTACATAAACAAACCATGCCGTTAAGGCCAATAGTATCATGCATTCAATCACCTTTTGAGAAACTATCTAAATATCTAGCTTATATATTGAGTAATTGCACAGGTAAAAACCCACATTACATAAAAGATCCAACAAATTTCAAAAATCAATAAAAAAATATAAACGTTCGTGAAAATCACATAAAATTATCTCTGGATGTAGTTTCGCTCTACACAAACATACCATTAACTATAGCACAAGACATTATTAAACAAAATTGGGTCAACGTGAAAGAGAATACATCTCTACGACTACCCGAATTTCTGACAGCATTAGAATACACCTTAACATCAACATATTTCCAGTACAATGATACATTTTATAAGCAAATTGAAGGTTGCGCCATGAGAGCGGTTATATCTAGCGTGATAGCCCAAATGGTTATGGAAGACCTTGAAACTACAATTATACCAAAACTAAATTCCAATATTCCTTTATATAAAAGATATGTAGATGACTGTATTCTAATAATACCAGAAACCCTTACAAATCATGTTCTCACCATGTTCAACTCCTATCACAAAAAACTAAAATTTGTACTGGATTTGGAAAAAATGAAGAAAAAAAATTATTAGACTCAACACAATACAGAATCAACAATAAAATAAAAGCCGAATGACACACAAAAGACACATGGTCAGGCCGGTACCTACATTTAAACTCACAACATTCCCTGACCCAAAAAAAAATCTGTAATAATTGGACTTGCTGACAGCAATTATGTTATTTGATCCAGAATATAGACCTAACGCCATAAAAAAGCAAAAACAGCCTTATTTGAAAACAACTACCCTAAACAAATGGTAAATGAAAATTTTCGCCAAAGAATATTTTTTTACAATAGAATAACCAGAAAAGAGACATGTAGTACGAACGAATAAAAAAATCACTATATATGACTACCATACAGGGCCTTTTATAAAATGTTTCCAAAACAATAATACCATGCAATCTTCAAATAAGTCACAAAGGGCATAAAACAAAACATGCTAAAGGAAGAAACACTCATGCTGTCCACGAAATCCCTTGTGATAACTCAAATTGCAACGGTGTATACATAGGTCAAACCTCACAACATCTGGAGAATATAATAAAAGCTCACAAATATACAAAAAAACTCCTAAACTGCACTTAACAAACATAAAAGAGAAATCAACCACGATTTTGATTATGAAAATACAAAAATTCTAGCAACAGAGAAGCACACGGAAAAAAGAGAGTTCTTTGAAATGTGTACATAAAAAATAATGGAAATTCTCTTAATGGAAAAACAGACATGAAAAAACTTAAGCAAAATATAATGGGTCTTGTTTCCTCTCAGCGCATTTTAACCAAACTAAAAACATGTAAGCAGAAATGAGGATCTATTTTCCTCATAGAAACAGCCTAGCACAAACATAATAGATGGCAGTAAAAACACAAGCTCATACTGTCAAATATCATCATATCAAGTGTCATCCGAACATTTCAACTCAAAACGACATATTTGGATGGAATTCAAATAAACATTTTTTATGATTTCCACTTTAAAAAATACATATTGGAAGAAAAGTTCTCTAAGAAAGAAAAAGAAAAGATAGAAAGGTTATTAACAACATCAATTAGTGAAACTTGCTCTCAAAACATAAACTCTTTTCACAGAAAAAAAATGTTTTTTATAGATAATCCGAAAAAGCCTGGAGGGCTCCAGGCGAAACGAAATTAAAATTTCATAAAAAAACTCATTCTTTTAGTTCCAACAGAACCTAAATCCCGAGAAAAAAATTAATTCTATATATATATATATATATATGTATATATAAATAAAGTAGAAGTAATTTATTGGACATAGCCCTCAGAGAGAAGTGTTAACCGTAGACACGTGTTTCGGGCTCTCGGCCCTCATCAGTAGGGTGGAGAAGTGCAAAGATGAACAGCACTTGGTAGAAAAACGACAAATCAACGGAGTCAACAAACAGAAGCCAGCCGTTGATTTGTCGTTTTTCTACCAAGTGTTGTTCATCTTTGCACTTCCACCGACTGAGAGCCGAAGCAACTGTCTAGTAACACTTCTCTGAACTATGTCCAATGAATTACTTCTACTTTGTCTTTAACAGTCCCCTCACTATTACTCTTTCTCATATTTATATTCCTGGACTCGGATGTCACGCAGATAGCTATAGCTGCCTCCGTGGTGACGGTGGTTGTTGCCCTGGAATTCAGGGTCTGCTGACCGAAACCACAAATGAGCGATTGGCTTCTGTTTGTTGACTCCGTTGATTTGTCGTTTTTCTACCAAGTGTTGTTCATCTTTGCACTTCTCCACCGTACTGATGAGGGCCGAGAGCCCGAAACACGTGTCTACGGTTAACACTTCTCTCTGAGGGCTATGTCCAATAAATTACTTCTACTTTGTTTTTAACAGTCCCCTCACTATTACTCTTTCTCATATATATATATATATATATATATATATATATATATATATACAGTGTGTCTCACTTTTCATGGAAGCACCCCCGTAACTTCCGTAATTATCGAGGAAGAATGATGGATCTCTCAGGACTAATCGACATGCTGGGAATATACCTACTGATTTGATGGCTTTGGTAATATACACTTCCCGCCAGTCGCAATGAAACTATTCATTTTTACTGTAGATCATATCAAGGGGCCAGATAGGCTTAAATTTTTTTCAGATTCGTGATATGGATCATAAAAAAATGTCGGTCCTGAAAAATCCGAATTTGTCTCAATTTTCATGGAAGCGCCTCCCGTAATATCCGTAATTATCGAGGTAGAATGATGAAACGCTCAGGACTGATGGAAATGCAGAAAATACTATTGATTGAATTCAGATTCGTGAGCACGACCCCAATCCACTACCGGTACACACACCTTTTTCATGGAAAAAAATCAGTCCTGAAAAATCCGAATTCGTCTTCCTTTTCATGAAAGCACCCCTATATCTTCCATAATTATTGACATAGAATTGTGGAATTTAAAAAATGGAAGGAGGCACCAAAAACAATTCCCACATAAACCAATAGCTCTGTGGAGGATAATAATGAATTCTGAGCATCGACTCAGTTCAGAAATGAACCAATTCAATCTACGGAAAATTTCCCTGAAAATAGATCTCTTGTGATGTGGCCCCCACGTTCCCCTGATAGTTTCATACTTAATTCTAACTGTGATCTATATTGTTCGTTCATTTGTGTATATTTATTTTGTTCATTCATTCATTATGTTATCCCTAAAAATAAAAGTAACATTCATCAATTTTTATCATAACGATATTTCATTGTACAGTCACGCACATGTAGTATAACAATTCATAGTTGTTGTACACTTACTTCTGTGACTCACACATGTTCATTTCATTTTCATTTCATCTGATTAATTGTAAACATTTTCTATTTATGTCAATAAACATTATATATATATATATATATATATATATATATTAAGGGGATATTTTCGTGACTGTTCGATAATTTATGTAGAAATTAGTGGGAAGCAGTCAATGGTAGACCAATTAATACGATTTCTTCGTTTCTATGTAGAGCTTTCGATTTTTATTTTCTTCTCCAAGACGTAACTAAAAGAATACATGATTATATGATGGTATTACATAATTAGAGGATACTTACTAACATGCACATTAGGTGTGCATGCGTGATTGTATTTCATGAATCATATTAACCCCCATCATTTTCGTCACTAACACGGAACTGAATTTGAAGGTGTGAATCGCCGGTTTCAAACAAGGACTGGTAGCTCACTCGGTAGAGCGTTCGACTAGAAATCGAAAGGTCCCAGGTTCGATTCCTGGCCGATCCACATTTTTATTTTTCAGTTCTATTTCTCATTTTCTCGTCTGAATGCCACAAACATTTTCTACGATTGTTAATAAAGTTGATGTCCTGATCACGAATCCGTAAGAATTTTTTTCCATGAGACGTGAGACACACTGTATATAGAAAATGGAAAGGAAATTGTGGCATTGCAGACAAATTTTAAAATTCCAGAAAAAAGCAGACCATGAGACTGGTAATCTTGGGGTCGCGGATTCGAATCCTGGTTCAAAGATGGTTTATTTCTGGAATTTCAAAATATGTCGGCATAATTTTTTTTCTATATATATATATATATATATATATATATATATATATATATATATATATATATATATATATATATATATATATATAAAAATTTCATAAAAACACATTGGCATTTTCAAATTCAGAAATTTTTATTAGGATTCTGAAAAAGAACCAACCCGTGATGAAGAAATAGAAATGGCCAATCTAGAAAACACTGGTCAAGAATTGATACCGGCAAAGGAGTGGAAATTCGGATGTTTTGGAATCCTCAAGAAAAGTGAGTTACCTATTTTTCGAAATCAATGAAACAAAAAACTCATTATAATCTTTTCAGCTTGGTCGAAGTTCACGGAAACGAAAGAGCTGGATCCAGATGATCTCGACAGTCTTGATCTTTATTACTTGAGTGAGTACACCATTTGAATTGATTACATACCTGGTGGAAAAATGAAAGTATTCGTTTTATTCAATGTTTTTTCTCAAACATCAGTACATTTATTGAATTTTCATATGGCATATATCGGCTTGTAACCGTTACACCTATTACTTCTGTGGCAAAGCCGAACACTTGTGCTAATGGAATATGTTTCTTGCATTATTGACTGGCACAACTGAGGTGTTTCTACTTGTACCGAGTTTTGAGAGTTGTTGAATAACCGACTGTGTTGTACCGAGTACCGAACTTTGGTGCTGGAGAACTAACTTGAATGCCTCGACGTCAGGCGACTAACTGAAAATTCCAGCCAACCGGCTGCACTGTTCAAAAAGCTGTCTGTTTATCGCTAAGAAATAATGCTAGGAATTTCCAACCGGCTGACTTTCGTTCTACCTGAGAAAAAAACAGCTTTGTTATCAAATCTTTCTCACCTCTATTTTATTTTTGCTAAGTCATTTCACACTCATTCTCTATTTTTTTACTTTTACTTTTACTATTCATTAGTATTATTATAACGGTTGTCAACGAATCTATTAGACAAGTCATAGCTTCTAGAATATTAGGCGTATCAAAATGAGATTTGGTATACGTAAATGGTATGTGAAGAGGAGAGTTTTCGCATATTTCCCACTTTCCGGTTACTTTCGGTTTCACCGGAAATGGCTCCGGTTTTGAATTTTTGAATGGAACACCCTCTATATTATAACATTTTTGGATTTCTTAGACAATTCTTGATCAGAATGTGACATTTCGAAAAGTTTTTACGCCAACTTCATGTTTTTAGACTCACTTCTAATATTGCACCTAGGTGGCCATGATCGGAAGTAAATTAATCTGAGGACCCCTGGTGATGTCAGAACATTACAATCGTAAAGTTTCAGTGACTAGTATGATAGACAAGTTGCCCAAATTACATTTTCGTGTTAAACTAACCATTTTTTGACAAGCACTTTCCGAACAAAGGATTTTTTTACGAATTCAACGATATTATTTGCGATTGGATTGAAAATAAGAACATTAAATAAATATTACTAAGGAAATACTGTGCCATGGATAATAACGTATTTACTTTTACTGCAGTTAATTTTCAAAGTGCACTTCTCCTTGTTCAAGACACATGTCAGCTCGTTCAATTGTTGTTCTCAACACGTTTCGTAACATTTGAGGATTTATACTTCTAAATGCCCATGGAATTCTTTTTTCCAAGATTTCAAGAGTGGCTGGGGCTGTCTCATAGTGAACAGTTTCTTCAACATATCTTCAAATGAAGAAATCGAGCACAGTGAGATCCGGTGAGCGAGCAGGCCACCGTACTGGACCATTTGTCGCAATAATTTGATTATTACAATGCTTTATTAAGTTATTCAGAATTTATCTAGTATAATGCTGGGGTGCTCCATCTTGTTGAAAGTAAATTTACCCAACCCCTGTTAACTGACCTTGAAACAATATTGACATATTAGCCCAATTATTATGTTTCCAACTATACCAGCCCAGACATTGACGCCAAACTTTTCTTGAAAATTGTCGTCTCTCATTGCATGTTGATTCTGTTGGGTCCAGTACCGAGTATTTTGCTTATTGAACATATGATTATTCCTAAATCGTGATTCGTCGGAAAATAGAATAAAGTTGATAAAATGTGGGTTAACTCTATGATTTTGGAGCAGTTAATCACAAAACACTATCCTTTTATTGCCATCGTCAGCATACACATGTTGATTTAACTGATATTTAAATGCTCGATATCCGTGCTTTTTCAGTATTTTTCTTGCTGATTCGTGACTTATCTGCATTTTTCGACTGATTTCTCTCAAAGAAACCGCTTTATCAACCTCAACCATAGCAAGAACGTTGATATCAGTCTCATCATTTATGGTAAACCTCTGTTTCGCCTCTCGATTTCCTTCTTGCCTAAAACGATTCTCAACATACGGAAAATGCTGATGGGCTGCATATCGCCCATTGGGATATCTCTGAGCATACAACTCGGCAGCATTCCTTGACTTCCTCCAAATATTAATAACATATCTACTATTTCGCTTTGAGTAGGTATACATTATTTTGAAATAAAATTACACTGAAATTTTAAAAAAATTCAGAAACTTCTTCTGTCTGTTCATAAAGCTTATGTCACTGCCATTACCTAAGTGAGTGTTTAGTTTTCCAAAGAAAACTTAAAAATAACTGCAAAATATTATGCATCATGGCTATCCATGGAACACTTGACGAAAGTAAATAAATTATTATCCAGTATTTTCCTTAGTAATATTCCATTTGTTCTTATTTTTAATCCCATCGCAAATAAATTAGTATCGTAAGATTTGTCAAAAATAATTTTTTCGGAAAGTGCTTGTTGAAAAATGGTCGCCTTTTGAAAAATAATAGTTGGACACGAGAATGTAATTTTTCCAACATGTCTCATTCCTATCTATCATACTGAAACTTTGTGATTGTAATTTTCTGACATCACCTGAGGTTCTCAGATTAGTTTACGTCCGATCTTGGCCACCTTGATGCAATATTAAAAGAGACTTTAAAGAATTCAAGTAGGCGTAAAAACTCAGAATTGTCTCAGCAATCCACAAATGTTACAATATACGAGGTGTTCCATTAAAAAATTCAAAACCGGAGCCATTTTCAGTGAAATCTGAAAGTGACCGGAAAGTGAAAAATATGCGGAAACTCTCCAACTATCCTCTTCACATACCATTTACCTATACCAAATCTCATTTTGATACGCCCAATATTCTAGAAGTTATGACTTGTCTAATGGATTCGTTGACACCCAGTACGTAAGAGATTTGAACATTTATTCTAGCACGGGTGCAATTACATATATTTCTATTGATAGTTGTATCTATCATATTTTCTACAGAACCACTGATATCTATCACAAATCAATAATTTCTTGTTCATGAAAAATATTCATGTCACGCATAACATCTTCATGATGGCTCGAATAAATATTTTTATTATTAAATATTCCACTGCATTTCCCAAATATCTACGTTGATTTCCAATAATTAATTAAATATGATATCGCCGATCTGTGATCTGGGGTTTTCAATTTTGGTCCCCACCATCAAGAATTCAGAATTTCTCAAACGTACCGATTTTAGGTGTACTTTCGCGGGGCTATTGATATAAACTGTAAGTATCACCAATTTATGAAGTATTGATGCGAGATGGGCCTATACTCCACGATACTAGCTCTCCTTTTCCTCAATTATCCATTCAATTATACCTTCGGTGAAAATGTACCGGGTTATTCACTATAAATTACTCACCCCTTGTCATCGTTATCATTGCTTATAGAAAAAAAAAAAAAAAAGTTGTGTGGTTATGACTAGATTTTGATGAAATGCTATCAATAAAATCTTTTCAACATAAAATGAAACCGACGAAAAAAGAAACTGAAAAGCAAAAAATAAAATGAACCTTTTTAGTCTTAATAACTACCCAGCAAACATGAATGAGCGGTAAATAGACGGGGCGTTGCCAGCAGCGTCACCCCGATGTCGGTAAATAATTGAAATGATATCAGTTTTGCCGCTTTGGCTGAACATACGCATATTTTTATGGATGTTTTGAATTCAGCTAGAAATTATCCGTTGAAGATTTGCGATAATCGCGCCGATGTCCTATTGACACAGAATATGGCATTACGCGCCGGTCTGTTGCGACTTCTGTAATGAAAATGCAACATTGGCATTACTGAATATCACGTTGGCAGTTGGCCCTACTGCTGATTTCGTGTAAGATGTCAAATCGCGTATTTTCTATTTAGTCTGGTCAGTCATTGTGGTATATGGTCATGAAAAATAATCACAATGCCGAGATTTTTTTCAGTTTGGAATGCAATATCTGGAAAACCATTTGAGTTACAATAAAAATGGTCGGAATGGAGAAAAAGTTATCTGTTTAGGTAAATAGGAACAATCTGGCCCCACAGTTTCAGGAATCCTCTACAATTAGCAGCTTCAGAAAGTGAAAACAGTGAATTGTATATATCTAGTCAATGAATCAGTCGATTCTGAATGTTTGGTGAATTTATTGTATATAATAATGACCTATCTTCATTGAAATTCCACCGTTTTCGAAAATATAATGCTAGATTGTTCTTAGGCGATTATATGGGCCATTTTGTTTTCATTGAAACCGTCTTTATGCTCAATGCCTTCCAAGATACTCTATACTTCCATGTACTGTATTTTGGATTGGACGCCTCTGTATATTTGCATAGATCATTGATGAAATCCCAACAGTGGAATGTCGCGGTTGATTAGTAGGATACCCGCAATCGCACCATAATCTGTACCATGCAATATCAGTTCATCTTAACTCTGTCTATCCGCTGAAGACCCGATAGTATCAAAGCGCGTGGTGGTCTGGAGGCCTACTGGTGGCCGTCGCGACACGGGCTAGCCGGACTGACGATGTATCTTGATTGTGGCCCGCTTATGTTGTCTGCCGTCTGTTTTTAAAGTGCCTCTAGAGGCCCACGCGTAACATGTTTGCTGGGTAAGCTACTGAACTTATGTAAGTAACTAATTTTGAGTCGGCGCCAAACAAATAACCAAGCCAATTAATTACGTACGCGTCCCTTCGCTAAAAATTGGCAATCGCTCTCGAAGTCAATATCAGCGAGACAACAACCCGATCGGGCACACACGTGAGAGCACATGTCGTTGCGAGCAGTCGTGCAGAGAGCGCATTTTTGGAATGTTATTGTTTATCGCTGGAGTTTGCACGTTGCATTCTTATGTTATTTTGTTTTGATCATTTCTTTAAAGTAATTCAATGATCTTCGTCTCACATTGTTGATAATAATAGTCAACTCATCAGAGACACGATTTGACTCGAAATGGGGAATATAAATGGAAAATATAAATGTCAATAATGGAGCAATTCTCAACGCACTTATGAATATAAGAAGACGTTATCAATTATGTTATTTAAATTTCCTAAATAAATCTTTGTTATCTATTTTTGTATAAATATTTGAACTTTTTCTTCCTCACTGCAAACCATTTTGATTATTCTATTAAATAAATGTCACTGAACAAACATAATATAGTTGTCATTTCCTTAGATTACTTTGAAAATGTTAACTTTCGTAGGATAAGTATCTACAGTAACAACTATTCTAACTAAGTTATTCGACGTTCAATAACTCGAAAACGGTATGAGATAGGGGTAACATATATATTTTTGAACTCAGGAAAAAAATATTAATCCAGGAATTCAATAATATATGGGGTATCCCATTTATTTTTATTTTTTTGTATCCACTGAAATCTGCATGCTACTGTATTTTTGATAGCATTCAGTCATACTTTTACATTTAACCTTTTCATCTATTTGCAATAATGACGATGATAAGGGGTGGGTAATATACAGAGTGGGCCATTGAAAACGAAACAGCGGCTCTGTAGGTCGGGAGAACCGAATTATATAAAAACGATCCGACACGTCAACTACATTTTCGAGGGAGACATCGTTCGCGATGAAATTCACCCGAAATACATTCCATCCCTCGGAGCTGTGACCGCCACCCCTAAATTTTTAAATGGCAACATATTGCAAGTGATACCTCATCTGAACGGTATTTTCCTTCTCAATATCAAACAACAAAAATAAATCAAATCTATCGCTTCATTTTCGAGATATAGGAACTTGAATTTGGGAAATCACTTTTCATTCACTCAATCAATAAAAACGATATCTGATAAAGCAACTGTCGCAATAATTATTATTGTCAATGAACCAAATGTGCAAACTATCTACCACCCATTTCCATACAATAGTACAAGTTCTGTTATTCGACGGCATTCTTCAATAATTCTCCCTCGTAAATCTTCCAGAGATTCTGGTTCGGTTGCAAAGATTTTGTGACCCCACAGGAAAAATTCGAGTGGGGTTAAACCTGGAGATCTGGCTTGCCACTCTATAAAGCATCTTCTTCCAATCCAACTTCCAGGAAACATCATATCCGAAAACGCCCTAACAGGCTGTGCATAATGCGGAGGTGCCCCGTCTTGTTGAAATATCAAGTGGTCTTCATGGTAACAATCGTCATTTTCAATGATGTCTACTAATTGTTGATGAACAAATTCATTCAATAATTCCAAATAAATTTCTCCTGTCAGGTTACCGTCGAGAAATACTGGTCCAATCAAACGGTCCCCAAAAATACCGGCCCAGACATCGAGTTTTTGGGGAGTTTGAGTATGGACTTCGTGAAAAACATGTAGATTGGCATCTGACCAATAACGACAATTAAGACGATTCACAGTCGAATTCAAAAAGAATGTAGACTCATCAGAAAAGCAGATGTTGAAAAGGAAATTCTCATCAGCATCTATTCACGTGGTAATAATTTCACAAAATTCCTGTAGCCCATCAAAATCATCTTCATTCAATTGGTGTACCAAATGTATTTTGTATGGGTGGAATTTATGATGATTCAGGATTCGGCGGATACTGGTTCTACTGATATTGGTAACACTAGCCAATTTCCTTGTGCTTAATGTTGGGTCTGCATGAACTTGTCCTAAAAGTGCAACTTCAACAGCTTCATTTCTCAACGGAAATTCACGTTCTGGGTCTCGTTTCTTGTAGGCTACTGATCCAGTTTGACGAAATTTTTGCACCAGTTCTAGAACGTATTTTCAAGCAACAAGTTTGTCTGGATGCGTTTCATTGGACAAATTAGCTGTAGGGTTACCGCACTCTCATTCTTAAAAAAAAATGTTATCATTTCAACTCTTTCCGCGATCGTATACACCATTATTGCGGAAAGATATTCAGCAGCTTTATTCAAGTAATTCACTCCAATGTCGTTCAATCAAAGATCAGTTTGACACTGATAGACGTCCACAATCACGATTTGGCGAAAAAAATCATCTCATACATGTTTTTGTTGTACTCGCATTTGAGTCGAATTCAGAAAACGTCTTTTTATCGATTCTTGAGAAGCTTACATTTTTTTCGATCAAGTACATGAGGATGAAATAAAAATTTGAAACGGAATTGCGTTATTTGTTGGTAAACAATTTGACAATGATAATTATCTTTAAACAGTTGCATTCTTACATGTTATTTTTATTGATTGAGTGAATATTAAGTGATTTCCCAACTTCGAGCACGAATCAATAGAATTAATTTATTTTTGTTGTTTGATATTAAGAAGGAAAATACCTTTCAAATGAGGTATCACTTGTCATATGTTGCCATTTAAAAATTTAGGGGTGGCTGTCACAGCTCCAAGGGATGGAATGTATTTCGGGTGGATTTCATCGCGAACGATGTACCCCTCGATAATGTAGTTGACGTGTCCGAGCGTTTTTATATAATTCGGTTCCGCCGACCTACAGTACATGAGATCAAATTTACCAAAATCATCTTCGTTCGAAGCGATAATGTGGGTGAAAATAAAACAAACAGAAAATGTAAATCACTCTGAATGCTGTATTGTGATCTGGTGATTTTCAGAAAGTTACCTAATTGTAATAAACATTTTCCAGAACCTAATTTCGTCGAATTCAGTTGATTTTCGATTGGGTGTTGAACAGTTGTTTGAAATAATTTGTTTACCTACATTCCAATAGACTAAACTACTAAATAATGGATGTTTAAGTTATCACTCTCTCCATTGTATCTCACAGAATCTAATCAAAACAAACATTTAAAATGTATGCCCTTCTTCCGATAATGTTTCGCCTTGCCATCTAGCCGACTGACAGTCAATTAAGATTTTTATTAGAAAACATCAGAGCAGAATTCTATTTCGCCAGGCCATAGTTCTTTCCATTTCTCGAATGCTTCCTCACAGTTGAAATAACCATGTCTAGAGGGCGGTAGGCATTCTGCCGGTTCACGGAGTATCGACATAACAAACCATCAAACTTCTTAGTAATAACATTCTTTGCAATGTTATAAATCAATATATATGATTGGTTGTCCTTTGGATACGGAAAAAGCTTTGATAGAATTGCATAGGACATGTGGGCTCGATAACGACAAATCTTGATGATATATATACCGGCATCATTGTCATATCTGGCATTTTTACTTAGTGTCTTCTTCTTGTTGTTCCCTGGAAGTTTAATAGAGGGCTCTGCCGGATTGCTTCCAGTGCTTTTACCGCATAGATTGACTATTTCTTGAAAATGTCTGAATCAATAAACCAAAATATGATTCATTTGAAGAAATATTCAGGAAATTTTGTTTTTATAACAAAACTGGATATCTATTCTTCCATAAAATGATCTAATTAATCCAATCAGGCTTTCTTAATATTTTTATGATGGTTATCTAAAAACTCATGGTTTCAATTTGGATGTTGTTATAAAATTCAATCACTAGGAATTGAAAGTGAATGCCTGGGTTGCCTGAATCGGAAAGAGTCGTCTATGGCCTAATACCAAAGAGTAGAGGATAAGAGAAATCACTTGGCCTGTCATTCTCGTTTCATTCTTTATTGTAGATCTGGTTTAGTTCTGGTTAAGCCAATCACGAGTCAGAATAGCACGACAGACTGTAGAATGAGTAAACGCTTCGAGTATTTTCGTATTCGCAAGATCAATAAAATAATTATATTTTTGGATAGAAATGAATATATTATGAGACTATATTATCAAAATATATGGAAAAATTCATTCCGACATTCCTTTCATTTCCTTTGATTGAAAATATATATATAGATAGATACTCATTCTATATAAAATATATATATATATATATATATATATATATATATATTTTTTAAAAAAATTGCATATGGAACGACAATCTTCTGACTATAAGTATATTCAATTTGGAGAATTGAAAAAATTATAAATATAGTGGATCTTTTGTTTTAAAGAGCCATGGGACCCTTTGTAACGGCTCGGAATTCACTAGCCAAAAACAAAATATCTTCATAGAATGGAAAGTCCACGTCAATTTGTGAAATTTATGTGTTTATTGAAAAGTGATAATAATACTAATAATAGTCGTTAGCCTTATCGATCTTGGGAATGAGCCTTGTTTTTCCGACCAACTGCTTGGTCTAGATCGCCCTCTTTCTCCGATTATCCCATGATGGTGTTACTGGAAAATAAAAGAAAACCTGATTCATATTATTGTTTTCTTTGCTCACCTTTGTTAGTAGAGCTCACCTTTTCCGGATAAGATAGCTGGAAGCAGCCTAGACTGTCGCAGACCTGGAATCATCGAGATCTCAATTTCATCAACAGATTTTATGATATCTACATCAAATTTCCGATTGATTTCAGGTCAGAAGGTTGCTAGAGAGGCGATAGTCCGGCAGAGATGGGCTATGAGGGCCTTCGAATCCTTCCTTATTCAGGAACCATGGACCCAACAGGGTGAAATCAAAGGTCTGAGAGGGGTGAGTGGAGAGCTAGTATATAACAAATCCACTGGGATCCCCCGGAATTGTGAACTTATTGAAAAATATATGAACATAATGCCGTTAACGAACCTGTGTTCAAAAGACTTGACATCAGTGAACCTAGGAATCAGGAAAGACAATGGGTCATGGGAGTTTCTTGCATCGACGAAAGGGGGAGTCGCTGCTACAGGACGTACTGAACTTGGGTGACAAACCAAGCTCTGTTACAAAAAACAGAAGGAAGTTACTCGACATTACAATAACCTCCACCTATGTGAATAATTTCGTTACGGAATGGCATGTGTCTGAAGGGATGCATTTCTCAGACCACATTCACATAAACTTCAAAATGAAGAGCAACACCACCACAGAAACTTATCGGCATCCAAGGAAAATAGAATGAAAAGCATACAAGGCAGACCTAGCACGCAACCTTCGTGGATTACAAAGACCGATAAATACAAACAGGGACCTAGAGATGGCAGTGGAACAACTCAGCCACAAGGAAATCCAACAAAAATGTGTCCTAGTAGAATACTGAACTTACAAGATTGAAGATGCGAACACTACACCAAAAAAAAAAGGTGCTCACCTATAACAATAAGCACATTCAAGCCATTCAAATCACCGTGACCGGGCGGAATTTACCCAGCACTGCTGCAGAAGGGAACGGAACTACCGCACAGAAGGTTCTGTGGAATATTAAGAGGCAACCTGGCTTTCGAATGCATACCAAACCCATGGAGGAACATCTTCATATCAAAACCTTGGGAAACTGGACAGGAAACGGCAAAGTCCCTAAGACCGATAAGTCTCATGTACTTTGAACTGAAGTCCCTGGAGAAGCTTATGAATAGGAATATAAGTGACGGTGCACTGGTAGAAAGACCACTGCATTGAGAACAATATGCTAACAGGACCGGCTGCTCAACAGAAACAGCACCCCACTAACTGGTAGAGAAAGTGGAAAACACACTGGAAAATAAAGAGGTACTAACAGCGGCCTTCCTAGATATAGGAGGAGCTTTCAATAACACCCTCTATAGTCTCAATCACCAGGTCTCTAGGACGGAGAGGAATCGAGGAACCTTGCGTGGACTAGACATACTCAATGCTAAGAAACAGGATGATACATACAACCCTAATGGAAGAGACTGTAGTGACCCAGGTGTCCAGAAGATGCCCACAGGGGGGAGTTTTTTCTCCAGTCCTGTGGAATCTGGTCATGGATGCACTACTCGGGTATCTGAAAGAAAATGGTCATTGAACCCTTGGGTACGCTGACGACACTATTGTCTTGGAACAAGGAAAATTCAACACCACGGGTAGGGATCGCATGCAAGAGGCCCTAAAATTGGTAACCAGATGGACCGACTACGACGGATTACAGCAGCAATGAAATTAACGACCACTGCAGCCATGGAGACACTGCTGGGTTGGTCTCTCCTACCCTTGGTGATACAGGAGGAGGCATGGCTGGGTGCCTTCAGACTGAGAAACACACTGGGCAACATAAACGTTGGGTATCGCTAGCACGAGATGAGACCATATCGCGAAACGATTCTCATTTGACACGTCATACAGGGTGCCTTCACTATATAGAACTGTATGGAATCATACAGAACTCAACACCATTTCACAGGGAAAGACCTGGTACACAGACGGATCAAAGATGGAAAATGGTGCGGGAGCAGATGTGTAAGCTACTCACTGTGTACTAAATCCTCTGTATTTCAAGCAGGAGTCTACGCAATACTTCAATGTGTGAAGGAAAATTATAGGAGAGCAATAGTAGAGGAACAGATCCACATTCTCTCAGAGAGCCAGGTGGCACTGAAGGCTCTAATTAGCCAGGAAGTGGATCTGCAAAGAAGAACTCACAATTCTAACAGAACAAAACCGAAGCGTACGGCACGAGCATCTGGGTCCAAGAAAAACAGAAACAACACTGGAATGACTTCCCAGGAAACATAAACGAAAAATAATACATCAGAGGCCCGTGCCGGTAGAAACAGCAGATCTGCTAACTCCAAACAGAAAATAACTGGAAATCAGTACGGGGCTAATGACTGGACATGCACCAGTAAAAGAGCACCTTAATTAAATGGTACTGTTCAATGGCGACCTAGCATGCAGATTATGCAGTAAGGAACTAGAAACACACATACTGTGCAACTGCAGGGTTTTGGACCCCAGAAGACAGCCATTTTTGGGGCAACCAATTGGTGAACCGAGACTGTACAGCACACATCCAGCGAAGGACTTGTACAAACTTGTTCAGTGCACGAAACTACTGGAATGGGTACAGTAGAATGAAACATCAGGCAAGCTACAATGGGCCAGAAGGCCCAAGTGTCATCGGAAGTTTTGACCAGACGAGCCTACTGGTAAGAGTTTTCAGTGGGTAACCCAGAGGAGAGAGGATATAGGGAGTTCCACACTACCTATAAGGTGTCGTCGATAAAGCATTTTTCCACCCCCCCCAAAAACAAAAACAAAAGTCCTAGCAAAACAGTGCTGATTCCATTCACAAGGAGACAACTTAGCCAACTTTTTCCAAGATAGTCAATAATCGATGAGAGACTAACAACGAATAGTCATATCAATAACCTTGTTTCCAAGGCTACAGCGGCAACCTGGACATGCCCCAGAGTTTTTGACATGGGGTTTGAAGACAAAAATGATATATTGTTCAAATCAAACAATAATCGAACTATGACTCATTAGTATGGTAGCCAATAACCCAACAGTACTCGGCACGAATCAAGCTACAAAAAGTGCAGCGGTCAGCCTGCCTTTGAACCACAGGGGCAATATTCACGTGCTGCACTGCAGCATTAGAAATAATGCTGAACCTTCTGTGTAATGAAGGAAGCAGCAATGAGTGCCTTCAGAGAGCGCCGGATATCAAAATTGAATGCTAGAAATCTGACTGGACTATATTCTGGAAAATATTCCCCTGGAATCCAAGTACAAACTCAGATCAGATACAATGCCAGCTAGGCACGATTTCGTAGTTAATTAGGAAGTGGTAATGAACAACCACCATATAGAGGGTCGTTGATATGTAATGAAACGGTCGATTATCTCCTAAAGTAAGATAGCTAGCGAAAAATGTTAGCACAAAAAAGTTTTAGGTTTTTTTAAAATCTATTACAATAAAAAAATTTAAGTATACAGAATCATTCATGAGCTCATTTGCTCTTTCTTCAATTTGCTCTTTATTCCATATTTAAATTCTTCTCAAAACTCTAAATAAAATTAATACAACATCATATCCTAAATTTAACCGTTTTCGAAATGTCAAATTTTGAAAATAGCTTTTTTATAATCATCGAATCGAGTTCTGTGGAGTTATTATAGATGAATAAACGAAAATGTCAACATTGTCAACCACATATTGTTTTCTGTCGAATCTACGTTTTGTTCAAACGGGCACGTAAACCGACACAACTGTAGGTATTGGTCAGACCAAAATCCACATTGGTTGGAGAAAGTTCACACTCAACGACCACAAAAAGTAAATGTATGGTGTGGCATTATTGAAAGACACGTCATTTGACTCTATTTTCAACCGACGAAACCAAAAAGGAGGAGGTTCTCTATTCGACACGTATATTTTTTTTTATGTATGACCCCGCATAACTTTCCACAGAAGAGTCCGACTCCGATGATTATTTTTTCATTGGATAGGGTGTACTTCAAAGTTATTCCCACTTGAATTTAAACGAAACAATATATCCTTAAGGGTAGCAAAATGGGGGATATTAATCGCTCACCCTCTGAATTTGGTATAATGGATCCAAGATGGATGAAATGGCTGGAGTGGTAGTGATGGATCCGAAATTCAGACTATCGAAAGCTCTAGGCAAAGCCCCAACAATTTTTCAAGCAGAAATCCAAGCTATACAAATTCGGGCCGATTAATGTCGTGCAAGGGGCTTCAGGGGGCGAAAACCTGTATTCGATCAGACTGCCAAGCAGCACTGAAGGCTCTGAATTCGAACACTTGGGAGGCTAGACAGACTTAGGACAAACAATCGGGTCACTCTGACGTAGGTGCCAGGTCACAAGCAAATCAAATGCAATGAGGAAGCAGAACGGTCTCCTGACTATTGAAATTTTTTTAGAGTTCCATTTTTTCTCTTTCACCTGCTGCAAGGCATTTCTCCTGGATAAGTCATATTAGACATGAAGGTGATTTCCCTAGTATTATTGATATCTGCCCTTCGAATAATTCCGATGAATGTTTCAGACTCATATTCTAGTTGCTGTTCTGTTTCCAGCTCCATGTTCAAATTAATACCGTTCTGCATATCAAGTCTAAAATCTTCTCAATCTTTATGACCTTCCTAAATGACTATACCTGAGGTGGAAAAATTTAAATTTGCGTGGGAAAATCACTTTCCTCCTTTACCATAACTATTTTCCAGTTCCTGTGGAAATGGCTCCAACATAGAAGCTGGAAGGTCGAAATCCTCAAGTTTCCACTCGCGGTTCAACTCGAATTCTTCTTATTCAATATGATTTATTCCTTCGTTGTTCCTTCATTGTTTCCACCATATAATTCAAAATATTTCACTAGTTTCCATAGTGAGAGAATAAGAATGAAAAAATATGAAACAATTGAATTAGTGTATTATGCGGATTCATATTAGTATTATACTTACCTAATGTGTAATGAGCACTCTTTAAATTTTCATAATTCGAGATGGAGCAATCAAAGAAGTATGGAAAAAATAACATGTTCGAATTACAGACCAGAGAAGGTAAACAAAAATGATCCCTATGTGTGTGCCGTTTTTGAAATTACAGATTATCAAAAATAATAATGGAACACGGAGGCAGCAAAAAATTTAATATGAAAGCTGACGAAACGAAGAAATAACACATCAGAGGAAGTAAAGAGGTGATAATGTGAAGGGAAGGAATTATCCCAAATAGAAAAATATAGGGATATAAGGGTAGTCGGACACAACAACTGACTCAACTCTGCCCATTTTACACCTAACGGCAGTAATAAATTATATAATCAGGTAGTTTTTCATTAAAATACCATCCCACTTCCAACAGAGATTCTGTTGGTAAAATAATTCACCTCTTTATTCTAATGTTATATAATCAACCCAGAAGGGAAACAAATGAATAGAAGTTCTGCAAATCCATGCGAATAACTCCCAAAACTTTCAACAATTTGTCATTTAGACGCCACTGGAAGTGCGATAGCGTTAAACTGATTCATTATTCGTGAAACTTCATTCAAACTTTGTTAAAACTACAGGAGAAAGTGGAAACCATTCGTGAACATTTCGGTATAGTCAACAGGAAATTTCTAATCTGAAGAACTACGTAGAGCGATATACAAATTGGGATTGCGGTTGAAAAATGGAAGAAGAAATTAAATCATATAACAAAGATGATCCCGTGTCATTTTAAAGTATTTCTATTCCTTCGGTTCAGAGAGATAGCAAAGAAATAACATTATCTCAATTCCGAGCCATTTCAATTCGTTATCATGTTTTATGCATAGCCCGGAAAATCAGATTTAGTGGAATAGGGCATGAATAATTTGTCTTTTCTGCAATGTCATAGGATAATTTAGTTGGGATATGTACTCGAAAACTGAGATGGAATGCTTGAGACGACAAATCATATTGGAATGCACCAGAAGTTAGCATTGCTATGCAGTGGAATGAAAGAATATAAGAATATAGGAGGGATTGATGAGACCACGAGAACAAATATTTGGTTTGGATTGATTGAAAATATTGAAATCAATTGAATGGTTGAAAGTAAATGAGTTTTTGTGATGGGATGGATAGTAAAACGTCTAGACATTTATTCTGATTGAGATGAGAGTATATGTACAGTGTGTTCGTGAATAATACTCAACTTTGGACTGGTTCGATCTGGACCACTCGGATTAAAATGATTTTTTTAAGTATATTGCATTTATTTCAATGAATTGAAATCACGAATAACGGAGATATAGTTCCGTGAGTATCGACTTTTTCTATGGAAGTTTCTTACTCTTTAAAAAAATCGTTTTCTCAACTCTTTTAGTTTTCGAGCGTTTTGCCAAAAACTAACCCCTCCTTCATTGAATCTATATTTGTTTATAACTTTCAATTGTTTATGTTCGAATATCAAAATTTCGAACATTCTTCCAATAGTCCTTTCAAATTGAATGATCTATCGCACATATTTCAATTCACTCTAACTATTCGTTTATTGAAAGTATTCAGGTAATGGCTAATCATCTACGGAGACAATCATCTTTAACAAAAAATGAAACCGACGGAAAAAGAAACTGAAAAGCAGAAAATAACCATTCTTAGTACTAATAACTGAGCTCCTGAACTACTGTTAGTAACTAATTTTGAGTCGGCGCTAAACAAACTATCCTTAGGGGTGAATAATTCTTTTTCAAATTCAAATATGAGCAACCTCGAGGTATATTCTATACAATGAAAGAAGAATTATCTAAATCGGATAACCCAATACAAAGTTATGCCTGATAGAATGAGTTAACGAGCCAAAATTCAGAGGGTGAACGATTAAAATCCTCCATTTCGAAGTAAACCCTATCCAATGAGAGAATAATCATCGGCATGGAATAACTCTGTGGAAAGTTATGAGTAATCAGACATAAGAAAAAAAATAATAAAAAGAAATATACGCGTCGACTAGAAAACCTCCTTCTTTTGACTTCGTCGTTTAAAAAATGAATATATGTACAGTGCTTCTCAAAAGTCCCCTCCCCCCCTCTTATTTCTGGAACGATTATACATAAACAAGTGAAATTTGGAAACTGAATATTAAAGGTTGTAAACTTCCCCACTAGTGATGATAGATGACGAAATCGTCAAAGATGACGTCACAAGGCCATTGTGACTGATAACTTCTAATGGAACCCTACGGCAAACGATACCTCTTTTAAAAGGTATCGAAAAAACCTTTTCAATGATACCAATTTTGTTTGTGTTTATGGCAGTTTTAATGGCTCATTAGTAAACATTAAAATTCGAATTCCATTCAGTATGATATTAATTACAGATTTGAGAATCAGTATCTACTTGAAGGAATTGCTCAAAGTGACCTCCATTTACTTCCTGACAGTGAAATATCCCATTTTCAAACTCTTCTCGTCCTTTTGAAAATATGTCTGCGGAAACAGCCTCACATTCTGCAACAATACGTTGTTTTAAAACGTCAATATTGTCAGGTTCAGTGGCGTAAACCTCCGATTTGAGGTACCCCCACAGAAAAAAATCCAAAGGTGTGAGGTCTGGTGATCGAGCTGGCCATTCCGTTGAACCTCGTCGTCCAATCCATCTACCACGATACTCCTCATCCAAATACCGTCTCACTGCACCGTTATAGTGTGGAGGAGCACCATCCTGTTGGAATGTTATTTACAAATTGCCAAATTCATCTGGATTATCTTCCAACATTTCAAGGATTAACTGTTAACTGATTAACGATAAACATCACCAGTTGAATTAGTATTTGAAATAAGAGGCCCAACGATGTGGTTTCTCAGGATACCTGCCCAAACATTCACCTTCTAGGGAAATTGGGTACGTGTTTCACGAAACAGGTGAGAATTTGCGTCACTCCAATACCTCACATTCTGTGTATTTACATTTCCATTTAGATAGAAAGTACTTTCGTCACTAAAACAAATTGTTTTGACATAGTCTGGCTGTTGGTTGATTTTAGTTTCCATATTTTCACAAAATTCTAGTATTTGGTCTGGGTCGTCGTCTGAGAGTTGATTAACCATTTTAAATTCGTATGGATGAAATTTGTTATTTTTTCAACACCCTGTGTACTGTACTTCGACTGACTTCACAGGTAGATGCAACGTGAGTTATTGAAGGAGTAGGATTAACTATTACTTCTGCCAGTATATCAATTTTTTTCTCATCAGAAATTTGTGGTCTGCCAGATCGTTTCGCATCATTGATACTACCTGGTGTTTAAACTTACGTAGGAGCTCCCTCAAGTGAGTTTTCGAAACGGGGCGATCGGGAAACCTCTCATTGAAAATGCGTTCTGCTGCATGAATATTTTGTCCAGTTTCACCTGAAGCACGTACCATTTCGCTTCTTGAAGCACTTGAACGTTCGGCTCACAACAGTTTAACAAATTATTAAAATGTACAAAAATATTAAAAGTACCAAAAGCTGCTAAAACAGTTAAACGTTCGATCAACAATACACAAATTATTAAATGTTACAAAAACTTGGACAATTACAAAAACGTCGAATTGGGGAGACTAACAAAAACGTCAGCTCATTTGACAGCTATCCAGAGGCGGAGTTTGTATTTGGAATTTTAGTATTAACTGATTGAATTCATCACAGCTTTGCGTTTTTTAAAAGCGAGTTGCCAAAACTGCCATAAACACAAACAAAATTAGTATCATTGAATAGGTTTTTTCGATACCTTTTAAAGAGGTTCGCACGCCGTAGGTGGAGTGAACAATGACCAATGGATGTAGGTACCAAAAAAGTAAATAAAAGGAACACTTACATTATTATATCATGGATATCATGACATCATGGACATAAACAGGCACAATAAAAAAAAGACCCGATTCAAAACAATCATTTCAATTTATATCAAAAATATCTTTTAGTCATGAATCAGCTTTCTCGCCATTGAACACTCAGGAATTGGATTGATACCCGATACCTGGTTAATGAACGGCGATGAACTTTGAATTACAGGAAATACTTTATTTCAATAAATGTGATACTGGATGATGGATTACTAACAAATAAATTGATAACGGAATGTTTGCCATCTGGGTTCGATTATGTTTGAATTTCTATTTCAGGTCTAGGAAATTAATTTTGAATTTAAAAAAAGAAATGAGTAGTATATTTTTCATACTCAACACATCATGCTGCCAGTCTATGATGACACATCTCAAGAATGTAAAATGTTCAAACCAAATTATTACCCAATTATGATTACCCATCTAACATTTTATTAATTATTCACTCATCCAATTATTTGATTATGCTGTATTCTGATTACGTAATATTATTCATACATCCTCTCACTATTTGTCTCCAAATATTAGTATTCATTGTAGCCAAAAACTTTCTGTAACTAGTTCGAATCCCAATCCTAATTTGATTTTAATTTTGATTCAAAAGTTAATTTCAATTAGTTTTAGTAATCTAGTTGCTTATTTGAGAAACTTGCCCATTCCATGCTGAAAATCTGTGATTGCACTTCACATATTGCCACGTAAATTGCACATGTAATCATATATTGTACATAAATTTGCTAGTTTTACAATTATAACATGAATACAATAAGCAAAACTATCGTAACACGCAAGAAATATATGTATATACATGTATCATCATAGCGTATTCTGAATTTTTATTAATTATAAATGCCACACACAAGCATCTGAAGCTTCAGTGTTCTTCCTCTGTCATGTTTATTTTATATTTCCACATCTTCTTCTCCAGTCTATCATATTGTATCTAGGAAAATTAGGAAATGAACATATCATTATATATATATATATATATATGTGAATTGCATCAGATTATTGATAGTGACATCTATAATCTGTGCGGTGAAGCTTGGACCTAATATCGTGGAATTTTAAAATCACGAGATTTCGTGCACTTTAACAGGTCACTAACAAATTGTTAGAAAGGCCTACCCACGATATCAATAGTCGTACTTCTCATGCGTTTAACGCAAACATCGATATCGAGAATGAGAGAAATCTGTTACGAATCCAAAAGACAACACCATCCGTCCACAGCCTGTTTCATGGTCTCCCAATCATCAGGACGGCTTGTGGTCTCTTTCAAATCCGCATCAGATTTCTCGTTGGTTCATCTAACCTAGGCCAATACAAACATGTGAATTGCATCAGATTATTGATAGTGACATTATAATCTGTGCGGTGAAAACTGGACCTAATATCGTGGAATTTTAAAATCACGAGATTTCGTGCACTTTAACAGGTCACTAACAAATTGTTAGAAAGGCCTACCCACGATATCAATAGTCGTACTTCTCATGCGTTTAACGCAAACATCGATATCGAGAATGAGAGAAATCTGTTACGAATCCAAAAAGACACACCATCCGTCTACAGCCTGTTTCAATCTCGTGATTTTAAAATTCCACGATATTAGGTCAAGCTTCACCGCACAGATTATAGATGTCACTATCAATAATCTGATGCAATTCACATGTTTGTATTGGCCTAAGGCTATGAACCAACGAGAAATCTGATGCGAATTTGAAAGAGACCACAAGCCGTCCTGATGATTGGGAAACCATGAAAAAGGCTGTAGACGGATGGTGTCTTTTGGATTCTACAGATTCTCTCATTCGATATCGATGTTTGCGTTAAACGCATGAGTACGACTATTGATATCGGGTAGGCCTTTCTAACAATTTGTTAGTGACCTGTTAAAGTGCACGAAATCTCGTGATTTTAAAATTCCACGATATTAGGTCCAAGCTTCACCGCACAGATTATAGATGTCACTATCAATAATCTGATGCAATTCACATGTTTGTATTGGCCTAAGGCTATGAACCAACGAAATCTGATGCGAATTTGAAGAGACCACAAGCCGTCCTGATGATTGGAAACCATGAAACAGGCTGTAGACGGATGGTGTGTCTTTTGGATTCTGTAACACTCCCTCATGGGGGAATGACATTCACCTACAAATATATATATATATATATATATATATATATATATATATATATATATATAAGAAATGTCAAGTCACTTGACATTTCTTCCCTCATGGGGGAATGACATTCACCTACAAAAAATGTGATAATCCTTATTTTAATACTTAACTAGTTATTTTAAATTGTATAATATCATCATTCATCCTTCATAATGTGTCAACCATCATATTTGAACACCTTTATAATCATTCTCAACAAAGATTCTCCCTGATGATGGAAATAATTAATAACATTTCCGAAAGCTTGGACAACCTTTAAAGAGTTCTCTTTTATTTGCTGCATAACCATACTATATAATATATATATTATTATAATAGCATATACTTCAGCCTGAGCACTGGTGTATGTTTTCTTTTTTTATTATTGTAGCGTATACACTTTCTAAGACTTTCAATCGTTAGTGGTAGTGCGCGGTTGAATTTGGGGGGACCACTGTACCCCTAGATTTATTTCTGGACATAAAAAGGTGACAGCTACAAAATCGCACGGCACCATCAGGACAGTTATTAACCAATGACTCATTCCATCATCTAAATGCACTTCTTCATTGACCAGCCTATATTTCAAAGCCGCAAATAACCTGGCGATTCCCCTGCGGCATTGGAGAGACTTGTTTTTACTCACATAATGAGCAGGAAAACTTTTGCAATCTAATGCAAACAATAGTAATTTGTTAAAGAAGTAGAAGTAGATTTGCGATAAGTATCAATTGAGGAACTCTGTGAATGGATAGATAACAAGGGTTTGAAGTAATTCGAAAACTTCGATCATGGTTCGCGGATGATAACCCACTTCATAACTTTAATCTTAGGAATATTTATGATGATGCAGTTCTGTAATTCTAGGTACATTTTATTCTTATTCGCTATTGTCGGTTCAGGAGTTACAGTTGGCTAAGTTCTGTTTAAAATATACTTATATTTTTTGGCTTCACTCAAGCTCCACTTGATTTTAAGTTGAGTTTGAAAGGGTGTTTTTTTTCATTTATAAAGGGACATATAGACATTTTTGTTTGTATTCGGAAGAACACAATATAATGTTTCAAAATTTTGCTGCAATATTGCCGAACTATTGTGCAGTCTTTCGAAACATTATTCAAAAAAACTTTATGCGAATCATATTTCGAAATGTCCTGGACTTATTTGAAAAATTCCATAAAAGTGTCAAATTATACGAGTATTTTTTTCTAAAATTTGATGGGAAATAAACAATGCTTGACATGTTGATAATTCAACCACCACGTCATTGAGATCTATCTCTCCAAGATACAACCGATTTTTTTCTGAAATCCCAGGCTAATTTGAACCGTTGTAACATTTGTATTGATACTAGAAAAATTCAGCTGTTGGTAGTAAACAACTGCATTCGGATTCCCAAATCCGCTGAATAACGCCCGGAATGATGAGTTTTCATGATGAATCAAACAGGGGGGGTTTCAGTTTGATGTGATTGCTTTGAATGTATTTTACAAAAAAATTATTAACAAAGACAATAAGTAAGTCATTTGAAAATTCTCAAATGTCACTTCTACAAACACGCTGAATTATTATTCGATATATTATGAGCAGCATTCCATCACATAACAAAACACATTTCCAGAAATAAAGCAATTTTCTATACAACTTTGTAGGGAAAAAATCTGTATAGCTCTAAAATTTGTTCCCAAAAGAAATATTTTTTCAGATTTCCTATTGTTGGTTTGTGTTTTGTGCTCTACTGCAATCCCAAATTGCACCAATAGGTCCACAGACTTTTCATATACCAGTCTGTGAAAAAAATAACATATTTTTATTCCTCTGTGATATTCGAGTCACTCAACGTCTCAATTATGACCAACATGGGGGCCATGATGTCCAAGTTTTTTCCAGAACTGAGATTGAGGTATTACCGGGTGTTCCAACACAGCGGATATTATGGTCACCCATCCAAGTACTAGCCTTGCTGCTTCAGATATCGACACATTTCAACTTGACCAGCTGACCGTTTCCCCAATGAACTGATCGTAACCACAAATACAAAACTCTAGGAATCGTATTTGAAGTGTAAAAAAAACTAGGACAATAATATTCAAAATGTCTGAATCAAAGTTCAACTGAATTGCAGTGGAGCACATGTAGAAGAATTAGTAAAATAATATTTTATATGGTTATGTAATCTGAGCAATGATGCAGGTTCACAGTTGACGATCTGGAATAACAAAACATATGAACGTTGTTAGTTTCAAAGCATTGATTGGATGGATGTTGTTGGAGAGTCTGCATTGACTGTAAAGACCATATTTTCAGTACTTACATACTTGATTTATTTTACATTCACGCGCCAGTACGTAAGATCGGAGTCATCAAGCCTAAAGTTCCTTGGATCAATGATAACATGAATCGAATGTTCAAAGAAATATATTTTTTGAATTATGATAATTTGAGAAACGTTGCTCTTAACGCAATGAAAAAAGAGATCATATTGACTTTGTGTCCAGGAATACTTCCAATTCAAATAGAAATTTACGGCAAGCCGTAATCTGAATGTAAAGTTGAAGAATAATTCCTCAATTCCTATAAATCTGGGAGGTCTGAGGTCCAAATGAGATGAATGATCATTTTCTGAATAATAACACTCCTAATGATTTGATTCGTGCTGACACTTGTTTTCATTTCGAAAACAACCTCTTAGATCCCAATCTCCATTTCTTGTTCAGTTTAACGTCGTTGGAAGGAATCCATTTTCGTGACTAAAATGTGACATATTTCAACTCAAATCAGTGAGAGAGAGTGAGTGTACTTTTAATCACTAGAGATTAAAAATCTTCCGATCACAGTGAAGTGTTACCTAGGTTACCAATAAACAACCATCATGAACATTGCTCTAAGCTCAGCAACAGTGTCGAATTTTTTTGTCGAACAGTAGGCTGGTTTCTAAATTTAATGCAACACAAGCAACGGTAGCGCACATTTTTATTCTTCGTAGGCTGGTTGCGATTTGGTTTCGACGAGTCAATGATAATAGTTATTTATGCGACAATTGCGAGATGAGTTCTTTCAATTTCTGCGAAAATGGAAAAAATCAGATTTAAACCCCGAGAGTAAAGCGCATTCAATCACTCGCCTGGTTGAGGCTCTCCCAACTCGCTCCTCGATCGCTCAACATCCAGGTTCGTGATTAAATGCTACGCTTTACTCACTTGTCCTAAAAAACGCTATTTTGAATATATATGAACAGGGTTGATTTGTTTGAAAATATGAACAGGATGTTCGTTGAATCAAATGTAGAGTCATCTGCGACTCAAAGTTGAACTATTTTCCATCGTTCAAGATAACCTCTTGTTGAAAAGGGCAACATCCTCAATTGAATATTGAATAGAGAAATTTTTCTGTGAATTGAAAAATCCAAGATAAAAATGAAGTTATGCTTGTGAATATCTAACAGAAAACAACTGCTCTGAAATCTGATTAATTCGGCACATATTTCAATCGCGATGTTGAAATTCTGCAGTCCCTCTTTAGATAAGATCCTTATACATACAGGGTTGATTTGTGGAAAATATAAACAGGATGTTCATAAAATCAGTTGTAGTTGTTTTCTGTTAGACAATCACAAAAAATAACTTCTTTTAATCGTGGATTTTTCGATTCACAGAAAAATCTTTCTATCAATATTTAATTGATAATGTTTTCCTTTTCAACATACAGGGTGTTCTATAATTGAATGCTGATCCTGAGGGGCAAACATCCTTGGATGATTTCAAGAAAAATTCTTCATATGAACATAGGTCCGCAACCGCTTTATTTCTGAGATACAGGATGTTGAAATTCAACAAAAAAATCAGTTCTTCTTCAATATCTCTGAAACCGCTTTTTTCTAAAAGTACGCATAAAAATACATTTTTTCCATGATAAAGGATTTCCTAATTTTCATCAGTGGCGTCCCTGTTAACATGCCCTGTCATATTTTTGATCAAAATAATGATATGCCTCTGTCTTTTTTCCAAATAAATATTTTCTCTATCTTCTCATAAAAATGGTCTCCTTTCGATTTACAGAATAAAATACATTCATTTGCTTGCCCCTATTCGATTTTTTTTCTTAGTCCTTATTTCACAATTGTGGTAACCAAAGGATCTATGCAATGTTTTTATAATTTATAGTAACCAATAATTAGTTTTTGTAATGAGTACGCATGAAAAAATTTTATTTAAAAAATAAATAATAGTTTAAAAAAACTAAAAAACACGCTTGTATAGGAAACCAGACTAAAAAAATAGAAAATAAGAAAAAAATGTATTTTATTTGAAAAAAAAGCGTGGGGTGCATGGTATCGCCTCGGCCAAAAATTACCTGTGATCTGAGACATTTCTTATTTTACTGCTCTAGGTGTGTAATTATTGATACCATGCACCCCACGCTTTTTTTTAAATAAAATAAATGATTTTCTTATTTTCTATTTTTTTAGTCTGGTTTCCTATGAAAGCGTGTTTCTTAGTTTTTTTAAACTATTATTTATTTCCCACTTTTTAGTGTGGTTTATTTATAAAAGCGTGTTTTTTATTTTATTTTTAATTTTTATTTCAATGATTTTTTGCAAATTGAAAAATGGAATAACCTTATCAAATTGGGTAATCATAATCTCCGACCCCAAAAACCCCCACATACCAATTTTGAATAGAATCAGACCATAATCACAAAACTCGGCCGCCATTTTGAAGCCGCCATTTTGAATTTTTCGATTTTCACAGAAGAATCATAATATTCGACCCCAAAAACCTCCACATACCAATTTTGAATAGAATCAGACCATAATCACAAAACTTGGCCGCCATTTTGAAGCCGCCATTTCATATTTCTCAATTTCCACAGGAGAATCATAATATTCGACCCCAAAAATCATCACATACCAATTTTCAATAGAATCAGACCATAATCACAAAACTTGTACACCATTTTGGAGCCGCCATTCTGAATTTTCAGTTTTGATAAAAGATCATTATCTCGACCATGAAAACCCTCAGATACCAATTTTGAAGCGAATCGGATCATAATCACAAAACTTGTACGCCATATTGGAGCCGCCATTTTGTATTTTTTTCAATCAAAAATTTCTCAATGCATTGTCACCGGAATTATGTACACCTGCCAAATTTCACATCATTCGAACGTCTGGAAGTGGGTCAAAATCGTGCCCAAAGGAGTCGGCTACAAACAAACAAACAAACAAACATACAAGTGAAGCTGATATAAAGCGTGTAAAGACATAACTATTATGAACAAAAACTACCAAAATCAAATCAACTGTTTGGAATGTCCGCCTCCTGCAAGCATGCACGCTTCAGCCCTCCTTGTCATTGACTCGCGTACTCTTTGTAAAATTCCTGGAGTATTCCTTGTTGCTTCACAGAAAACTTTTACGCGGTTTCGTAATTTTTCCTCAGCTAGAATTGGTTGACTGTACATCCGAGTCTTAAAATGTCCCCAGAGAAAATAATCAAGACTGTTCAAGTCTGGAGATCTAGCTGGCCATGACTCTGTTCCCCCACGACCTATCCAACGATTATGGAAGTTTTGGTTTAAATATTCGCGTGCCAGAGCACTGAAATGAGCAGGTGTACCATCGTGCATAAACCACATGCGATTTCGCATCAAAATAGGAACATCTTCCAACAGAATAGGCAAATTATCTTCAAGAAATCGGCGATAATTATGTCCATTCAACCTGCGTGGAGAAAAAAAAGGTAAAATTAGGTAATCTCCAGTAATTCCAGCGCAGGCATTCAATAAGAACTGCTCCTGGTGATGAGATTCCATGATTGCATGCGGATTTTCCCTTGGCTCAAAAATGATTATTATGAAAATTTCTGATCCTGGTTTTGGTAAAACTAGGTTCGTCCGTGGATAAAATTTCCCTGTCAAATGAAGGATTTTCGGTAACTTTTTGAAGAAACCATCGGCAGAAATTCACTCGTAATGGAAAGTCTCGAGGAAGTAGAGCCTGAACCCGTTGAATGTGATAGGGATAAAATAAATAATCATGAAGAATCCTCCATACTTGCATATGGGCGATATTCAAATTATTGGCAATTTGCCCCGTACTTATTTCAGGATTTTCGTCAACTGATTTTGAAACAACTACCTCAATTACTGGAGTTCTTGCAGTTCAATGTGCTCTTTTCAAGTGATAATTGGGCTGAAAACTTCCTGTTTCACATAATCTTCTGTGGGTTTTCGAAATCGTTCAAGCATCATTCTATTTGGGAAGCGCTCTTGATACAGTCACCTGGCTTCATATGCGTTCCCGTCAGCAAGCCCATACAAGTAATGCATGTCTGCTAATTTGGTATTTGTGAAATCTACCATGTTTTTTTTTTTAATAAGTTTTTATAACGCGAATAATATCACTGAAGAAGTGTCGAAATTGTTTATTTTGGAAAAAACGGAATGTATTCTTAGTATACTGAATGTTTCTAGCCCACACGATAATCCTCTTCAACGGCTGATTTTGCATAGGGACAAACAAATGAATATTTTGGAAAATAATGCCAAGTGGGATGGCGACGATTAGGGAATCACTGAGCATTTATTCGAGATGTATCAGTTGCATTCTCTTCTGCTTCTCCGTAAATTAGCAACATGTCAATTTTCTCGTTTCTGGTATAATTTTACATTTCAAATTATAAACTACGCAACAAATAAATTTTCAAATGTGACAGCATATTCATTAGCCTATTTGTTCAGGTAGTCCTAGCCACAGCTTCAATTGTTTGTCACGGATAACTAGAACAGCAGGACTAAGTGCATAAGTATACCGAATACGTATTATTTGTTTTAAGGTATAATCGTTTCCTGCAATTATTCAGAAAAATAGTGGAAATGAAGTGAAAGTGTGTGGTATCAAATTATTCGCAAGAAAATGATCTTCCACAAAAAGCGAATGAGCCACCCCCTTTCCATTTGAAAAAATCAAGGTAACTGGAAAAATTCATATTTGCGACATTTGAGTAATTGTTGAAACGACTGTGAAGTCATGAGCCTCAAAGTCGTATTTTTCCTTCTTACTTCATGAAGAATGAAGCGATTTACACGATCGAAAATTCAAATATGGAATGACTTTATTTGTCAAATATTGACAAGTAAGGTGCTTGTCAATATTTGACAAATAAAGTCATTCCATATTTGAATTTTCGATCGTGTAAATCGCTTCATTCTTCATAAGCCTCAGAGTCGTATTTTTCCTTGTTACTTTATGAAGAATGAAGCGATTTACACGATCGAAAATTCAAATATGGAATGACTTTATTTGTCAAATATTGACAAGTAAGGTGTTGTTGGATTTAGAATGTCATTCTCGATCGAAATAAATAAAAATATGTAGGATGTCCCATTTGAAAATCGAAAGTTTGGGTAATTTCCGGTCAAACTGGGAGTACGGCAAAGCAAGTTAATATACAGAAAAATGTAAATTGAACTATAAACAGATTTCGTTTTTCTATCTTCAATAATAAAAAAGTTATAGGGGTGAGTCACCCTAGAGAATCACCTGGTAAACGAGCCACCTATAAGAAATTACATCGAAAAAAAAAACTATCTGTCAATAGAACTCAATTCGAGTTGCGATTCGGCAGCAATTTGGAAGGCTGAGATACATCACAAATATCTGGACAAATGCACATGTAGCAGTTCCAATGGATCTCGAAACTACTGATTATGGCTGGATATATCAATCAACAAGCCATGTACAAATATAAATGGATTGATGGTTCACAATTACCCTCAATATATGAAGATATGAAGATGAATTTTGTTATTAAAATTTAACAATTCTCTTACAACTTCACTGACCTCGACTAGCAATAATTTCATGCAATTTTTACAGTTAAAAACTATAACTTCACAAAATTCCAGAGCTGCACTCAAAGATGTTATTTTCATTGAAACTTGACGCGTTTGAAGAAATTCATCAAAACATATTCATTATCTATTAAGTATGGTACATCTCGTAATTTATGATTTCCAATTCATTCCATTCTGTATTTCAAAGATAAAATGGGGACAACCCCCGTACACCCCTGTGAAGAGGCAGTAGGAGGTTGCCTCGCGATGTTTTCCGATTTGTAGAGATACGTTATTTCAAGTCAAATAAAGCTATATATCCCTTCCTGGGATTCGGTAATGAGAAAAATCTGTAATTTACGCATCGTCAAATTCAAGCTATTTCCTGGGAAAAGTGCGTAAAAAAAATAGGTTGAAAGAAATTTTGAGCAGCCTTTGGCCGCTGCAAAGCAAGTCATACTCTGTGAAAATGTTGTTTTGTGTTTCGAGGGGTTGTGAGGGTGGCTGTTCTGGGGTAATATATTTTGGTGACTTTCAGAAGTTTTTTAGTTGATTTGAGCGCAATACTTTGAAAGCGAGCATTCATCCACAATAGCTACCAGGGCGTTTTCGAATTGATGAAGTGTTTGGGGTTATCTGAGCGCCGGGCAGCGGTCCTGAGGAATATTTGACCGCCCGCCCCCGCTTCCTGCCCCGGGACTGACTTCTGCCTGTAGAGCTACACATTCGTCAGCTAGTAACGAAGCTTTCTATGTCGAAATGTCCATTGTACCTTATTATATTTGATTTAGGTAGCCAGCTCTCCGTCTAGAATGCTTTACCACTCATGAGAGATTCTGGTGATATCTGGTGACTCTTGAGTCAATGTACTCGTACCATGTGTCCGCATAAGGGTGCAAGCAGTAAGCTATGAGTTGTTTCACTATGATTGGACAAAGCATACAAGTTGTAGCAAAATAGAGTTATGTTATCTGTTGCTCAATTACCCATGGCTAATCCGTCGAGAGGAAAGTCAATGGTGATTTAATTTTTCCCTGAATCTATCCATCAGCGAAAATTGTTTCGAGTGAATTACTAATATTTCGAGGAATTCCTGTATAGATAATGACTTTGTGCATTTAATCCTTTCCTTACATTCACAACAAGTTGGTTACTGGTCGCCAACCAATGTTTTTTCCGACAGTCCGAGCTAGCCAGTACTCTATAGAATATGAAGAGAAAGGTTCCGCAAGGGGTCAAAAGAGATAGAACAACGGCCACGGAAAGAACAATTCAACGTTAATTTCAGTTGACCAAAAAAATTATCGACAATTTCTGAGTTGTCTATTCTTAGATCAAGAAAAGGCACAGGAGCCTTTTCATGGTCGCTCAATTTCTCATCAATTCATATCAGGATGGGCTTGGGCTTTTCTATCACTCTGTTTACATCTTTATGAAGACCTTCCAATAAATATCTGAGAAATTCCGAGTAATCCTGTTGAGCTACCCCATGGAACGCGGTGCGAATATTTGTATTTGGCTTTGCAGAAAAACACCATTCACCACCTAATCAGTCAAATTTTTTGACCAAA
Organism: Gonioctena quinquepunctata; assembly: GCA_018342105.1. Taxonomy (NCBI): domain Eukaryota; kingdom Metazoa; phylum Arthropoda; class Insecta; order Coleoptera; family Chrysomelidae; genus Gonioctena; species Gonioctena quinquepunctata. The sequence goes on from JAFIRS010000191.1 coordinate 585,459, forward strand.
GTTCTTTTATCACTACCGCAAATGCTTTATCAAAGCACCCTTCATACTTATATCAGGCCACCCTATAATATTCACTTTGCCAAATGAGTATAATAAATGAGGGGAATATATATCGTAACTCCAGAGGAAGGACAAATTGGATGGGAATTACATTGCGGAGACATGAAATATCAATCGATAGGTTATCGTTGACATTGGTCTAACTCCAATTATCCTAAAAGAGTTTTGGCAGGAATCGAGCTTCGTCGTAGCAAGTGAACCGGCAAAATTGAATTTGCACATATGTTGTAGGAATTGGAGCATTGGGGAATCATTCAGATGGAACTAAGTATCCAAATGATCAAATTTTCACTTTATAACATTTGACGTAAGTTTGCTGACAATGAGGATATATTTGAACATATGTTCACTATAGGAGTTTCCATTTGGAAATATTTAGTCGAGAAACTCCTGGAATCAAGCAGAACCATGTCACTAAATGTTCAATTCACAGGCAAAAATTAGAGTTCTCTCACAGTGGAAACATCCAAGAAGTTCAGTATTGAAGATACAAGTTTTTTGAGTCAATTGCTCATCAATAATTATTAAGGAAAAAGACGAAATTTTTTTTCATAAATTCACTAGAAACCAAAAAATGTTAACATTATCATATATGTCATTGATTTTACCTGCAGTTTTCACTATTCTTACTGATTTAGGTTTTATTTAATCTAACCTAGACTTTTTTCTTGCTTCTCTGTTTTATTTTATTTATTGGAATAAAATAAAAATTGGGATACTTTTATATATCTTTTTTTCTTTAATCAATCCACATAACAATTAAACTAAGCTGGAACATGTGGTTTGGTATGGGTACCAAAGTTTTGCTATGAGAACCAAGGTTTGCCACCAAGACGTCAAAGTTGGAGCGTCGTCAAAGTGACAGATGGTAAGATGCCGGCATAGATCGCTACCTTTTAACGCCTACCTAACCCAGAACCTTGTACAGTTTCAGACAATCGTCGGCAACGTTTCTAGCAGATTCAGGCGGAGGGATAACGAACATAAAACGTCTTGGAGGCTGGTAGTCAACTGCGAAAAACTCAAAATCTGCTCCTGGAACATCAACAGCGCACTCACTCGCAAGGATGAGCTGCACGAACTGATATCCAGAACACAAGTGGATATTATCGCCATCGAGGAAACAGCGCTGAAACACCAGAATAACTTCCATCTTCCAGGAATCACCTGCTACCGAACAGACAGACCCCGTTGTCGCACCCGCGGAGGCGCAGCCCTGCTAGTAAGGACCGGTCTCGAACAACACGAGGCTGAGAAACCAGAACAATCTCGAGGCGAAGCAGTTGCAGTGGAAGTGGATGTCAGACGCATAGGAATGCTAAGAATCATCTCATCGTTTATCCTGCCAGGGGGAAATATACAAAGAGAAGACCTAGCAGAACTATTTCCAGACCATCACCCAACTGTAGCCATCGGAGACTTCAACGCGAAGTCGCAGACATGGCACTGCAGAAACAACAATCCACGAGGCCGAAATCTGGAGATTTTACTGGCCGACTACAACGACATCGAAGTAGTAGCCCCCTTCAAACCCATCAACCACGGACTAGCAAACCATACATCAGACATCCTAGACATAGCACTGATACAGTCCATCCCAGCCAACACTGAGATGGAAGAATTGGACGAAGGCTCCTCAGAACACAACCCAATCCTACCAATAATAGGGGAGGGAGACGCGGAACCTGAGGAACCAGCTACCAGGAAGACCACCGACTGGAACCGATTCCAAAGAATCATACACGACTCCATAGGACACATCCCACAAATACACACAAAGACAGACCTCGAAAGAGCAACAACACAGTTGCAACAAACCATCCAGGGAGCAATATAACGTAGCTCCAAGACCACTCGAGCAACCAGGTTCAATTCCCAACTAGCACTAACCCCAGGTTAGGGAGTTGGTTAGGAACAGGCGCCGCTTGAAAGAGTTATACCAGAGAACACTGGCCCCTGAAGATAAGAGAAGAATGAACCAGTCAGACAGGCAACTGCGGCTGGAACTCAAAGCTCGCCAAACACAGCAATGGACAAACAGGATGACAGAAATGAGCACAGAAGACAACTCTGTATGGAGCCCGCCCCTCCACTGGTCTACACTGACTACGAAAAGGCAGAAGCATTCGCGACGCCTCCGAACGCCAGTGTAGAGACAACCAGGTCAACCTAACCGACGAGGTGGAAGACATGGAAACCCGAGCCAGTCAGACTGTCAGGAGAATAAGACGGATCAATGATGCCGAGCACGTCCTTGAACCAACTTCGCTAGAAGATACAAGGACAACATCTTAAACCTTGCTACCCGCAAGGCACCCGGACCAGACCAAATTTCGGATAGAGCCTTGAAGGCTCTACCGAGAAGAGGAATTGCTGCCTTGACCAACATCGTCAATGCAGTGCTCATGCTCAAACACTTTCAACGACCATGGAAAGAAGCCACGGTTATCATGATCCCCTAACCCAACAAGAATCATGTGATACCGCAAAATCACCGACAAATCAGCCTCACACCCTCGATGAGCAAGGTGGCAGAGCAACTCATCCAGAGACGATTGAAACCACTCACGGAAGAACTCAACGTCCTGCCAGACGAGCAGTTCGGCTTCCGACAAGGACACTCTAGGGAAATGCAGGTCCTGAGGATGGTGGACATTGCCGTAACAGGCTTCAACCTGGGCAATAAACACCGCACGGGAGATTTTTTCCCAGACGTTTCCAAGGCCTTCGATAGAGTCTGGCACGATGGCTCAATCACCAAAATTGCAGACCTCGGATACAACACTCCCATAGTGAAGCTGATAGACTCCTTCCTGCGGGGACGGCGGTGCCAATGTGAAACTGGCAGCGCCTTCTCAGCAGTGAGGACCCTAGAAGCAGGAGTACCGCAAGGCGCAGTCTCATCTCCACACCTGTTCTCCATCTACACGGCGGACATCCCAAAGCCTGCTGACATTTTCAACAAGCTAGCGCTGTACGTGGTCGACACCCATCACTAGTGGCCAGATCGGTGAACGCAACGCAAGTAACCCGATACCTGCAAGATCGAGCAGACAAGCCTGAGGACTGGTTCAACCTATGGAAGATCGAGATCAACGCGGAAGAGGGCCAAGCAATACTACCAGAAGGCCAGAAGGCGAACAACACCGTCAGGACATGTCATCATGAAGGACCAATGAATCCCATGGGCAAACGAGGCCAAATACCTTGGAGTCACCCTGGACAAAAGATTGACATTCAGGCAACACGTAGATCGGAGGCTCGGACTAGCGAGAGCCGCCCGAAATAACCTCTACCCCTTCATAGGACGCCTTGGAAACATGGACCTCCAGTTGAAGCTGCTCCTTATCAGGACGATCCTCTTCCCCATCATCCTGTATGCATCCGCCGCATCGAGTCAATGCGCACAAACATACAGGACCAAGATCCAGCTATTCTTAAACGTGAGCCTAAGAATAGCAGTGAACGCTCCCAGATACGTCTCGAATAGATTTATCTACAGGAACCTGAATATCAATTCGAACTTCATTGACGACCATCTTCGGAACCACGCCACCGCGACGGACATCCACACGAATCCGGTCCAACCACGAAACCAAACCCAAAAAAAGGGAAAACCCCAAAACCCCCCGCCGAGAGTAGCACTCCGGCGCGTCAGGAGAGTAACAACTCAATACAAAACACGTAAGATCAACACACCCACATCACACCATACACTTACGCACCCATCAGGTACATCACCACCATGCACACACAGCACAAGTCAGGTAAACATACAATGATCAGATAACAAGGGGTTCAAAGCACTCAGAGGCTGATTTCATACCACAGGAGGTACGATTTCAATCTTGTAAACGTGCCATTTGCGAGTTGAGGACCGCTCCAAGGAGGAGCGGGGGAGGATGGAAGTGGACAGTAAATCTCGTTCACACATAACGTGAAGGGGATTTACTATCCATGGGCGCTCAACCTCAAGGGGGGCATGGTGCGTAGTCAACTGTTTGCTGAAGGTTACTTGGAGGACTCCGAAGACCATAACAAAACCGATGCTGTCTCCGTAGTCGTCATCTTCATGCACTTTGCAATCTACGAGTGTTACTCTAAGAAGCCAATTACCACCAACTAACTCCGCTGGACCAGTTATTCTAACTCATTTGCAGGATGCAACAAATTGTGTTTTTACTCGACTGCGCGTCGCAAAGGAGGGGAATGTGTTTATCAGCCTATGTATGTATGTTTGTTCCTTTGTGGCGCTCCAGAGACTCAAACGCGTGGGCCGATTCTGATGATTATATAGTCAATCGAATTGTCTTAAGGTAGTTGTCGTGAAATCTACTTCCAACCAGATTTCCTTTATACACATATCACTTCCAGTTAACATCATTTCCTGTATCATATTAAATTCTTGGAATCCTCCACCACACCGAAAGCGAGATATAAGGCTTCAAAGTTGCAACGTTTAACACGTAATCCCTAGAGTGAGCTACCGCGGACACCACATTTTAAGGCATAACTAAAAACCCTCCATTCAGATCTTTTTGAAAAACTAGTATATTATAAAAAAGTTAGTACACATTTTATAGAAGAAGTCAAACACGCGTAGCCATATAGTTATTTAGTTATTGCCATAAGAAGTTTGTAAATTATTGCGTATGAGAAGTGCAAGAGAGGCTGAGAATCGTGGCAATGCCTCAAGCGAGCGCTCGTGATTCAAATAAGCGAAAGCGCGAGGGTCTTGGGGGTGTGAATTGAACGAATATATTCATGAATAGTTATTTTGCATAATTGCGTTAATATAACCTGATGCATTTCAAACATAATCAAAACTGATTCAGATTTCCAAAAGGCTAATAAATTTTAACGTATAAATCTACAAAAAATATGAACAACAATGGATGTAATATCATTTATTTCTCTTACTATTATATTGAATAATCACTTGATTGACTAAACATTTATTTTTGAATCAATAATGATTTCAGTAAATGCTACCCTATTTTCAGTAACTCTATGTTTTCTATTCTCCAATTTTTCAGTTGAGTGATTAATCGCAGCTTTTCCTTAATCGTGTTTCAGAAAATCGTATGTTATAATTTGTTGCTCAATTTTTTCCAATAATTCCCGTGATATAACATTTGTGAAGGCACTTGAATAAGGTGAATTACAAAATATTATTTCGTTCTCAGGTCGCTCTGAAATACATCCTTTATATGATTTCATGAATGTTGATAATTCTGACTCTTACCAATGAAGCGAAATATTTTTTGCAAAATGTGAACATCATACCTACATCGCTTCGTGAAATATATCTGATGTTTCGTTTGGTATTGAATCTTTGGTTAATTTCGATAGCTCGAACATTTCTGGCCCTTTTCAACCTGGGAACGGTTTTATATATATATATATATATATATATATATATATATAAATATATATATATATATATATATATATATATATAATTCTATTTCACAATCCAGATGTTTCTAAATCAAAATAAACTATGGAATAATTCATTAATATTGATGAGATGTTTTTTAATGATAGTGATGATGCTCATCATTCGTTAATTCCAACGCTTGGTTGATATGTTACACCTTCTGACTTTTCCTTTGAATTTCTTAACATTTTTCTTTTTTTGGTCAAATCAACTCTGCGCAATTTTTTTTCTCTTGATGTCATCAACAGTCTTCTTTTTTGTTTATTAGAATCGTATCTTTTGGCATATGTATGACTACGTTCCAAATTAATTTTTTTTCTTATATTCAATAACGATACCTCGCCAATGTTTTTAGAGCAAACTGCACTGTATCACAACTAAATTCGAGCGATCGTTGGATTGCGACGTTGCCAACAGTCCAGTCATGGCTTATTTGCTGTGTAACGCATGCTAGTTGCGTTTCTCAGTGTACAGTTCCCTAAAAAAGATACCACCAACTCAGCGTTTGAATATGTATCGCGCCGCGCTATACTCGAGCCTAATCATTGACACTGTTTGTAGCACGACAACTACCTTAATCTTGCAAGTATCACTACAGTAGTCAACGGTAATCAAAATTCGATATGGCGACAACTAGACGCCATATTGTGAATAATGACATGACAGTAATAATCAAAATTCAATACGGCGACAACCAGCGCCATATTGTGAATAAACACAGGACAGTAATAATTAAACTACAATATGGCGACAACCAGACGCCATATTGTGACAAAATTCAATATGGCCACAACCAGACCAAAATGTGAAATCATCCTGCTACTGTCCATATAAACTTTGAGGTGTTCATGTTGAAAAATGGGAGCATTCTTGATTGAATATTGAAAACACAGATTTTTCTGAAAATTAGAAAATCTTCGACAATAATAAAGTGATTCTTCGAAATATCACAAAAACAACTACTTTTTCGGCTAAATTCAGGCTGGACATTGATAGACATCTGATAGGTATTTGCATTTTCATTGGAAAAGTTATTTGAATTTCCATTCCAGTCTCAATTGAGATCTCATATAGATAAATGAAGTGAAGGATCGGTGTCTCGATACAATTATGAATACTGGGAGCAGGGTAGTTGTAGTTGTCTCAGTCTGTTTCGAGAATCACGAAGAATGTGGTCACGTTGGTTTTGTTGAAACATTGTGCTCTGGCTAAAGGTGTGGATTCAGGAGTTCTTGAAACGATTGTTGGATGCATTCTTTTAATGCCACCGACCCAATCCTTTCCTGCCATATTCTCCCTATTGTTGAACATATGAGGAATATTGATGTATGTTGTGAGACTATACGCCATACAGCGTAAGTCATCCTGCGTAGAAGCGTTGTTCCATGTTAACAATATGTTCACAAAGTTTCTGCTCATGTTCTTCAGTAAAGACCTTTCTGTATTTTTCAACAAGTATTTTCTCATCATCATCCGCATCTCGAATCTTCTGAAAAACTCTTCTTCTGAGGGTGTTTCTAGGTACGTCATACTCTCTTGCTGCTGTTGCGAATGGCATGTTATCTCTATTCACAGCTAGAATGGCGGGTTTCATTGCCTCTGTGTCCCAAGACTGTCGAGTCAAGGTTTTTTGTATTGGTATAGCATGTTGATATGACCTGCTATCAATCAACATCAAGATAGAGAAAAATTGGACATCAATCGAAGGACAAGGTACTAATTGCACAGAACTCAGTCATGCAGAAGAATCTTGAAAAATTATAGCTGTACAAACAACAACTTAAGTTTATTTATACTTCAAAGATTTTTTCACATGATTTCCAAAGTCACTACCACTGCAGCACATTCCAGTGGAATAAACTAGAATGTTCACTTTGCCCGCCCTGGCCACTTTGCCCGTCTTTCCCCTACCTCTGGAGAAAATCTAGCATTTGGGAAGCTTTCCTGATAACTGCGTGGATATAACTGAAGAATGGATGCCATTCTGACCTGACATATACAGATTGACAAAGTAAAATTAACTAAAAATTTATTAATTCATTGAAAAACATCGAAAGTAATCAACAGCGATTTTCTGTTTGTGTTTATAACTCAGGAAGCTCTATCAAAACACATATAGTTTGCCAATATGGATATGAAAATGAAATCCATTTGTTATATTATTCCAACTGCCGCTATTTTGAAACTACGTGACCAATTTACATAGATTTTTTTTTGAATGGACGCGGCCGATTCTTGATGAAAATTCATAATTAAAATAAACTGAAAACACTTCACAACGATTTTCACAAAAAAGTGGTTTACAAAACCCACGACACGTGTTTCGCTATACTATAGCTTTCTCAAGTGGAACTTAATTACAATTCCATATAAATATTAGTAGCAGGTAGTCAGTTGGATATTAGGTAATTAAGTGATTATTGGACGAAATATCATTCAATTTCTAGTAAACAAATTTAAAAGGGGCGAATTATGCAAAGGAATCTGGTCATTTAATAAATATTGTGAATTCTTTTCTTTGTTGATCTCTAAGATAAGATTGAGTTTTTGATCTTTCTTCTCTGCATACGGAAGTTCAAATCAATTAGCAAAGCAATGCATATCAGTCTAGAAAGTGTTAGCAAAAGTTGAATTAGATTTACCCTTAATAAAACTATTTCTATGCTCAGATATGCGTTGCTTGAAAGTTCTACCTGTTTGTCCTATGTAAAAACTTGGGGAAGTACCAGACGTTAGTTTACATACTTCAGATTTGTCGGACTTTTCAATTCGATCTTTTTTGTTTCGATTAAATTTTCTCGAAGTATTATTTGTTCTGTAAGCAATATTGATATATTTGTCCCAAATAATTGGAAATCTCCTCTGAAGATTTGCCGAAATAAGTATTCACCCTGAAATTCGATTTTGTATTTGAATCGGTTTCATTAACTTCCTGAATTGCCTTTTTATAGAGTTTTTTTGAAAGAATGCTGTCAACTTAACTTGGGTTATATCCGTTATTGGCTGCAATTTGTTTAATTATATTAATTTCTTCATTGAAGTTCTCTTCTGACAGAGAAACATTCACTAGTTTGTGGATCATACTATGCATTGTAATATCAGTGAACGAAGGTTTGTGGAACATTGAAAAACCATGCTTATTGTTTATTTTTGTTATGGTCAAATCTAAAAAGTTTATCGAATCATCCACTTCAATTTCTTCTGTGAATTTGATTGAGCGGTGAATGCCATTATAGAAGTCTAGAAATCTGTCAGGAGATAACTTCCATAAAGAATTAAATATAATTAAACAAATTGCAGCCAATAACGGATATAACTCAAGTTTAGTTGACAGCATTCTATCGAAAAAACTCTATAAAAAAGCAATTCAGGAAGTTTGGCCAACCGATTCAAATACAAAATCAAATTTCAGGGTAAATACTCATTTTGGCAAACCTTCAGAAAAAAATTCTAATTATTTGAGACATAAATATATCAATATTGCTTTCAGAACAGATAATACTCAGGGAAAATTTATTAAAAACAACAAAGATCGAATTAAAAAGTCGACAAATCTGAAGTATATAAACTATCGTGTGGTACTTATCCCATTTTTTACATAGGACAAATAAGTAGAACATTCAAGCAACGCATATCTGACCATAGAAATAGTTTTATCAAGGGCAAATCCAATTCTATGAATTTTAATGAATTTAAACTTTTGCATGCAGAGAAGAAAGGTCAAAAACTTAATCTCCCAGAGAGCTTGGAGATTAACAAAGAAAAGAATTCACAATATTTATTAAATGACCAGATTAATTTGAATAATTCTCCCCTTTCAAATTTGTTTACTAGAAATTGAATGATCTCTCATCCAATAATCACATAATTACCTGATATCCAACTACCTACCTGCTACTAATATTTCTATCGAACGCCAGGAATTGTAATCAGTTCCACTTGAGAAAGCTATAGTATAGCGAAACACGTGTCGTGGGTTTTACAAACCAATTTTTGTGAAAATCGTGAACTGTTTTCAGTTTACTTACTTCAAGAATATTTTGACTCAAAATGCAAATTTGTTAGAAACAAAAGGTATGACTATCGAAAATTCCTATTTACGATTCAACTGAAACTCGATTGTGGATATTCACATGCTGGTTAACAAACATTTCACACATCATGTCTCAAATCGGAAACCAATAACAAAATATTTCCTGGAGCCCGCTTGCAATTTCGATGTCGCTATTTTCCCCTCAGTAGCCATAGCAACAAGTCGAAAGCAGAAAAATTATGTTTTGAAGTTGGAAATTTTCTTGGGACATATTTTCCATAATATCAGCGCTCTTCTACGAGATTCACGACAGGGAACATTGTGAATTGGTTATTTTAAATCTTGGCTAGCAGTGCGAATACTCTGGAAAATTCAGAAGGAGAGATCCAGTTGATATCATGACTGAATGAATTGATATTGTTCGGATGGATAAACTAAGTGATTGAGTTTTTTTTTCATTCGAAAAATTAAATCAATAAAATATGTATGAATTCAATATTATAATTGTTAAATATTAAATGAAATTTAGAATTATGTCCTTATATTCAATTGATTCTGGAATATGTTCATGACCAGTACATGTTCTGAATTGATAAAGTGACAAACAGTGGATTTTGTGCTCGTGAATTATTGCTTTACAGCTCTTGTACTAGTGAACGTAGAATTTTTTTTCGTGGAGCTGTTTAAATGTCAGCTGCTCACCATGATTCTGGGTGAGTCCAGAAAGTGAGGCGTTGTATAACTGGAAGCTAAATTAGCGACTCATCATCCATCCTGGTGGAAGCATAGATATCGCATGAAAACGTCGCCTCGAAAAAAAAAGGTTGTCGAGATATAAATTAACTCGGCGCTTAGGTGAGATACTTTTGCTTGCTGTATCCCAACAAATATGTCACTCTCAATCAACATGGCTTCAAATTAAGGAGTTAAAACTCTAGATGATGTATTCACCCTCCTTCTCAATCGAGACAAAAAAATTGACAGCCCAAACAAAGCTCTTGCCGATATCAAAGGTAAACTTATGAGCGCCAAAGGCAAGATCACGCTGTTGGAGACAAAAAACCAGGAGTTGACAAACCAAGTCAAGTGTTTACACCACATGTTACGTAAAAATAATCTAATTGTATTCGGTTAGATAACTCAGATATTTCTGAAAACTCATTTTGCTTGAGCAGAAGCTTGGGAATTGAATTATCCCAATGTAATTGGTAACTTTGTAGTTATGGTTGAGTTGAAACTATATCGTCCTAATTTTCTGATAGGAATAACCTATGCCCTATCCTATATACTCAGCATGACACGAGCTTTGACTAGATCGTGTATTGTTTTTCTAATAATATTATCACTTATTTGAGAATTTTCATTTTTGTTCTTGATAATATAGATTATGTATATTGATGTACTTCATCATCCACCATTTGTAATTTGTAATTGTAATTGTTGTATAGGCATTTTAGAAGTTGTCTGACTATTGCAGACGAGAGAAATGAAGAAGGCAATAAGGCATATATTCATAATACTTGTGGGAATATAAAAAAATTACAGATTATCAGAAGGTGAGTTGTTATATTAACGTTGGTTCCGAGCTGTTTTCCAACATTTTCAGAGGTCTTCCATTATTTGTTGATCAAGGGGTGGCAGTATCATTCATAATTGAGTTAGCATGTACAAATCACCAGCACCAATCAGCTGAAGCTGACCCATTTCATCGCATTGATTTTGTGCCACGAATTTAATCCTCAATTCAGTAACATCGTAAAAAGTTTTATACATTGAAATGGGAAAATGAACATATCGACAAGAAGTTTCATTTTTCTGTTCAAGTAACATTTTTCTGTGAAAGTATTATATCAAACCTAATAAAGACATTGGAGAGCCAGGCACCGGGTCCGAGGCTGAAAAGACCGCCCGAGCCGAGGTTAGCGCAGAGTATGAAAAAACTGAAAACAATTCAGAAACACTGAGTGAAACGAAAACCAAAAAGAAAGTGGTGAGTGTAACCTATCAAAATGTGGGGAATGGAGAGCGGGACAGGAAAAAGTAGCTAAAAAACATCTGCCCAGAAAAAATATTTTGTTCACCACACTTTCCGAACAACTAAAGTGAAGAAAAATCCAAGCATTTTCAAGTGAGAAAAATAATGCAGAAAAAATGGTATTCCAACACATCAAAATGCTAAGGAGGATGATAAAAGGATTAAGGAAATGTTTTCCCTGTCGGGGGTATAACCAATACTTCTGGGAAACCACGTGTTATAAATAAAATATTGGATTTTACTACCAAATTGTTACTTGCGATAATCTACACGTATTTCAACATATTATTTTCGCCCATCTTGTCGTGGAGCTAGAAATCATTATCGTAAACGCCAGTTTGTATCCATCAGAATCCTAAAATTCTCAAAATTCATCGTTAACGCCAATATGCTACTGACAGATGATCGTAAACGCCAGAAAATCATGTCGGTTACGATTCTGCTTCTGTAGCTCACGATTCTGCTTCTGTCGCTAACGCTAATATTTCATTCCCATAAAGACCGAACAACAACGTAAAACCGGTTACTGCAAACTGAAGTGCACTAAAGGTAGTTGTCGTGAGATCCACTTCCAATCAGATTTCGTTTATATTCATCCCACTCCTAGTTAACATATGGAAAGCATCAAATTATAGGTAGTGACACCTATAATCTGTGCGGTGAAGCTTAGACCTGTCGTGGAATTTTAGTTGCACGATATTCGTGCACATTAATAGGTCGCCAAATATGTCAGCATAGGCCTACCCACGACATCAATTGTCGTACTCCTGGTGCGAGCAACCGCAAAACATTATTACCTGTATCATATTACATTTTTTTGAATCATTCACAACACCGCAAGCGAGATATAAGGCTTCAAAGTTGCAACGTTTAACACGTAATCCCTATAGTGAGCTACCTCGTACACCATATTTTAAGGCATAACTTAAAACCCTCCATTCAGATCTTTTTGAAAAACTTGTATATTATTGAAAAGTTAGTAACAAATTTTATAGAAAAAATGAAACACGCGTAGCCATACAGTTATTTAGTTATTGCCATAAGAAGTTTCTAAATCAATGCGTATGAGAAGTGCAAGAGAGGAAAGACTAACAATCGTGGCAACGCCTCAAGCGAGCGCTCGTGATTCAAATAAGCGAAAGCGCGAGGGTCTTGAGGGTTTGAATTGAACGCATATATTTATGAATAATAATTGTGAATAAATGCGTTAATATATACTGATGCATTTCAAACATAAACGAAAATGATTCAGATTTCCAAAAGGCTAATAAAATATAACGTATAAATCTACAAAGAATATAAACAAAAATGAATGTCATATTATTTATTTTTCTAACTATTATATTAAATAATCTCTTGATTGATTAAACATTGATTTTTTAATCATTAATGATTTTAGTAAATGCTTTCCTATTTTTAGTAACTCTATGTTTTCTATTCTCCAATTTTTCAGTTAGGTGATTAATCACCAGCTTCTCCTTCATCATGTTTCAGGAAATCGTATGTTTTATTTTGTAGCGCAATTTTTTTTCAATAATTCCCGTGATATAAAATTTTTTAAGGCACTCAAATTGGGTAAATTACAAAATATTATTTTGTTCTCTGTGACAACAACTGAGGAGTTGTTAGATTGTGACCACGGTAGGAAATAATTTTCTTTCATATTATTTCGTTCTCAGGTCGCTCTGAAATATATTTTTTATATGATTCCATGTATGTTGATAATTCTGACTCTTTACCAATTAAGCGAAATATTTTTTGCAAAATGTGAACATCATACCTACATCGCTTCGTGGAATATATCTGATGTTTCGTTTGGTATTGAATCTTTGGTTAATTTTGATAGTTTGAACATTTCTGGCCCTTTACAACCTGGGAACGGTTTTCTAAAAATAACTAAGTTATCCACAAATCCTGCTATCATGGTAAAATCTTCTTTTGAATCATTATTAATGATTACCTAGTAATCTCATCGAATCTCGCATTATGCACAACGTGAATTTGAGTTGTAGATAATTAAAAAAAATTTTTAAATGCTACCAAACAATCTACTGAATTTATTGAATCGACTTGTACATCATTCAAATATAATTGACCAGGAATTGTAGTACATCCCGTAATTTTGTAGCCACAGGATTGATGTCCGTAGGGCTAACATATATAAGAAATTTTTTCTATTTTACCACTTTGACGGCGATTTGTAAAATGTCATCAATCATGCACAATCCAGACGCTCCTTAATCAAAATAAACTATGGCTTAATACTTATTGAAATTGATTCGATGTTTCTTAGTATTAGTAATGATGCTCTAAATTAGTTAATTCCAACGTTTGGTTGATATGTTACACCTTCTGACTTTTCCTTTGATTTCCTTAACATTTCCCTTTTTTGGTCAAAACAACTCTGCGCAAATTTTTTTCTCTTGATGTCATCAACAGTCTTTTTTTTTTTCTCATCGGATTCGTATCTTTGAGCATATGTATGACTACGTTCCAAATCAATTTTTTTTCTTATATTCAATAACGATACCTCGCCAATGTTTTTAGAGCAAACTGCACTGTATCTTAAACAACTAAATGCGAGCGATCGTTGGATTGCGACGTTGCCAACAGTCCAATCATGACTTATTTGCTGTGTCACGCATGCTAGTTGCGTTTCTCAGTGTACAGTTCCCTTTAAAAAAATCCCACTAATTCAGCGTTTGAACATGTATCGAGTCGCGCTATAATCGAGCCTAATTTTTGACACTTTTTGTAGCACGACAACTACCTTAACCTAAAAGTTGTATAATGTTATATTATTTCGAAATATACATGCAAATTTTGTATTAAACATGATAATTTTTCATTATAATAATCATTCGTGACTTGTTGCGCATAACCATAGCTTTGATTTGGAAGACCAAAGTGAATAATCTTCATCATGATAGTATTTCTTGCTTAATAAATATTTTTGAAAAGGAAGAGTTGTGTT